>CM030938.1:3422111-3443881 GCA_018136815.1 Isochrysis galbana | reverse complement strand
GCCTTCAAGAAGTTTGAAGATACTGCTGAGGCGGTACAGTCTGCCACGGCGCTCGTTGAGGGCAAGCTTAGCTCGACAATGAAGAAGTTTTTGAAGAAGAACGTTGTCGGCGATAGCCTAAAGGTTCGCGCTGTTTATCTTTAGCTGATCGAACTTTCGGCACCGCTGCTATGAGGAGTGGCGAGCGCCCTACTCTCTCCTTCACCCTGCGAGCTGACCACTCGCGGGCACTCCACATCACAGGACACCATTGCTGTGTGCGATGCCAAGCTTGGGGCCACGATCAAGGAGAAGCTAAACATCGCGTGCGTGCATGACGAGAGTGTGATGGAGCTGATGCGCGGGCTTCGTGCCCAGATTGAGGAGCTTGTAACCGCCGCGACGCCAGCGGAGATGCGCTCAATGGCGATCGGCCTGGCGCATTCCCTCTCACGCTACAAGCTCAAGTTCAGCCCCGACAAGGTTGATACAATGATCGTCCAGGCGATTGGCCTGCTGGACGATCTCGACAAGGAGCTCAACACTTACGCCATGCGACTGAAGGAGTGGTATGGCTGGCACTTCCCCGAGATGGGCAAGATTGTGCCCGACAACTTGATGTACGCCAAGGCCATCATGAAGATGGGTGTGCGGACACAGTGCAAGTCGATTGATTTCTCGGACATCCTCCCTGAGGAGGTGGAAGACGAGATGAAGGACGCCGCTGAGATCTCAATGGGGACCGAAGTATCCGAAGAGGACATTGCCAACATCCTCATGCTTTGTGAGCAGGTAGACTCGCCTCATTCACAACTTCATATTGTGATGACCGATGCACGCCAGGCAAACTCCTGCAGTCATCGTGGCCCCTTCATGGGAGGGCCACCATCGCCGCTCAGCACGCGCCGCTCGTTTTCCATGCCGCGCCCATTTCCCCATGTTGGCAGGTGATCTCCCTCTCTGAATACCGCGCGCAGCTCTTCGACTACCTCAAGAACCGCATGCATGCCATTGCACCCAACCTGTCTGTAATGGTTGGAGAGCTCGTGGGAGCCCGGCTGATCGCCCACGCCGGCTCGCTCATGAATCTGGCAAAACAGCCGGCATCGACGGTCCAAATCCTAGGGGCGGAAAAGGCTCTCTTTCGTGCCCTCAAAGCCAAGCACGACACACCCAAGTATGGGCTCATCTATCACGCTTCATTGGTGGGCCAGGCACAGCCAAAGCACAAGGGCAAGATCTCGCGGGTACTCGCTGCCAAATGCGCCCTCTCCATCCGCGTGGATGCGCTTGGTGAGACGAGCAATGCGACCATCGGGCTAGACGCACGGCTCAAGGTGGAGGAGCGGCTGCGGCAGCTCGAGGGGAAACTACCGACGGATGCTGGCGCCAAGGAGACGCCCTCGCGGCCACAGCCGACGGTAGTCATGGCAGCAGACTCGGACAAGGCACGAGGCTACAGTACCGCCGGGGACTCGACGCTCTCCGCGCCTAAGGAGAAGAAGAAGGAAAATGGGGACGACTCGGAGAAGGCGGCCAAGAAGGCAAAGAAGGCGGCCAAGGAGGGGGGTGGGGGAGATGAGGGCAATGGCGACAAAAAGAAACGGAAGCGAGACGAGGAAGGCGATGAGAAGAAGGAGAAGAAGAAGGAGAAAAAAGAAAAGAAGGAGAAGAAGGAGAAGAAGGACAAATGATGCGGCCGTGGAAGTAATAGGAGCACAACGGCGTCCAATCGTCAACAAGCCGGGTTTCAGGCGGCTCTACACTTGGGCTGAGACGTTGCCAGCACACCTAGAGAGCACCCCACGGTTGGGAAACACCCTTGCGATCATGTTTTTACCAAGGGGCGGAGCCCGCAGATGCTGGCTTGCAGCAGGCAGTCCAGTTCGACCTTACCTTAGAGGCTGGCATCAACGATGCATCCCGACCGAGTGCAAGACTGGCGACCATACGGTATGTTGCTGAAGCTAAGCACTCAGATAAACGTGCGGACGGCGCTAGCGTTTGGCTAGTTGAGGTACAACACATGGCAAGAGCGAGTGTGGAGGCATGCCCGTGTTTGGGAAGTTGTTTTCAGGTACGTCCTTCCTTGGCCGTGAAACGCGATCAAATCAGATACTGTGGACATCTTGTGGAGAATGATTACCATCGAGAACGGCACTATCAAACGAGTGCGGACAGCCGTTGATGCAGCGGGGGTGCATGAAATCGATGATGTGCATGTGTACTTGGGTGTAGCCAAGTGCGTTTGCGCGTGGTAGCGACTGAGTACGCACAAGAAGGCGGCTCTGAATCGATGCTTGAAGATTTTAGCTAACCCCCCGCCGGACTTCGGGCTGTCTCGCGATGGCGGCTCTTGAATGTTGTCCAATTTTGATGCCGCCGTGAGGTGTGGCGGTGGAGTTGCTCGTCTGCACTTTTGTGAGTCTCTCGTCTAAGACCCGCCACGCCGTATGCCGCGTTTTTTTGGTGATGCTTGTATCGGGCGTTGGAAGTGCATCAGTAGCTAATTATATCACGAGAGTCAGTACCACTATTGCCACTTGCCTTGCGAACTAAGACCTGCCAAGGCCGCACGACACATGACGCGGTGCTGCCTATTATTATGGTTATGGGATTGTTGCGGGTAAATCGTACGTTCCGCCTTCCGCTTTTAGGTCTTCCCGCGCGACTCCCTCTCCGTCGCCGCGCCCCTGTTCCCTTCTTCTTCTTCCCCGTATCGTCCCGTATCGGTCCGCCCCCCCTCTCCTCTCCTCTCCCCGGCTCCCCCGCGGAAGCCCTCTCCCCCTCTCCCCTCCCGCCTCTCCCCGAGTGCTTCCTTGAGTTTCCGGCCCCTTTTTGTCTATTTCTTTCCCGCGCGATT
Source organism: Isochrysis galbana (assembly GCA_018136815.1). Lineage (NCBI taxonomy): Eukaryota > Haptophyta > Isochrysidales > Isochrysidaceae > Isochrysis > Isochrysis galbana. Next base: position 3,441,039 of record CM030938.1, on the reverse strand, counting down.
CCTTCCCCCCCCCGCGCGTGACGTTTTCCCTCTGTGTCCTGACTACGCTCCGCGTTGCATCGCTCGAGCGCCCTCTGTGCCCCCTTGTCCGTCCTCCGTCCCGTTCTCGTGCTGCTGTGCCGCTGTGCCCCGTGATGGCTGAGAGCGCGCCCATGTCTTCGGCCCCGTCCCCGCGCGCTTCCTCGGCTCCCCATTGTTCACCCCCCATGCTCCAGTTAGCAGTTGGGCCATACATCTCATGCTACAGTTCATCCTCCACTCACACCCAGCCGCACCAACCACAGCCACAGCTCCTCACGATCCACCACATGGTAGCGGAGGAGTGCCTTCCTCACCCTCCCATCCTCTCCTCACTCCTCACATTCCCACCACCGCCGCCCCTCCAGCCCCATCCGCCTCACCCAGCTCTAACCAGCCATCTCGCATGCATACCTAAGAAAAGGAGGAGCTATGACAAGCCTTGTCAACAAGTTAATTAAACCGTCTACAAAGACAAAACCCGATCCGGTGATTAGTGAAGCGAACAAAAGGATCGCTCTTGCACTATTCAATAAAAGTAAAGTCGGGGATCAGCAGATCAGTGAAATCATAAAAAAGTGGAACATTGAGGATATTAAAAAATTATATACGGAATATGGTTATTCTGTATGGAATGCATTCTATGATGAACAACTTACGTACGGTAAACAAGACGACGATTTAGTTCATCAACTGTGTACGGGGGGTATTAGTTTGTATGATTTTAGCATTAGAGGTAACGTTATTGACAGACGTAGAAGGTTTGTGCTTTACCTTCGGAAGATAAAAAAGGGACAGATGAAGAAAGTGAACAAAATTTTCGCTCTTGCACTATGGAACAATACTATACCTAATGAAGATAAAGTCGTCGATGATCAGAAGATCAGGGACATCACAACATTGTGGAAATTTAATGATATTAAGAACGATATCAATGAAACCCTTCAAGATATGGGTTGTACAACACTAAAGGATGCATCAGACAGAATTACTGACAGTGATATGGAAGTGGTGAATAAACTTTGTACAGGGGAGATGACTTTACATACAATTAAGACTGACACATTTCATATTGACAAAGATAACAAAAGGACCGCTCTTGCACTATTAAACGGTACTACTATCATTGAAGACAATAAGTATAAGAATAAAGTAGCATTTATGAATGCAGCACTTAAATCTATGAAGTATAACACACTACGTGATGCATTCAATGATCGTAGAATTAGTGAAAGTCATACAGCTAATACGATGGTTGACGACCTTTATACTGGGGGTAAGGCTTTAAGCACATTATTCAAATTGAACAATAATGAACTCATTAGTTACCTTGTGCTTTACCTTAGGAAGATAAAAAAGGAGCAGATGAAGATGCAAGAAAAACTCAACATACTTGTGCTTTACCTTAGGAAAATTCAATCCGAGAATAGCAGTGGATAGGTGGGTGGAGGCAATACGCGTTCATTTGCTCTAGAAGACTCGGGGGTAAAGACTTTAATGGTGCCACGTTGGTCCACTATCTGTCTTTTTCTCCATTTGACCCACGTGGCAACATTTGGTCTGTTCTCCATTTTTTTCTACTGACACAGATTGGCAAGAGGCAATATCAATAATGTCGCGTAATTCGGCCCTTCTCTTCCAACAATCGTGACACGGATCGTGATAAACTAGCGTGACATTGGATGAGTGATTTCGAAACCAAGGAAGAGCTACGACGAAAGTGTCCACAGCCACATCATCGAGACGCCAAGATCTTGTGCGGTAGTAGCACTCTCGTTTGTGCCTGTGTTGAGTGCGCGCTTGGTTCGGTGGGGCGGTTGGTTTGGTGGACAATTAGAACCCCTGCACGCCCCCCTTCTTCCGCACACCCGGCTCCACTCCCCACCTGATTCACACCCCCGCCCGCATGAAGATGCTTACCGAGGCCCTCTCCAAGGGCGCCTTGAAGAATCTCACACATCTCGATCTTGCGGACAACAATGTTGGCCCTGAGGGGATGAAGGACTTCATGAACACTCTCTCCAACGGGGGGAGGTTGAACAATCTCAAACATCTCGATCTTGCGTGGAACTACTTTGGCAAAGACTTGATGAAGGCATTTCTTCAGATGCTCTCCGAGGGGGCCTTGGACAATCTCACACATATCAAATTGTCCAAGAACGAGATTGACGACGAGGTGATGGTAGTCTTGACAGAGGCTTTATCCAAGGGGGCACTGAAGAATCTAACCAATCTCGATTTGAGTTGGAACACAATTGGACAGCAAGGGATGAAGGCATTTGCGCTTGTTCTATCCATGGGGGCCTTGAACAATCTCCAAACTCTCGATCTAAGGTACAACAAAATAGGCAATGAGGGGATGGAGGCATTTGCAGAGGCTATATCCAAGGGGGGGGCCTTGAACAATCTCGAAAATCTCGAAATCTACAACAGCAATATTGGCGATGAGGGAATCAAGGCATTTGCAAGGGCCATCTCCGAGGGGGGCTTGAAGAATCTCAACAATCTTAATCTTATGAACAACTGCATTGGCGATGAGGGGATGAAAGGGTTTGCAGAGGCCATATCCATGGGGGCCTTGAACAATCTCGTGAAACTCATGCTCTCCTCCAACCAGTTTGGTGATGAGGGAATGAAGGCATTTGCAGAGGCCATATCCAAAGGGGCCTTGAACAATCTTGAAACTCTTGATCTCACGTACAAGAACATCAGCAATGAGGGAATGAAGGCATTTGCAGAGGCCATATCCAAGGGAGGGGCCTTGAACAATCTCAAAAATCTCGAACTCTGCAACAGCAATATTGGCGATGAGGGAATGAAGGCATTTGCAGGGGCCATCTCCGAGGGGGGCTTGAAGAATCTCAACAATCTTAATCTCATGAACAATTGCATTGGCGATGAGGGGATGATGAAAGGGTTTGCAGAGGCCATATCCATGGGGGCCTTGAACAATCTCGTGAAACTCATGCTCTCCTCCAACCAATTCGGTGATGAGGGAATGAAGGCATTTGCAGAGGCCTTATCCAAGGGGGCCTTGAACAATCTCAAACATCACGATCTCACGTACAATAACATCGGCAATGACGGGATGAAGGCATTTGCAGAGGGGGGTATAATTTCTCCCGTATTCGGGTGGTGCACCGGCACTTTTGATTTTGATGGCCGGCACCTGCTTACGAAAATGTTCGCTCCGTCGTCGCGCGCTCGCCATCGCCTAAGCCCGTCCTCCCGCCTCCAGCTCTGGGTGTGAAATGGAGCCCGTCTTCCCATCCGGGCCTTTTCAAGCCGCGCCTCCCGCCGTAAATCCTTCCTACTCTCCGTCGCCAATTGGGTGTATGCCAAGTTCCAATCCGTCATATTTATATACCATATACCTGATATGTGATATGTGGGGGTGGGGGTGGGGGTGGGGGTGGGTGGGTGGGTGGGGCGTCAGCGAAAAAACAACCGGGCTGAGCTTGAGCTTGCCAAGGAGGAGTTCTTCAGATGAGGGGCGGCGAGTCGCCCGGCTATCCTCCAAAGTGTGGGTGCTCGTGTACTTTTATACTTAAATGGGTAGGGGGGCGGGGGTGAACAAAAGGGAAAAGGGACCTTGGGTTGTTGTTGTACGCACCTTCTCCTCATTCCCCCATCGGTTTAACGATGGTTGTTGAGTAGGGAGCATCGCTAGCACGCTGCCTCACGCCGCACACGTAGCGGTTCATCTTTAGATTTGATACCAGCACATAGCACATGGAGGAAGCCATCCATGACTGCAACGATGTGTTTCACACAAAGCACAGATGACAGACTCGACTCACCTTGTTGTCACCACTTTCAAACACAGGACCAAAGGAGAACTCACAAGAATGATGTGTTTACACGCACGCACCGCGGGCATGGACCGGACTCGCCGCAGCTGTCCCATCAAGTCGCCCACACACATCGGCGCCCACACCCCTCACGTTTGAGCGTTGTCACACCCCTTGCAATGGCATGTTCATGCACAGCGGAAGTGAATTCTCACAGACACGCCTGCATAATCGCACCATCTTAAAGCCCGACCGTCGTAACAGACTGAAGCAGCATGTTGATCATTGTCTCCTTGTTGCGAGCGACCTGCGTGATGGTCGACGAACAGCAGTGGATGGAGATTTCGCTGTGTGTGAGCACCGATCCAAACTGTGCAAGCATCGTTTGCCCCTCCCCTCCCCCCCTCCCCCCCGCCCCCCCCCACCCCACCCCATCCTTCCCCCGGGCCCCTCATGTGCGCAATCTGGTTGACATGAAGTGCGGTCTGGGGCGCCCGCTCACCTGCTGCGCAATCAAGACGAGTTCCGCCTCGGTGGCGTTCTGCGTGTTCTTCGAGTGAGTGCCCGTATCGCCGAGGCGCTCCTTTGAAAAGATGCTGAACTGCGCCTCGCGCTGCGCCTATGGAAGAGTGCGGCAGGAGGGGAGGGAGGGACACGGGCACCGGCAATGTTACACTGAGGGTGCGCATGATCATGCGCTGGTAGCGAGCATCGCATTCGGTCCGCTTGGCTTGCGCACCATACGCGCCGTAGATCGTGCCATGCGGAGAAACAAATTCTACGCGCCCGCCCTCCCCCCCTCATTCTATTTCTTTCCCCTGCCCTCCCGCTCCTCTCCCTCTCCTCCCCTCCCCCCACGCTCTCTCCACCCCTCTAGCTCTGCCTCTCTCTCTTCCCCCTCTCTCTTCCCTCTCCTCACGGTGGGGGAAGAGAGGGGCTCACCTTGTACGCGGCGATCTCCTCGTCTGCCTCGGCCTTGGCCTGCTTGAGCCGCGCGACCTTGTCCTGCTTGGCCTTAGCCACGATCTCCGCCGCGTCCTGCTCCGCCTGGAGGAGCTTCTGGATGCCGGCGTGCGCCTTGGCTGTCGCGTCCATCGTCGGCGGCGGGGGGTGGGGGGGGGGTGTGGGGGGGCGTGGGGGAGGGGTTTGTGTGTGCCCCTGTGGGTAGAGAAGAAAGCGCTGGTGGAGAGAGAAGAGAGCGGGGGGGGGGGGAGGGGGGGGGAGAGAGAGGGGGGGGGGGGGGGGGGCAGCGGCGCGGCCGCGCTTTTTGACCGGAGGGGAGAAGGGCGGGGGGGGGCTCTCTCTCTCTCTCTCTCTCTCTCTCTCTCTCCTGTCCCCCCCCCCCCCCCCCCCGCCCCCCCGCCCCCGCCCCCTGCCCCGTCCCCCCCCCCGGTACGATCCCCTTCCGTCCTCGCCCGTTGCCGCCCCCCCCGCCCCGCCCCGCTCCCCTTCTCTCCCCCAACGTTCTCCAGAGCCTCGAGCTCTCTCTCTCCCTCTCTCTCTCTCTCCCTTTCTCTCTCTCTCTCTCTTCTCTCTCTTCTCTCTCTCTTCCATACTTTTCTCTCTCTCCCTCTCCCTCTTGTCTCACTCCCTCTCCCCCCCTCTCTCTCCTCCTGGGGCCGTTCGCCTCCTCTCTCTCTCCCCTCTTCCTCGCGCCCCTCCCTCCAACGGATTCCCACTCTCCCATCCTCCTGTTTCCCTTCCCTTCCTTTGGTTTTCTTCTTGTCTCCCACCCCCCCTCTTCTCTCCTTCTCAGGGCTCTCGCCGCCGCTCCAGACTCTCCTCCCAAATCCTCTCCTTCTCCTCTGGGTGTGTGCAACCGCCACCTCCTTCCACATGAGGGTTGGAGCTCCCGGAAGCCAGAAAAAGGGGTTAGAAACCGGGAGCGGGAACGAGAGAAAGAGAGAGAGGCAGAGAGGAAGAGGTGTGAGCGAGAGCATAGAAGAAGGAGAGAGAGAGAGAGGGAGAGAGAGAGCCGTTCACGGAGGGCGAGCAAAGGGGTCTCTTCCATAGGGTTTGAGGGGAAGAAACCTGTGGTAGTAATGTGAGAGAGGAAGAGAAGAGAGAGGGACAAGGGAAGGAGAAGAAGGGCAGAGGGAGATGCGGGGGGGAAGGAGAGAGAGAGGGACACACGTACGCAGAGAGAGAGAATGGAGAGTATTCAATAAACGGGGGAGGAAGAGGAAAGAGGAGGGGAAGGGAGGGGGCGGGGGAGAGAGAGAGAGAGAGAGAGAGATGGAGAGAGTAGAGAGAGAGGGAGAGGAAGAGAGAGAGAGAGAGGAAAAGAGAGAGGAAGAGAGAGGGAGAGAGGAAAAGAGAGAGGAAGAGAGAGAGAGAGAGGAAAAGAGAGAGGAAGAGAGAGAGAGAGAGGAAAAGAGAGAGAGAGGAAGAGAGAGGAAGAGAGAGAGAAGGGAGAGGGTAGAGCGCCTTCCCCCCCCCCGCGCGCGCCCGCCGCCCCACCTCGCCTCCAGGCACACCGCCCCCTCCCCTTCTCTTCCCCTTGCCTCGGCCTTGCCTGCCCCTCAGCTCGGCCCTCGCCCCCCACTTCACAGGCGACAACCCCCCCCCCCCTCCCGCCCCCTCCCCCCGCAGGCCTCTCACTCCCTTCTGCCCCCCAATCCCCACCCCCCCCGCCCCTCTTCTCCCCCACCCTCCCCACACACCCTTCACCCGCAAGCTGCCCCGCGCACCGATGGCCCAGGCCGGCGCGACCCTTCAGAACTACAACAATGACCTCGTTCGCTGTGAGCGCCTTCCACTCCCCCTTCCGCCCCCTCGCGCCTCCCCGCTTCCCCCCCGGCCTCACATGGCGCACGCCAGGCGCCGCGCGAGAACGCACGACTTGTCTTGTACTCCCCCCCTCCCTTTTCTCTCCCGGAGAGCAATCGAGCCCGCTGGATCACTGGCGAAGCCCGCTTGGCGTGCCACACGCCGCACAGTTGGCATTCTTTCAGGAGATCGTCCCCAGCGCCTCCCCTCATCATCATGGCAGGTATTGAGGAGCTGCGCGAGAAGCGTGAGGACCTCAACCGGTCGGTCGCCCAGGATGAGGAGGAGAAGGGTGTGCCGGCCCTCAGGCTTGAGCTTGTTGCTCTCATTCCGCTGGGCTGCGAGCATTGACGTGGGCTGGAGGACTGGGGCCTGGGAGAGAGGCCCTGTTGGGGGAGAGGCCCTCTCTGGCTTACCTCCTGTCCACTTGCGGGTGCACCACTGGTCACAAGCACCCTCACGCATTTCCCTCCCTCTTGGCGCACGCAGCCAAAATCCAGAACGATCTGCGCATTTTGACGGAGAGGCTCGCGCGCATTAACGACAATCTTGCCCGCAAGGTCGCGTCGCGCAATGAGTGCGTGCTGGCCCCTTTCTCGCTCTCCATTACATTCGCGGAAACTTCTGGGTTGCGAGGAGGAAGTGCATACATGTTGCACGCATGATGGTTCGCTCCACAGGCTGGGTGCTGCTCTGGCGTTGTACTCAAATGAGACCTCCCGACTTATACACTTCGTCGTCTTAGGTATGACAAGACCATTCAGGAGACCGAGGCCGCGTATGCCAAGATCATGGAGTCGTCACAGACTCTGCTGCACGTGCTCAAGAGGGAGAGCGTCAACCTTACCAAGAAGCGCCAAGCGTCATCTTAATCGCCACACGCGGAATGGTGCCGTGCATGTGATGTTAAAGAAGAAGGCGGTTGGCCATCCGGCTGCTTTTGAGAAGGGGAGGGACTGCCCGTCTTTGAAGGCGAGGGGGCTCTCTGCCAGTGCCTGCCGTGTGTGTTATGACGGATTCCTTGCGCTCCATCGCATGCATGATACGTGCTCCTTGCTTCCCCTTGGCTACGCGACGGTGGCCACTGCCAGCATGCGGGTTTAGGGCGGGGGCCTTCACGCGAGGCAATAAAAGCTCTCCACACAACCTCCCCGCCATCTCGGCACTGCCTAGCCCCTGACTACGCACAATATGGCAGCGCATTCTTGCTCCGTCTGGCTGCCATGGAAGACTGGCCAGTTAGAACACCGTCACACGCACCACCAAATGTCTTGGTGCGCACTCATGTGTCATGTGGTTGCAGAGACACGTGCTTCATGTGCATTGTGCGTAGGATCGTCGGAATGTAGGCCTAACGGCGCGCTGTATGTAGGTGTAGAAAAAGCAGCCAACGTGAGCACACACACAAAGATGTGAAGATTCAGGGTTGACACCTACTCCTGTTGTCGGCACACAGTGTTGGGGCAACAGTACTGGCGCAAGTGCCAGTTCCATCCTCTGTTGGTGTATCAGTTCATAAGCTATAAGCTGACGCCAACTTCCGACTGACACTAGTATCAATAGCTCATATTGATAATGATAATGATGTCAGCTGATGAGGTCCATCAGCATCAGGTGATATCACCTCAAAGGCTCTGAGCGAGCAGAATTTCAGCTGATACCAGTGGCCTGTGTCTTTGCTGCAAAGATCAAAGATGGATACAATTATAGTATAATACGACAAAACGCAAAAAAAAAAACATCTGAAGTTTCTGGGCTACACACCTACTATATTGACGGGATCACCCCTCACCATCTACACCGCCCTTAACTTCCCTTTCCCCACCTCTTTCCCTGCCCCTCTTCTTTCCTTATTCTTCGGTTTTCGGGGTCCGGCCTTGGTACGCTACCTAAGGCCTGGTTCGGAGTGCGGGGGCCGGGCAGGCCTTTTGAGTTATCTCTCTTGGTGTGCGTGTCCGCTCGGGCTCGCGTCATTCGTTAGGTGGCGCCGAGTCCGTGGCGTCTCCGGTAGTTTCCTTGGTCTGTGCTTCTTTGGCATATTCTTCCTTGTTTTGTTGCTCCTTGGGTTCCTCGACAGCGTGTGCTATCCTCAACTTTGTGGCTAGTTTCAGGCGCCTGGTTAAGGCGCGTGACACCAAAAGGCACGATGTGCATGAAAAAAACAGTCCAGTTTTTTATTTTTTGTACCCTGGGGCAGCACCCCCCTGCGGTATCTCCAATCAGTGTCACAGATTCGTGAAAAGTTGGGCGGAAATCCCTCACCAAACGCCCACCAGCCTGCACCCCCCCCCATCAGGTGGGAATCCGGTGCATGGGGAGTTAGAATGGGAGCCGGGGGCCTGCGAGGGGGGAGATGTGGAGGGGTGCATAGGTGTATGTATCTGTGACAACAGCACGCGCCAAGGTGTACAGGCAGGTGCGCTGAGGGCTGTCGTGTTTCGTGTTAGTACCGGGCTAGTGAGAGTAGTGGTACTAATGCTCAGTTAGATTATTATCTCCGAGGTGTCAACGTTCACGCAGCAGGTGCTTAGTTGGTGGGCATCCAATCATACAAAGTTCCCCACGTGGGCGTTGGCGGCGAGGGTTACATTCAGCATGACTCCATATTCAGCTTCATGTGAGCGCGTGTTTTCTTTGCTGACCACAATGTTTGGTCCAGATCGTTCGGCATCTCTTGGGGATCAGATTCAAGCCACGCTGATGTTGATGTTGCGTTACAACAACAACAACCGGGAGAAGTGCCTTCATAAATAAGTGTAAGTGTGGTTGTGTCATGTCATGCATGTGCCGATATGGCACGATGTTTTCCTCAAACCTCCGGCGATCCACTATTCACATAGGTCGAAATGGGAGTCTCTACAAATACAAACAGTTATCGTACATAATACTATCAACCCGGGTACGGGGGACATATACACGACAGAGGAATGCGCGGCTTACTTGTCGGACGGAGAACGTTGGATGCGCCATAGAGGAAATTACATATCGGTAGGCCCCTTTCTTAAGTCGTGGGAAAAGATATCTGAATGGACTAGATCAAGACTAGTAAATACCACTTTCGACTATATAGACCTTCTCAGAAAACAAGCGAAGCCCCCGCCCCCGGCTCCGGAGGAGCAAGAGTTAGTCCCCCAAGAAGATCCGGACGCACACGATATAGGCGACATCCTAGTCGACAAAGACCATAACTTTTATCTGCGCCGAAGTGGCGACTACCACAAAGTCCAGCTCAATGTTATGGGAGAGCCCCACATCCACGAGCGGATCAGCCCGCAACTATTGCCTGACGAGCTATACACTCCACTGAAGTGGGGACGAGCGTACGACGGCCCGGCGGAAACGGCGTATCCGATACCCCAAGAATACACGCTAAAAGGCACGCATACAACGCTAGAGGATGTAAGTGTCAGGGTCTTGACTAAAGCGTTCCTCGCATTAAGGAAAACGAAAGCACAAAAATCCACGCTAAGTTGGGAAAAAAGGTTACCGGTCCTCTCGGGAAAGTGGAAACAAGTATCGCAATTGTATAAATACAACTTTTTAACGCCTAGAGACTCTTATTTGCACTTCAAACATGTCCTACATAGAAGGATAGCTACGGCGAACCGTTTTGCTGACGATCCAACATGCCGCTTTTGCGGCATAGCCCCCGAGAGTTCCACTCACCTGGCCTCATGTATCGCGACGGAGCCCGTCTTTGAATTCATAGAAGGACTTCTGGGGATTAGCCTTAGGCCGGGATCCGAAACAGCCCAACGTCTTTTCTGTTATCAGGTGGATAGACCGCACCCCTCCTCGGGATACTTAGGTATCCTGGCGTGGAGGTACATCCTAACTGACTTCTACAACATCCAGTATGGCAACTCGGACGGCAGGTCCGTTAAGTCGATTTTAAGAGCGATACTTACGAGATACCACCTGCTAGTAACGGCGAAAGTCGGTTTCTTTCAGAGGCTACAAAAACAACGAGAGAATATGGGGTTACACGCCCCGAGCAACAAACATACTAAGAAAATGGTAAGCCCGCTGTACACGGTAGACAAGGATTTCAACATAGGAACGTCGGAGGACCTCTTGCAAGCGGCAAGGGGTCTGGACCTACGACACATCACCTAAAGGAGCTTAACCTCTTAGTCGGAATCACAGCGTTTATTGAAGAGGAGCCTAAGGGATTTGAGTGAGGATACCCTGAGCCAACACCGGCACAAAGGACGAACCACAGTCTCCCACCCCCTTCTCTCCAACTCCTGGCCGAAGCAGCGCGCGCGGCCTCCCCGGAACCAGCTTCCCCGAAAATGAGGGAACTGGGAAAGGGGAAGGGGGTTGCTAGGGGTTAAGGTCGGGTAGTAGGGAGGTACACTAGCACAATGCCTCACGCCGCACACGTAGCGGGGAATTTTAAGAAGTTTTTTTTGTCATGTCATGCATGTGGGAACATGTGTGTGTGTTGCGTGAAATGCTGAAACAATGCACAATGCGCTATTCAGAAATCATATCATCATCATGTAGAGAGAGGTGAAGGTGAAGGGAGGTTGGAGATAGGAGGTAGGTAGGTGGAGGTGCGCGATATCGCGATATCTGATATCTAGTGGCTAGTGGTAGTGGCGAGATTTTTTGTGCTCCTTAAGGGAAACGTGTTGTAACGTGTTACGGACGTACTTGCGGCACCACAAATTGCTACAAGTTTGACGACAAGTTTAGGCAAAGAATCACGCAAGTTTGGCCGACAAGTTTGGGCGAATTCCGCTACAAGTATTTACCTGGCCCTATTATTTATTGTAAAGAAAAGAGACCTCCATATAGTTCTTGTAGTTTTATTGTAAAGAAAGGACGACGATCTCAAATAGTTTTATTGTTAAGAGTGCGCCTCACGACTATCACAAGCGCGAGTAGTTTTGTAGACCGGTCCGCGCGCGCAACTACAATCTGCTTGATCAAAATCCCAAGGAGTATTGTAGTTGGGGTTTATTTTAAACGCTCACATTAATACCTGAGAAGTTCACAAAAGCACACAATCCCATATATATAGGCCACAACTTCAAGACCATGTCCACACCAACCTGCAAGAACACACAATAGTACCAATAACTCAATCACATGTCCGTCACCCACTCGTCGCAGCTGCAGCTCCTCATATTTACGCAGCATATGCCACACCCACACCAACCAAAACGGGAGCCCATCGCCGCCAATGGCCGTCGTGCAGAGCCTGCGCCGTGAACTATCGCTGATCGCTACTTTCAACAGGACATGCTCCTCATGGGGCGACCCGACGAACAGGAGGCAAGACGAGGAGTCAAATTTGCGGCACGCGAGGGAGCCAAGCGCCGATGAGGTAGCGGCCCAATTCCGGCTTGTAGTAATCACAAGCACATGATGCGCTCCCCGTGATCGGCAGCCGTCGCGGAAACCGACTCTCCGCGAACGGCACAATGCAGTCTCACGGCGACGTTTGGCGGAAAGTCGCCCGACCGCAATGGTCGTCGAAGAACATTTGTTGGAGCAATAGAGGAAATGCTTGATAATACGCGGAGGGCCGTTGCACCTAGGAATACTTCGCAACCGTAACGAAGGATTGTCATCTTGCTTTGCCCACGCGCGTTTCGAGCCACCACATGCGTAACGACTAAGCAGGCATGAGCACCTAAGCCTCGCTTTCAGTGACCGCGACCTCTTGCGCGCCTCCGGTGTGCAATCGCCTGCGCACCACCTGCGGCAACTCGATGATAACTTCGTCCGATACGTCCGTCCCTCCCAGCGGCACATACCTACACCGGACAGCGACCAGGGCGATTGGTTGGGCGGCCACTCCCTTTCATATGTCCAAGCGAGCGAGAGAGTGCACAAAGGGGAGAACTCACTCGCGTGATGCCGCGATGATGCCTGCAGCAACCGCACTCTCGCCGCCTGCGGGCATGGCTGTCGCGCGCGTCGCGTCGATGAGGCCGTCGCGATTGCGTTTTGTCGGTCGCAATGGCGACGCAAGTCTCGTCCGCTCGCCGATGGAGGACAGGGAACCGGTGCTGCCCGCTGGGTCCTTGTTGAAGCTCCACTGCTCCTTGAGCGCCCCCGAAGCCTTGAGCACGCGCAGTTGAGTCGGCGTCGAGAGTGAGGCGGCTGACCGCGGAGTTATGGCTCCCAACATCTGAATAACTGGAGACGCCCATGAAGGAGTGTAGTTGGCACCGGATGGGTATGTGGAGCCGCCGGGCATGCCCATGCTGCCCACATCGATGCGGAGATTCAGCCCATATGCGCCCTTCCCTGCGTCATTTGGCGATGGTGCTACCGCAGGGGGCGCGTCGCTTGGCACAAGGCCTTCGGTGACCACAGCTGGCGCGTTGAGTGGCCTGGGCGAGGCCGGCGGAGCAAGGCTGTAGAGGGGTGTGAGACCTGCCATGGAAGTAGTGGAACCTGTGGAAGTGTGGGCTGTGGTGAACGGCACCGGCGAAGGCGAAGACCTCAGCCTGCCTACGTGGGAGACGATCCACGGGTGATCAAGCGCCTCGTCGGCTTTGAGTCGTTGTGTGGGTTCGAGTCTAAGAAGCGATGACACAAAATCCTGGGAGAGCCAAACGCGCATCGAGGTGGGCGCGGCGTGCTATGGCGAGCGGCAGAAGCGCAGTCGCGGGGTATGCAAGCGGGCGACACGGTTACGTCCCGCACAACCAGTTCACGCAGAGCTGCCAGGCAGTGCAAACAGTCCGTGCGGCGATGGGGCTCACCTTGGCCTCAGGTGAGACCTCTGCAAAGATGTGCTCGGGGAACGTCACCGTGAGCGGCTGCTCACGATACCGTGTTGGGTCAAAGGGCATGACGCCGCTGAGCAAAATATAGGAGACCACACCCACCTGCGCAGCCGGCGGGGGAGCGGTCATCGGCTCCGGCGCATGCAAGGCCAGGGCACCGCTCAGCCGGTGCGACGGCGCTCGCCCTGGCGCAAGGAGTCAGCACACGCAGAAGAGTGGGTAGTGTAGAGCGGGCTGGCTCGTACCGCCCATATATCCACTTCAAAGTAGTAGGCTTCCGACCGCTGCGGCTCCGGCCGGAGAGGCAGGCCGGTCTTCTGGTCCTTGGGATCGCCCAAGTGCGGGTACCTCACCCCATCATCCAAGCCTGACAGCTGCTCGGGCGCCGCGTACCCCATTGAGCCGCACGGCGTGTGGAGGCCCTGGCCAGGCGTAAGGAGCGCCGCCGCGCCGAAGTCTGCCACTTTGATGGGCGCGTCCTCGTCGGAGGAAGCGAGGACAATGTTCTCCGGCTTGAGATCGCGGTGCGCAATGCCGTTGGCGTGCAGGTAGGTGACTGCGGAGAGCAGCTGCGAGATCATTCGCGCGGCAGATGCCTCGGAGAGGTGTTGCATCGAGATGATGCGGTCGAAGAGCTCGCCGCCTGCTGCATGCTCGAGCAACAGCACGTGCTGCGTGGGCGTCGAGATGTGCCCGACCATCTTGACGATATGTGGGTGGTTGAGCCCGCTCCAGATGGACGCCTCGCGCACGAGCGCCATCTGGGCCCACGAGGAGATGGAGGTTGTATCGGTGACCTTAACCGCCAGATAGCGGGACGCCTTGGCACCCGCGCCGGCAAGTGAGAGAACGGAGGATCGCTTGGCGAGGTAGACGGTTGCGAAGCGTCCCGACCCCAACTTCTCGCCAAGGCTCCACTCGGCGCCATCATACCGAAGCCGCCGCCCCTGGAGCGATCGCTCGGCTGCGACCACCGCGGTCATCATACGCGGTGAAAGGGTGGAAATGTGTGCTGCTCCTTTACCCCCTCCCCCCTCCCAGCTCCTTGGTCTCTCCCTCGACGAGGGAGGGGCGTTGGCTGGGGTGGGAGAGAGAGGGAGAGGGAGCAGGGGGTTGGGGAGGGTCCCTCGCAGAGGTCTAGAGTAAGGGAGAGAACAAGGGGAGGAGGGGAGGGAGGTGGGGGAACGAGAGATGAGGGGTGTGAGGGGAGCCCACCGGCGCGGCAGGGGAGGAAGAGCAGGGGGAGAGGTAGAGAAAGGAGGAAGAAGTGGATGGGTGGGTGAGGGGGGGGGGGGGGGGCGGGGGAAGAGGCGGAGTCGTTGCCGCGGAGAGAGGGGCGACGCCTGTGAGAGAGGGGACGGATCGGAGAGGGGGTGACGTGAAGAGAAGAAAGGAGGGGAGAGTAGAGGAAAGAGAAGGAGCTGTTGGGGGGCGGGTGGAGGGACCGAGAGGAGAGAGGTTGTTAGGGTATATTTTACCGATGATGGTTGTACTATGAGTACTATGTACTAGCCCGGTCACCCACTATCTATCACTAAATGGAGGGCAAAATCGGAAATATGGGCAAGCGGAGGCCTAAATAAGCTCCATCATAGGCTCAGGTACTCCCGAGAGACCAGCGACAAAAAAAGAGGGGATTGTCCCTGGCGACATTTTCGAGGAATGGCCAAATTTCAAGCCTCTGAAGACCAAGCGCTAAAAAGTATTCGGGCTCGGGAGCACTCCGGAATATTTTTAGTGATGCTGATGCGCCCTTCATGGCTTCATGCACAGGCACGCAAACGCAAAACTAGAAACTAGTGACGGAGCCATATACATAATATACGTATAAGCAGCTCCGCCAGCTCACAAATAGGGCGGTCAAACGGAGGGTCTTTTCAACTACTAGAAAGGGTTGAGGGTTGGGGTTGAGCTGCATTTTTTGACTGTGGCGCAATGCCCAGCATACAAAACCTCCAAGGGGGGCCGCCTGCCACCAAGAAAATCTTTGCCAAGAAATGGTGCGATTCGATCCCCTCTCCCCCCCTCAGTCAAGTACGCTCACGCTTTCCCGTAAAGAATTTCCAGTCGCGCCCATTAGGCATTTTCAAGGAACACGTCAAGTGTCTTGCGCGATTGTACCATGAATCACGCGTCGACTTCCTGATCCACCCTTTCCCATTTGCCATTCTCATCACTTATTCTCCTCCACCCTTGCCGCCGCGCGCACGCGCGATACAAAAAAACGGCGCGAGAGCACATGCGCAGCTCCACCCATCATTCTAGCACGGCCTCTTGCGATGTATTGACAAGCCCGTGGATAGCATCATGCGCTCGAGTGCCACGTCACGGTCATGGATGCCCGCGCCGTCAAGTTCCTCGCCGAGAGCGTTGATCTCCGCCCGATGGATGCGCAGGGCCTCCACTCGGGCCCTTGGGCTCGACAAGGGCGGATCGCGAGCGCTTCGAGGCGTGAGCGGCATCTCCTTAAGATGCTCTCGCTGCCTGGTTGTCTCAATACGGGATTGCCGCTCCAAGTAGTCGATGTACGGCATGCGGTGCCTAGTGTACAACATGCCGTCCGCAGAGGCGGAAACTGAGACTCTCCCCGACTTGGCAAAGTCGGGCCCCTTCCAGTACGCCGCAGCCACGCCTGGCCGGCGTGGCAATGAAGGCTGCCAGTCCGCTGTAATGCGAGCCTGAGCGTCAAAATTTGGCCGCTCGCGAGGAGTGTGTGCTGCCTGCACACTCGCAGCGACGATGCGCTCAGTCTCACTCGGCGGCGCGTACGTCATGGGCCCCGCTCGCTCGAGATTCTTGACGCGCCTTCGTAGCAGCAGAGCATTCCGAGGATCCTGCAAGTCCATTGAGTCGTGGTTGATGAGTCCTCTCGCCCTTGTGATCACCGCATCTGCCCATTCGCCGCAGCTCGGCGGCTCCACTAGCTCAACGGCTGGCTGCTTTACACGAGGCGAGGCCGTGGCTGGGTTGCGGCGAGCCGAAGACATCCGCTGGGCGCTCAGTAGCGCGCGGAGTGCCGGACCCCGAGCCTCTGAGCCTAGCGGGTAGCTTCGAGCTAGAGCGGCCCTTCTTCCCGAGTCGACCTTCTTCGAAAACTCCTGCTGTTTCACTGAGCGCTCGAGCTCCAAGAGCGCGGCCGGGTCATGGCGTAGGACGTCGAGCCTAGCCGAGAGCGATGGTGGGAACGTGGGTGCCATCGGGCCGTCTTCGCCCTCCGCACGCAATCAGCGGCTGCACCGCCTCAACAGGCAAGGCGAGGCACCGCTCGTTCGCTCGCCGACCGACCGCGAGGAGAGGAATGAGAAGGGGAGCGCGAGCGAAACGACTTCTTCTCCTACTCGTACTCTACTCTCTCTCTCTGCTCTCTATTTTAGTACACTTGGTAAATAGTAAATAGTGGGGGGGCGGGGGGGGGGGGGGGCAACGGGGCAACGACAACCACATCGGGAGGAAGGGGATGCAGCTGCCCCCCCCCCCCCCCCCCCAAGTGAGTGTGGTGGGTGCTACTAGCTACTAGCTACTATGTATGTAGGTATGTAGGGCGTAGAGCGTAGAGCGGTCAAGGTCAAACGGGAAACATTATTAAACTGCAAACAGGAAACAAGGTTCTTTTGTCTTTGGGGGGGGGGGATAATGGTTAAAAATGACCATCTCGGAATTGAGGAAATTTGAGGATTTTTTTCGGTTTCGGTAGAAAGTTCCCAATACACTCAACTACCAACTAGCAACTAGCAACTAGCACATATCCGGGGCTTAATAGTAATAGGACCCGGACCCCCCCCCTGGGCCCCCACGCCCCCACAACAAAGCAGCACAAAGCCTTTATTTACAAAGCAAAACGTAATCATAATCAAAAGATGACAAAAAATTAGAGGTACTCGAGATTCTTTTTTTGTCTTTGTCACATTCCTCTCGTCTATTTATTTAGGTATATAATTTTAACTGACCCCGCTGAACTTGGACAACATGGCCACCTATACTCTCCTCCATTTTGATTTTGGATTTTGGCCGCGTTTAGGGGCGCCTGGTAAGAGTTTCGCGAAACCTTTTGCGAAATTTGGGGGACGTCTCAACGCGAAGAAATTTCGAGAAATTTGGGGGAGGGAAACCGTGTTGTATTCCTGCCCATCTGCCATCTGAAGGCTGTAGGCATGAATATTCGTGTGAGGTACGCGCTCACAATTACAATTGAACAGTTCCCCGTGTTGCCACTGACGCACAAGACACACATATTCGGATTCCCCATGGCCTCAAGTCCAGGTTTGCAGATTTTGGTCTCGAAATTTGCGATTCGAGTTTTGTTTTTGCTGTTACTATAATTGTTGGCTCGTTTAAGGTAATAAACCGGCATGACTTCGACTTCTCGTTCTGCAGTCGCTCTGCGAGACTCTCTCTCTCTCTCTCCGTCCGCCTCTCCTCGGCCGACGGCAGGAAGATTCGTCCAAAACATTCTCCGGTCCCAAGATATCTCGTGGGGGGTCTCTCTGCGCTCCGCGAGGGTGTCGAACATGCGATGACTACAGGCTCGTAGGCAGAGGGCCGTTCGACCGAGCCGGCAGCTGACGCGGCCGTAAAAGAGTCGTTGTTGGTTGCGGGGGCGATTTGCGATGAGGCGGCGGCGGCGGGTACGGGGGGGGCAGTAGGAGGCGCACCTGGCAGCCTACGCGCATGGCTGTGGCTGGCGGAGGCACGCTGCGCCGGGGACACGTCGGCATTAGCGGCCCGACGCTCGCCCGCGCTCGCGTCGGACGTCGGCCCTCCGCGATAGTGCTGATTTCTGGCCTGTTTGCGCGTTTTCTGGTTACGCATCGCTGTGGGGGCTACCGTGGGGGGTCTAGGGCCTTAAGGGCGCCGGATATGTGCTAGTTACACCTATCCGGTCACCATATCCAAAAATCTCGTTATGAATCCTCAATCTAAACTTGGTCAATTTTCACCCTTAGCCCTTAGAAGTTAAAAAAGAAATAGCTATTTGACCGCCGCCTAGAATAGGGGCGGCGTCGGACAATAGGCGGCGTTAGAAGTCGGACGATGGTAGGCGTAGTAGCCCTGAATCTTCAGATGTTTTTTTGTTACGGGTTACCATTTGCTAAGATTTTTTCGTATGACGCACAACGAAAACTCGTACTGCACGAAATCAAAATCACGTCGGATTCAGCTTTCAAGTCGAGGGCAGGGGGGAGATGGAAATGCAACCAATCAGCTCATTGAAGAAGCAACCCCACCATTTGACCGAATTAACAGGTAGGCGCCCATGCCGACGAGTCATTAAAGTCGGCGTTTGCCTAGCTAGTCGAGGCAGCAGCAAGCACCCGGCGGCAATGGCGGCACACACAACAAGAGGCAAGGGAGCAAGGGCGAGAAGAGAGCGCGCAAGCGCAAACGCTAGCCGTGCGCTCGAGCAAGGCAACTCACACGAGGCATTCACTGCAATCACGTCATCCCGAGAAAAAAGCCTGGAACGACAACCTAGTCATCTAGAAGAGCCATCGCATTCATAATCAGAGATGCACTTTCACGAGCGCGGCATTCCAAGCCGGTGGCGGGTTACTAGCGTTGCCAAAAGAAGCTCTAGTCACTAGACCGTTGAGCTTCATCGTG
>CM030938.1:3384781-3417011 GCA_018136815.1 Isochrysis galbana | reverse complement strand
TGCCGATCCGCAACAGGTGGCGGTTGCAACGGTGCGCGCAGCCGCCTTGGCAGCGTGGATCGCGAGCGCTGCGAGTGCACCAAAGCCAGCAGCCACCGCGACGCTCTCGCTGCTCGTTGCGTCGCCAACACTGCCCGCTGAGAAGCTTCCCGCCGGCGCGGCGACGACGAGCGCACCCGCCGCCGCGTGAAACGGCGTCGCCACCAGATGCATCACGTGGTCGAGCGCAGGGATCTTGTCGGCGAGAAGCTCGAGCGAGAGCAGCGCGGTCATCAATACGGTCGCGGCGGGTGTGCTCAGCCAGGCACACTCGTCGCTCAACTGCAATAGGCCGAGCTGGTGAGCATACGCCAGACACACTGCGGGTACCGTCACCCGCATGCCCGAGGCAGTTGCCGCAGAAAGGCCAAGAAGAGTGGCGTGTAGTGAGAACATGCGTACGAATGTTCCCCTTCACGTTTGGTATCTCTCTTTGCGGTGTGAGTCAACCCTCCCCCGTTTCTTCTTCCTGTCCCTTCGAGATTCCGGCTAACGAGCTGCACTCGCTGCTCTCTGTGTCTGTCCGTCACACACACACACCCTGCGTAGCCTGTAGCCAGGACGGAGAGGGGAGAGGGGAGAGAGGAGCGGGGAGATGGCAGAGGGGAGATGGCAGAGGGGAGACGGGGGAGGGAAGGGAGGGGGCAGCACACGAGCGAGAGGAGTATGAGAGAGACGGGGAGGTGTGGTGGCCTTTTTCGGCGGGGAGGAGGAGAAAAAAGGGAGAGCAAGAAGAGAGAGAAGTATACGCGCGACGACGCGGAGTACTCTCCTTTCTTTCCCCCCCCCGACCGACCCAACTTTCACAGTCTCGTTTCCTTCTTGCTGTTCAGTTTGTCTTGTAAATGGTTCATGTGTGAACGGTGCGTTTATAGGTTATAGGCGGTGGTAGGTGAGTAGGTGAGAGTGGCTTTGGCTTTGTGACGAGATGTAAGTGGCGCGCTCTCTCGTCGCCCTCTCCACCCTCAGTGTCCACTGCCAAGGCTTCTCGACTTCTCTTCACTCGGGCCCTAGCTAGCGGCTAGCGGAGACTTGCCCCGCGACCAAGTCCAAGTCCAAGTCCAAAGTCCAAGTCATGCCGTCTTGATGTCTTGATGCGACACGCGACATGCGCCGCCATCTGAGACAACGTTGATGCCGCTAGTGGCTGGTGCCCGTGCTACTACGCTACTGCCACTAGCCTCTAGCCAGCAGACATGATGTTGAGCTTGAGCTTGCTGGCATTGGGCGGGCGGGCGCGAGCGCGGTCCTTGTCCTTGTGTTGTGTGTTGTGGAGGTAGTGACACTACGCAGTAAGGTGTCGTTCCGTCAATTGTGGGACATCAGTCGAATTGAGCTATCAAATGTCCATATACAAATCTACCACGTGCTCTTAGGGATTGGTCTATTTTTGACGACAGAGTGACGAACCAGCGCCCCCATGGAGTGCATCTCGGTTCCCCCACGGGGCGCCGTGCGTGCTAGGGCCTGGTAAAGGTTTTGTGCCCGAACCCCCAAAGTTTTGTGTAAAAATTTTGCAAAAGTTTTGCGGCAAAAAGTGTCAAAATTGCAAATTGCACGCGTCACGCGTCCCCCTCAAGGTATTTGAGCAACTATTAGTAAACTGATAGGGTCATGGAGCGCGCGCCCCCTCCGCCTCCCTCTCCCTCCCCCGCTGCCGCGGCCCTCGCCGCGCTGGACCAAGTACTGATGGAGGGAGACACCGCTGTCGCCGAGGCAACCGCGCCAGGACGACCCAGTACTGCTACATACTGGTCTTCCCGACATTAAGTGTTTCGCGATGTTTTGTTTGCGTATGTTTCGCGTTGGCGTTGGCGCCATTTACCCCCCGATGTTTCGCGAAAGTTTTTTTCCGCCGAAACCCCCCAAAGTTTCGTAAAAAGTTTCGCGAAACCCTTACCAGGCCCTAGTGCGTGCGCATAGCAGCTTGTTTCTCTGCGGTTCACAATTACGTAAACGTGCAGTATAAGGGAGATCTCTCGCGGGAAGGGTGTGATGAGTTGCAATGCGCACGGCGCGATGTGCATCGGTTTCCCCCGCGGGGGCGCCGTGCGTGCGCATAGCAGCTTTTTCTCTGTGGTTCACACTTACGTAAGTAAACATGAAACATGCAAAACTATCGTTATAGTTTTAGCGATGGAGCGCGCCGCGCCGCCTCCCACCTCCCAGCCCACCGCAGTCACGACGCCCCAACGGGGCCGCCCGAAGCCACCGGAGCCCAAGCGCGCGCAAGCCGCCGCCCCAGCCGACGAAGACGTCGACATGCTTCCACCTCCTCCCGCCGGCCAGACCTCACAGAAGGTGGGAACAGGCAGAGCCCTGTTCCCCCCAGACCAACAGAGCCAGACACAGGCTCAGCCGCCACCACCTGCCGCCACGCCACCCATTCAAGGACTCCCCATGGGGTGTGGCAGCTCTGTTGCCACCCCCATGGAGGCAACTCCTACCAACTGTGCACCCCCCGTGGGCGGGCACTACACACAACAATCCATCCTGGGAGCCTTTACGGCCTCCAACCCTTCAAAGAACAACTCCCAGAAATCGTACGCCGAGGCGGCTGGCCCAAAGGGAAAGCAACCAACAGGAGCACAGCTGGCTCCTTCTCAACCCACTCAACAACCCCCGCCGCCCTCGCGTAAGCGAGCGGACCCGCAGTCGGAGCCAAAACCGATTGCCAACAGCACCAACCAACTCGCACCCCCCCCTCTAGATGATGAGGAAGAGCCTGAAGACTCACCTTTTTTCATTCAGCTAGCTCAGCTAGCTGAAGACAAAAAGGACATTAAGAGCGAAGATGTTGCCACCTTCATGAAATTCCTTCTCTCCAGGCTGGAAGGCCTTGATGCTACACCAGACGGGATGGACAAGGGCCGTAAAGGCCCTTGGATCTTCTACGTAGATGATGATGCGCACGGACAATTTAAGGCCGCCTATGGCGACAAACTCCAAACTGTTCTCTCAGGAATCCCGCACGAATTCGGGGTCACCTATGGCACGCTAGCCGACCAAGCCCCGCGCAAATCTAGCGCAATCCGGTCCTCACTCAAGGAGATCGCCACTTACATAGTCTTCCGCATTTTCGACCCGGTTAAAGCGTACAAGACCAAGACGCGCCACTTGGCAAGTGCTCTAGAGCGCGAAGGCTTTCACGTTCTTAGGGGCAATCAACAACGCGCCAAAACTGCATTAGAAGGAATTGTAAAAGTCGAATCAGGCAAACGCCCGATTTGGCACTTCTACGTTTACACGGACACGTCTGCCTTGGGGCACCGCTTCCCGCGTAACTTTCACGTAACTCTCGACGACGGAGAGAACTTCAATCTCGATTATGCGGTCCGCTCTTCAGTGGAATGCGTAACCCCGGAGGGAGAGATAGCCATACATGGCGCCCCGGGAGGATGCAAAGGCTACGACAAACCGTGGGCCATATCCTATCTACGCAAAAACCAAGTAAGCTTCCGCCAATGTACTTGCGAGCAAGACAAGGCGAAAGCGGAACAACGCAAAAAGCAGCGTGAAGCCAGTAACGCCATGGATTACCGGGCCATGATGGGACTCGGGGCGGCGGCACCATGCCGCCGCTTCATGGCAGGCGAATGCAAAAACAACCGCCTGAAAGGGCGGCAAATCGTTCAATGCTCATCTAGTCACGACATCCCTGGATGTTGGACGAAGGATCCCAAGACGGGCAAGCAAACTTGTATGGTAAAGTGCAATCTCAAACCCAACAAAGCATATCCCGGATACTGTGTAAACGGTGTCAGCTGTTTGTACCGCCACGGTGAATAGTAGCGAAATCAAGATTGCCACATACAATTTGAATGGAGCTAAACACAAGTTAGTATCTACACTAGCGCAAGCGAAAATAGGAGGAATACACATTCTTTTCCTACAAGAAATCCATCACTACGGTGACGGCTGGCACCTGAAGGCGCCAAGGGTTGCCCGCTCCCTAGGATGGGAGTGGCACCACTCTCCCGCGTCTAGGGGAGACCCGGACGGCGGAGTGGCGATAGCCATTAGAACGGATCGGAAGGACATAGTAGTTGTTTCTGAGGTTGTGGTCATACCGGGTAGGCTCATTCTAATAAAATCTACAATAGGATCGGAGTCAGCGACCTTAGCTTCAGTATACTTAAGTGCGCAGCCCAGCAAGAGAAAAGAGGAGATTAAACTAATACAAGCTTCCGCGGAAATAAACCCACGGACCATACTAGCAGGAGATTTCAACTGCGTCGAAAATGTTCACAGGGACACTAAGACGACCCGGGGAGCTGGGCCATACACTAATATCGGGGGTAGGTCCCTAGCCAGGGCGTTGGCCGCACACGGGGTCACGGACGTTCAACTTATCGTCAACCCGCGTCTGTCAGAGGTGTACACGAGATGCGGCCACCAAACGTACACCAGAATCGATAGAATCTACGCCGCGGCGTACCACTCGGCTTGGAGATGGCAAAAGTCGTGTGTCGACCTGCACTTATTTACGGGAGGAGCGGTTTCAGACCACCATCCAGTCGTGGCGACCTTCTCCACGGCATCCCCGCGCAAGGCGACTGAAGTAGAGGCGCGAATAAGCCCGGAGATATTGAATGACCCAGACGTCGTCGAAATAATCCAACTGTTTTGGAAACGACAATACGTGGAAGCGGAGATCGCTCAGGGGGGAGAACGGAGCGAAGCCGAAAAGTGGACACACGCGAAACGCGGCACGGCCTCTCTTCTTTTAGCACTAACGAGGGAAAAGAGGAAAACAACAAACGCTCAGCTCGAGATCGACGCGCTGGCGAAAGCTAGAAGCGAACAGATGAGAGGAACACCGGGGACGACGAGTGCGGGCACTCTTAATCGCCTAAACGAGCAAATCATCGAGAAACGGAGAGCCTACGATCCCCCGCCCTCGATGGCTGAAAAGATAATAAGAGCCGAGGAGCTGGTCACCAAACAATTCTTCAGAAAGTTCACCCCTAGACACGCGAGCGGCGACATTCCGGTACTTTTCGACCGAGTCGACTGGGACACGTCGCACCCGAACTTGTCGGAGGACAACACGACCAGGAAGGATACGAACATTCTAGCCTCACTTAGGAGATACTACGTATGGTTGTTCAAAGAAAAACCGTCTCAAGAGTCGGAGCTTCTTCTTCAACTTTTGAAGGCCCGACAAATTCCCGCGACCCACAGAATCTGTTTAGACAACCCGATCTCGCACTCGGAGATAATTCGGGCTATTCGGCAACTGGCAAAGGGAAAATCAGCGGGACCCGACGGCATCCCGATGGAGTTCTATCAAATCTTTGAGAAGACCATTGTACCGCACCTCTCTAGAATGCTAAACGAGGCGTACTCCAGGGGCGCGCTACCGGAAGACACATGCTACGGAGACATCTCGCTCCTCTACAAGAACGGCGATTCGCGAGACCCGAGAAACTATAGACCCATTACACTCCTACAAACGGACTATAAAATCCTAGCTAAGGTTCTAGCAAATAGACTAAAAACTACGATACACACCATAGTATCTAAGGAACAAGTAGGTTTCGTGCCTAGACGCATGATAGGGGAGGCCACCCACCTGCTTAAACTCGTCCAAGCGTTCCTAGACGACACGGGAGAGGAGGGCCTCGCCCTAGCCATAGACTGGGAAAAAGCTTTTGACCGAGTCAGCTGGGAGTATTATCACAAAGCGGCCGGGGCACTAGGTTTTGGCCCGGGATACTCGAAATGGCTCCGGATTCTTACAAATACCGACGCACTGCCGACAAGATGGATTAAAGCTAACGGCAAGCGGAGCCACCCGTTCACGATACACTGTGGCATGCCGCAAGGATGCCCGCTATCCCCTCTCGCCTTTCTACTTGTGGCCGAAGGCCTCACGAGGCTGGTGAACACGGACACTCAAATGACGGGGATAAGCCTAGGACGAAGCGAAATTAGACTTACTCAATTTGCGGACGACACGCAACTCCTAGCCAACTCCTACGAATCGGTCACGCGAGCGATGCGCTTGCTAGAGAACTATGGGAGAGCCACAGGTGCTCGAGTAAACAAAGCAAAGAGCGTAATAATACGAATGGGAGCGCTGAGAAAGGTAGCTATTCCGGAACATCTCTCGACACTGAAGACGTTAGGCGAGGGCGAATACGCCACCATCTTGGGAGTCCCCTTTTGGGAGAGCCGGGAATCCGAAGTTTTTTGGGAGAAACTCTACGCGAAACTAAAAAGGAAAATTGCCTCGTGGCAGGGAATACAAAACCTATCCATACACGGGAGGGTGCTCCTTGCCAACTTCGTAATCTACGGCACGCCTCGATACTGGCTATCTACAAGCACTCCTCCCAGCTGGTTCATGGAAGCCATCGACTCGGATGTCCACGCCCTTCTGTGGGATAGGACACCCTCGATGAACAAAGACGAACTAGGTTCGACGCAAGAAGGCAGGAGGTGGATAACCCATCCGACTTACCCGAGGGTGGGTCATTTCGAAGGAGCTCCGACGCTAGGGATCGGCTTGATGCCGATGAAGGAACACATCAAGGCCCTACAGGCGATTTGGATTATCCGATACCTTACGCCCTCAAAGGCGGACTGGAAAATAGCGCTCGACCAATGGTTCAATAGGACCCCGCTCGGGAGGGGCGCCGTTCTTTCAACAATCAATGTACATCGACTTACAGATAGCATCGGAGGGAACAACTCCTTGCCAAACTTTTGGAAAGCGGCGCTAACAAACTTTCGCAACCTAAAGCTAGACAAGAACGTCGTGACACACGAAGGAGCGCGGGGCGCCCCCATATGGCATGATCCGTACCTCAAACCCCCGGTTCTTCATCATTCACACAAGGCAAAGTGGGAGGCCTTACAAACGGTGGTGATGCACAACACGCTGAACCCGGCAACGGGGAACTTCTATACTAAAGACGAATGCGCTGCCTATTTGCCCCCTGACTCAGCATGGATCCGTCACAGGAGGAACTACTTGGCGGTTACACCTTTCCTGAGATCATGGGACAAAATCGTACAATGGGCGGCCGGAGCGCTCACGAAACCCACCACCACATACATAGAGCTGTTAAAGGGGACAGCTAAGGGGCCCCGACCTGTGAGGGAAGAGGAAGGCCTCGAGCCGCCGGAAGACCCGGACGCACATAGCCTGGGAGACATACAAGCGAACGATACGGGTAGACACTACCTTCTTAAAAGGGGCGTATACTACGAAGTGCGTCTAAATGTAATGGGGGAGCCCCATATCTATGATATAGCTTATCCTCAGCCTTCGTCCTCCGAATTGCGGATCCCGCTCAAATGGGGCAGCGCATATGACGGACCGGCCGACACAGCCTACCCTCTACCCCAAGAATACACGCTGAAAGGTACGCGAAAGACGCTAGAGGAATGCGATGTCAAAGCGCTAACTAACGCCTACCTCGCGGGCAAGAAAAGCAAACGACAAAAAGCGACCGTCCGATGGGAGGAGAGACTCCCCGTCTTAAAAGAGAAGTGGAAGCAGATATCTCAACTATACAAATACAACTTCTTAACACCTCGGGACTCATACTTACACTTTAAGCATATACTTCATAGACGGATCGCAACGGCCAACAGATTCGCTGATGCCCCGACCTGCCGCTTCTGTGGGGAAGCCCCCGAGTCGTCCACACACCTAGCGCGATGTCGCGCGACGGAACAAATCTTCACGTACATCGAGCGACTCTTCAAAACGCAAAACACATTGCAACACGTGACGGCACAACGGTTGTTCTGCTATCAGGTCGACAGACCGCACCCCTCCTCGGGATATATAGGAATCTTAGCATGGAGATACATATTGACGGACTTCTACAACGTGCACTACGGCAACGCCGAGGCGAGATCGACGAAAGCCATCCTAAGGGCCGTATTCTCGAGATTCCACTGGCTGGTCAAGGCGAAGGTAGGCTTCTTCCAACGCCTTAAAGCCCAGAGAGAAAGACTTGGACTTCACGCCCCGAGCAACAAACACCTGCGCAGAATGATTTCCCCGCTATACTCAGTAGATAAAGAATTTAACCTGGAGATCTCTATCGATATGGCGCAAATAGCGACCGAACTAGGCATTAAAAGTATTACATGAACCCCCCGAACTAAGGAGAAGGTTTCTTCAGAGGGCCGACCCCTTGGGGGGCGGTAAAACACACCCAAACAAGGACTCCACTCACTCTTACCCCCTCTATCTCATGCCCCTGGTCGAAGCAGCGCGCGCGGCCTCCCCCCCCTCCATTTGCTAGGAAAGACAACGGGGGGGGGGGGGAAAGGGGTGTGATAGGAAAGGGAGGGTAGTTAGGAGTAGCACTAGCAATCTGCCTCACGCCGTGCATGTAGCGGCTAGTTTTTTAAGATTTTTTTTAAACATGAAACATGCAGTATAAGAGAGATCTCTCGCGGGAAGGGTGTGATGAGTTGCAATCACCCATGTGCACGCCGTGGATGTGCATCGGTTCCCCCGCGCCGTGCGTGCGCATAGCAGATTGTTTCTCTGTGGTTCACAATTACGTAAACATGCAGTATAAGAGAGATCTTTCGCGGGAAGGGTGTGATGAGTTGCAATCACCCATGTGCACGCCGTGGATGCGCACGGCGCGATGTGCATAGGTTCCCCCCGCGGGGGCGCCGTGCGTGCGCATAACAACTTCGCTCTCTACTATGAAGGTGCACGCCGTGCGTTCACTCTTTCCGCGGGGGAACTCTGGGCGCGGAGTGCGGGCGGGAACCTTGGGGGCACCCCCTGGGACCAGGGGGACTTTTACAGTATATGATGATAACACTAACGTAAACGCGTGATACTATTGCACCTATTAGTGTGCCCTGTGTGGTCAGTGGCCCCCTTTGGTATCTTTTGCAACTTGTGATGGAGTAACAGGATGCGCGGCGCGCCGCGCTACTCATCCTCAAGCCACAGGGGGCCACGCTGCGGCCTCCTTGTGATAATGTAAGACGATGTCAAGACAACAAAGCTAAGGGAAGCGCAAGGGAGAATCCCCTTCCGTCTAGTCGATGTGCGAACGTGCGCCGGTCGACCTCGCTTACGCACATACCGATGCGCTGTGCATAGCATGACATCGTTTTGTATACCTAAGATTCTACCTTCTCTTCTTGCGTGCATAGCGCCCCGGATTCTTCTTCATTTGCTCAGTGCCTTGCACCATCGCCTCCAAATCTTTGGGCACCTTGGGCTTTGGAGCCGCATCCGGCTCGGGCCATTGAAGTGTTGCCACCGATTCAATATGGCGCGTTTGTGGAAACAGGTCAAACGGCACCACTGACATGAGCTCGTATCCGGCGGCGATGAGCGCTTGAAGATCACGCGCCTGCACCAAGAAAAACGAGGGGAGGGTGCTAGATGAGGTACAAAGCGGCTTTGCAACATTGTTGTTCACTCCAAAATCCAGGATTTCATGGCAAGTGGCTTCCGTTTCCCCCAGGCCGTATCGCGATTTGGGATCACAAAAGAACTTTGGATCTGCCACAGACCGGCACGGTGTTGTCTGTTGTCCTACACCGATGAACGCGGCGCACCTGGGTGTCTGGCCCACAAGACACATAGACGATGCGCCGTGGAGCGAACTGGATGAGCTGTCTCAAGAAGGACGCGTCGCAGCCCTTCCGTGGGGGATCAAGAATGACGGCCGTGTGGTTACCTGGAGCGATGGGAATAGCGAGTGGTTGAGATGGTGGCTCAGCTTGGCGGTGCACCGCGTGTGGTATAAACGCAGAGATACTTGCGAGGCGAGTCTCCGATCTCGCACCACTGATCAGCTTGCACCGGTCACACCTTTGAAGCTGTTTGGGAGCCCCGAGAAGATGCGAGATGCATCTCCTGCCAAAAAGTCGGCCGTGGTAATGCCATTCGCCTCCGCATTGAAAATCGCCTTTCGGTGCAGGGGCCCATTGATTAGACCTCAACTTCTTCTATCCCATTCTGCGACAGCGCGATTCGCGTCTCGCGCCATGCACCGATAGATTTCCGTTGCACGGGCGACCTTCCCAACGACAGCGAAGCTATGCGCGCACAGCGTGAATATTGCTGCATGCACGTACCTGCGCAACCGACGATTCGCTCGTTTCGACACCAATACAACGTTCGAAGCGTCCCGCATGCTGCGCTGAGAGGGCAAAGAGGCCAGAGCCGCAGTAGGCATCGATGAGATGCGTGAGACCGGGACCGCTCGCCTAAAGTGGGGAGAGGAGTAGGAAAGTGGAGAGTTCATCTAGTCATATAGCAAGGATGTGCCACCCACTGCCGTACCGCCAGACAACGACGAGGCCGCCATCCTCATCGCAGCCTGAGAAATGAGTGCAGCCATCCTCATCGCAGCCCGGGAAATGAGTGCGCTGACATTCGCGAGAAAGGTGCTTGGACGTAGTTTGGACAGCCCATAGTCATGAGACCCAAGCCAAGCACACTCGAGCGCACGGACGTCGCATATGATGAATGATAGGGCTATTAAATGTGCAGCGAGGACTTCCTCTGGGCTGCCGGACAATTGAGGCGCTGCGGGGAAGAGTGCTACTTCATCGACATCCGGAGGCGGAATGTACGCACCTCATCGAGCACATGCTGAACCATGAGTGGCACCACGAACGGGTTGTTTTGGAAGAAGTCACCCGCTTTGAAGGTGAGCTTCAGCGCGCCACTATCCAGGCCGGCACCTCCATCCGTATCGACGCCCGCATTACCCATGAGCTCCTGCTCGACTTCCATCCGTCCCGCAGCCTCCATAGCCTTTCCCACAGCTGCGGAGCCCGGCAAGGTGATGACCTCAGACACGCTCGCATGATGATCGGAGACAACGGCCGGCTGGCCGTCTGCACCGAAGGCGTGGCGCAAGAGGAGTGTCGCCCCTTTGGGCTTCTTACCCTCGCCATTGGCGAACGCAGCCTCCGTGGTTTGAAGCTTCGCCCTGGCAGCCTCACGCGCGCCCGGCAGCGCGGCATTGATGGCCTCAGTCGCAATCGGGCACGCGGGCACATCCACCATTTGCGAGCGTACGCCATGCCGAATAAACCCGATGAGGAGCTCCTCGCCAGCGCGAGGCACACTATAATGTGGTGTGAGCTTAGTGCGGTAGCCGTACTGCTTGCGCGCGAGGCCAACGGGCGGCTGCACAAGCGAACGCAGCGCCTCCTCCCCTCCGCATGAAGCGGACAGATTCCCTACCCTTACTAACAGCTCCTCAATCTGCTGCCCCTTCATCGCCAGCTGCGCGTCGTACCGCAGGTGCTGGTACTGACACCCACCGCACGCGCCAAAGAGCGGGCACACTGGCTCCTGCCGCTGCGCCGACGGCGTGAGCACCTCCACCAAGTCTGCGGAGGAATGCCCAGCGTGATTCCTGAAGACACGCACACGCACACGCTCGCCTGGCAGAGCGAAAGGCACCATCACCACCCACCCCCTCGAACCGGCGCGCAACTCTGGGCTCGGCGCCGCAAGGCTGGATGAGCTGCCATCCGTGCCCTCTCCACTTGCCAGCTGCACTCTGCCGACTCCGTCTCCCAGGTTGGTGAGCCCATCAATCGTGAGCTCAATCTCCTCGTGGTACTCAAAGGGAAACGGCACAAACTTGGACGGCGGGCGGATGGGGTGCGCGGGCGCGGCGCCCACGATGGGCATGGAGGCAGTGGTCACGGCTGCACGCGCCGCGCACCGGAGCGAGAGCCGGAGCGAGCTGATGAAGGGCTTAGCACCGAGCGCTGGCCGCAGCTGGCTGAGAGCGAGCATCAGGGCGAGTGAGCGCATACAGATGGGGCTTGGGGAACGGGAGGAGCGCTTGGAGCGGGCGGGGCGGCACGAGAGGGGGCGAGGGACTCGAGGGAGGGAGGGAGGGAGAGGGGGGGGGGTAGGGAGGGAGAGAGTGTGTGGTGGACGGCAGTCGGACGCGTGGCCCCACGACGTCTCTTCACTGCGATAGTTAAGCTGGCTAACGAGCCAAGTTTACCGCGCTCCCGACGGGTGGCCGCGCACCGATTCCAAGGGAGTCTCTCCCGCAAAGCAGCTCCCAGAGGCCATGTCTGGCCTGGCTGGATGAGCTCGCTGATCCAGTTGGCTGCCCAGCAGGCCACATGGCTTTTGGTGGCGCCTGCCTCGGGTCTACAACCGCTCCCAGTGGCGCCCCTGCCCCCCTACATGTCGTGCGCCGCCTGCCAAGAGTTGACGGCGGAGGCGCGCAAAGGTGCTGTTGGCCAGTATGCGATGTGGACGAGGCGCAGGCCCATAGCAGAATCCTGAGTGTTGGCAATAGCCAGCAGAATCGCGTGATTTAGCGATTCCACCTCTGCGCTGCGCCCGTCATCGTGTGCAAATGTGCAAATGTGGCCCCCTCCCCACTCACAATGGCATCCAGCTTCAGCTTCACCCGCATCTCTGCCATCGGCACAAGCACAAGACGAGAAAGCTTCATATCAGAGCCCCAAACCACAGTGTGCCTCTGCCTCACATCCACTCCCTCCTCAGAGGGTTGCACGTTCCACAGAAAGATGTCGTTAATCCACCGCCCACTTGCGCTTGGTCACAATCTGCACGCCGTAGTTCCAACCCGACAAGGCCCAACACATCATGACGGTCATCGTCTCCTTGTTGTTCCCTAACGCCTGCCGCACGAACTTTCCCTTACGCTTCGCCACTTTGGCACGTCGACCTTTCCTAAGTTGTTCCACAGGTACCGGTACCGGTGAACCGGTACCGGGTCCGCCGGACCCGGTGGTGCGTACAGTATGGTAGCCGGGAGGGCTGTGCGCTGTGCTCGAGTGGGAAGAGGAAATGGAGATTGAAGTTGAAGATCCCCCAACGGAGGAAGAGGGAAGGGGGAGGAGGAGCAGGAGGAGGAGTTCTCATTGCTCATAGCGAGCGTGGCGGGAGCGCGTGGACGGCGATCCCTCGGTGTGGGCGGTGGGCGTATTGCGTATATTGTGTAGCTGTCTGTATGTACATACACTAAGTGTATCTAATGGTATAATTAGAGTATTATGATAAGTACTAAGTACCACAGGTACGGTACCGTACCGGTACCGGTACCGGTACCGGGTGAAGCCTCTCAAGACCCGGTGGAACCGGTATACGGTGGAACAACTTAGGACCTTTCTGAGGGAGGTTGTCGGAGCGAAGCTCGTTTCCTCTTTGGAAACGAGTCGCGGAGGCGCACCGGCGGCTAGCGCGGCGCCGCGTCCTGGGTGTATAGGAGGTACTCGGAGCCACATGACGCCGGCGCTTTGGCGGCGAATTCATCGGCGGTGTTGAAGAGTGGCTCAGGGGCTAGGCTAGAGAGGCGGAGCTCTTTGGAGCTCCAACCTCGGCTTGGGGTGGCTTGGGTGGCTCGGGTTCGGATGGGGCATTGGGTGACTCTTGGGCGGGGGATGAGAGGTCCTCTCCACCTTGGAGACTCGGAGGGGCGGAGATGACACTACACTCACACTCAAGTCAACACTCTCCACACTAACGTATCCTTATCACGGAACGCACAGAAACCTGCTGACAGACAGAACAAGGAAGAGAATGCCGACAAGAGAGCGACGGGGCGACGGACGATCCGACGGGGGCGACAGTTACGCACGCCTTAGCGTTAGTGCATCTTGGGGTTCTCGACTGCCAGGAATGGCGCTTTAGCCTCCAGGCGGCGGCGAAATTGAGCGGCGGCGGCGGCGGTGTTGGCGAGACGCTCGGGGTTGGAGTGAATCCACAATCCACCTCAAGCCGGCGTTAGAGAGGTAGGTGCCTTTGTCGATGAGGAGCCCATGCGCTCGCCACCACGGGTAGATCCTTTGGAAGAACCTGTGAGCAAGGTCGTCGGGGCAGTTGACGATATCTTGCTCGGCCCTGGTGAGAGGAATACTGCCGAAGCCGTACTTCTTGGCCTTGTTGAATGACGCGCGCGCGCGCAACATCTCCCGGATCTTGACGGAGATGTCATGTCGGTTACGTGGCTCCTGTGCGTCCGCGCACTGGATGAGCCACTCGCCCAACTTCATCCTCTCGGCGTTCGTCAACACCTGCGAGTGGTGGTCACGGATGAATTTATGGGGCAAGGCCGTCTTGGAGAGCGCCTGGCGTATCTTCCCCTCGGTGGCCTTGGGGAACTTGCCCGAGCGAACCGCAAGACGAGCGCTCTCGCCCGTCGCACGGCAATGCTCCACCGCCTTGCGGACGTCTTCGAGGACGCCGAGCCGCTCCTTTGCCTGTACGTCGCGCGCCGACTTCCCACCTGGGGGCCCCTTGGTGGCCGCTGCATGCCCTGGGGAGGCCCCAGGCGCCATCGGCGCGTGCGCGTGCTGGCTGCGGAGCGCTGCTGGCTGTGAAGCGATAGCCTCTACACGAGAGATGGGAGAGAGGAGAAAGAGGGAGGAGAGGGAGGAGAGGAGGGAGGAGAGGGAGGAGAGGGAGGAGAGGGAGGAGAGGGAGGAGAGGGAGGAGAGGGAGGAGAGAGAGGAGAGAGAAGAGAGAGAGAGAGAGGATTGTGGAGGGGAGGAAGACGAGGAGCGAGGGAGAGGCGAGGAGCGAGGAAGCAGGAGGAGAGGGGCAGCGATGAAAGGGGAGAGAGGGGAGACGGAGAGAGGAGAGAGAGGAGAGGAAAGAGGGGAGGAGAGAGCGAGGAGAGAGGAGAGAGAGAGAGGACGGGTTCGAAGGGGATGGGGGGGGGGGAGGACTGCAGCAGCGGGGGGGGGGGGTAGGGGGGTTGCGCGCTGCGATGGAGGCGGAAGAGGTGGACGAGGAGATCGTGGAGGACGACCTGTGGGAGACGAGCCGCGAGGCATCGTCGCCCGCGCCTCGCGCCGCCCGTTCCACTCTCCTCGCGCACGGCTCCTCCCTCTCCTCCCTCTCGCTGGGCGGCGGAGGAGGAGGAGGGGGAGGGGAAAAGAGGGGAGGAGGCGCTGCAATCGGAGTCGCTCGCGGTGGAGCCCAACGGAGCTGCAGGCTGAGCGCGAGCCTGTCGAGCTCTCACACGCTCGCGCAGCTGCCATCGTCACCCATCCGCCGCGTACGCGCAGACGTCGCCTCGCCCGCCGCTGTCAGGGTGCAAGGAGCACTGCTAACGCCTGGGCGCAACGCAAACGAGGATTCTGTCCCGGAGGAGATGATCGGCTCCTCTCGAGCTGAAACGCCACACAACGACCGGCGGCGTGGCGCATTTGCTCCGGGTGAGGCCGGGCGCGCGGGTGCAGGCGGCGTGCTCGATGAGGGCGCGCGTCTGCTGGACGAGTGGCTCGCGTCGCTGGAGAGCTCTCCCCTTGTGCTGCATGGTTCCAATGCTAAATTCGGCAATCCGTGGTCCATGGGCGTCGCCGGTGTGCCTGAACTCGAATGCGAGGGGGCTGAGGAGGAATTCATCGAATACGAAGACGACTTCCTTGATGAGGACATTGAAGATGAGGAGGAGGTAGACGACGCCTTCGATCAGTGTGGCTACCCGGGGGCGACCACCCCTTCGCCGGAGGCAGCCTCGGGAAGAGCAACGCCGCTGGGCGGACTAGAGGCGATCGGGCACGGCATCCACAGCACGTCGGCTGACACCACCGGGGCACTACTCGCCCAGTTACACGGCCTCGGGCCAATGTCAACTCGGGTGGTTGGCGATGAGTCGGGCCCCCCCAGCGCCATCGCACCTCGCGGCCAGACCCGCAGCTCTGGCTGGCCGGCGCCTTCAGACGACGAGTTGAAGTCGTCGATGGGCCAGCGGCAGGCGTCCGCACAAGCAGAGGCGGAGGCAATATCGGCGAGTGGGAGAGGGGTGGAGGTGGGTGTGGCGACTGGGCGTGGCAGGCGCCTTCACATGGAAGACTACGTGCAGCTGCGCGTGTTGCGCGTCCTCGGCTTGGAGCTCTTGTACTTCGGGGTATTTGACGGGCACAACGGGCCTGGATCGGCGCGCGCGGCATCCAGACAGCTGCACCAGCTACTGCGACAGCGCATTGAGGTGCTAGCGCGCGGCAACCCGCAGTTGGGTATGCGGCGCAAGAAAACAATCGCAGGGGATGCGGGCTGGGATGATTGCACGGATGAGACCTCACAGGATTCAGTCTTCACGTCCAACGGCAGTCCAACGTTACACCGGAGTCCCTCCACCCGCCGAGGCGTCGCGTCGCGGCAACCCAATGAGGCAACCAGTTCGATTGATTCCGAATGGGCGCACTTCAAGGGCGGGCAGTCCTCTGAAAATAGTCTAGATGGATGTCAGAGCAGCCCTGAGCACGCCTCTGTCCGAGTGATGACGCCTCCTCTGCCTAACCCAGCAGTCGACGCCCTGCTTTCAGAGGCTCTGTACGAGTCCTTTCTACTGTTAGATGCGTGGTTGAAACGGCACAAGCGAATCGTAGAATCGCGGTGCTCGTCGCGCCAGGCCTCCGCGTCGCGTGGTGGCAACAACCGACCCTCTTCTGGCAAGGTGATACAGGGTGGCACCACTGCGCTCGTTGTAGTCATCAACAATGACGTCATCCATCTGGCATCCGCCGGCGACTCGCGCGCCGTGCTCGTTCGGGCGAATGGAGAGTGTAGGCTTACGACGGACCACTCGCCCTCGTTGCCGGCCGAGACTGAGCGCATCGAGAGCCTGGGCGGGCTGGTCCTGCGAGGGCGCGTACATGGAATCCTGGCCGTTTCACGGGCGATGGGAGATCCGGAGCTGCAGCCTTATGTGACACCTGAGCCGCAGGTGAGCATGCTCCGGCGGAGGAGCGACGACCGCGCCCTGCTTTTAGGCTCGGACGGCATCTGGGGCGAGGTGCAAGAGGGCGACGCGCGCGCCATTGTGTCTGCACACCCGAATGCGCAAGCGGCGGCCCAATCCCTTGTGGACACCTCCGACTCACGCGGAGGAAGGGACAACTCCTCGGCTATAGTCATCACGTGGAGTGGTTTGCCGACCGCTGGTGCTTGAGCCAAGCATGTTCAAGTGAAGTACTCTGTTTTTCACCCGTGTACTCGCTGAGGTGAAGTTGGTGCCTTCATGCGCGGATTCTTCTCTTGTCTCATGTCCTATAGCTCGCTTGCCTATCTATTTTGAGGCAACTAGCAATTGTGTGTGTGTGTGTGTTTGTGCTGTGACTATGGCGCAACGTCTGACCGTAACGGCGACCACGCATGCATACCAAGCATGATAGCGTAGTTATCCCAGGGTTGCTCGTGCGAGACGAGATCACATTTATGAAGCGTTTTCAAGCCGTTCAACATATAGGGATAGGGCGGTCACAAACAGGAGCATTTTAACTGCCGCTATTAGTAAGGGTTGGGCTGCATTTTTGACCGTGGACCGTGGCGCGATGGCCCCAATGAAGAACCTCCAGGGGGGGCCATCTGCCGCCACGAAAATCTTCGCCAAGAAATGGTGCGATTCTCCCCCCCTCCCCCCCCTCCGTCACGCGCGCTCACGCTCTACTTACCCGTAAAGAATTGGCGGTCGCGCCCGCGGGGGGGCATCAGCATCGGTTCCTTTATATCTAAGTTACATTCGCCATTTGATTCCCGCCCGATGCAGCGCCGCGTCGGGCTGCCGACAGTCCGACCATCCCCTGGGGGGAAGTACGATTTCAATGTGCTGCACCCTTTGGCATTCAGTCCGGCCCATCCTATATGTGTCGAGTCACGGACGCTGCACGCTGCCCTCGTTAGCTCGTTAGCATGAGATATCAACTAAGTTTATACTTAGTTCGCCCATGGGGGGGCACGAGCCCCCCCCTCTCTCCACTCCTCCCCTGCCATGGGGGAGGAACCACCCATGCTCCTGGCACGCCTGATGGCTTGCCAGGAGCCCACTGCCCTGCTGACCCACTCTCTCCCTGGCA
This sequence comes from Isochrysis galbana, assembly GCA_018136815.1. Lineage (NCBI taxonomy): Eukaryota > Haptophyta > Isochrysidales > Isochrysidaceae > Isochrysis > Isochrysis galbana. The sequence goes on along the minus strand of CM030938.1, from coordinate 3,399,158 downwards.
GGCTCGCCTGCCTCGCGCGTCCTGGCCTCTCGTGGCCAGCCCATCGCTCCAACCCCCCCTCCCCCCCTGTTCGATAGGCAGACAGGTGCAGAGTGGGGGCCCCTGAGGCTCAGGAGCGCCAGCGAGGGAGAGGCAGGGGAGGCCAGGGCCCAGCCCCAGCCTCCTCTGCCCCCTGAGCTGGCCTCCAGGAGCCTCCAGGGGTCGCCAGGGGCAGCTGCAGGCCTGCCGCAGGCGCGCCATCGCGCGTGCCTGCAGGAGAGGGGAGAGAGAGCGCGGAGAAGGGGGTGGGCGGAGCGTGAGCTCCGCTCACCGAAAAATCGGTAAGTCTCGCGCCTGTTTACAGGATAAGTCGAGACAGAGTCGGCCTCCAGCCTAGGTGGCGTAGGAGGAAGGGGGGAACGGATCACCGGGGGGGGGCGCGGGCCACCGGACCATACCTAAGCCCTTCACCCCTATCCCCCTAGTAGTGCACGGGGGGAGCCGCCTGATGGCGGGGGGGGTAGGGTCGGGGGAGTGGGGGTGTAGAAAGTATGCTACGTGTAGGTAGTGGTTCCATTCGCCGCGAGTGCGGTAAGAATATTATGAAGTTTTTTTTTCGTTAGCATGAGATATTTGAATTTGATATTTGCATGCCGTTCGCGTTGGCATGCTGAAATTTCCTCTCACATTCTCTGGGTCCGCTACCCTTGGCTTTAGCTTTAAAAAAATTCTTAAAAACTCCGCTACATGTGCGGCGTGAGGCAGAGTGCTAATGAACCTCCCTACTACCCAACCTTAACCCCTGTCAATCAACCCCCTTCCCCTTCCCCACCCAGTTCTCTCTTTAGCGGAGGAGACAAATATCGCAATTATATAAATATAACTTTTTGACGCCTAGAGACTCTTATTTGCATTTCAAACATGTCCTACATAGGAGGCTAGCTACAGCTAACCGCTTTGCTGACGATCCAACATGCCGCTTTTGCGGCATAGCCCCTGAAAGCTCCACCCACCTGGCCTCATGTATCGCGACGGAGCGCATCTTTGAATTCATAGAAGGACTTCTGGGGATTAGCCTTAGGCCGGGATCCGAAACAGCCCAACGACTTTTCTGCTATCAAGTGGACAGACCGCACCCCTCCTCGGGATACCTAGGCATCCTGGCGTGGAGGTACATCCTAACTGACTTTTATAACATCCAATATGGTAACGCGGACGGCAGGTCCGTTAGGTCGATCTTAAGAGCGATCCTTGCGAGATACCACCTATTAGTAACGGCGAAAGTCGGGTTCTTTCAGAGGCTGAAAAAACAACGAGAGAATATGGGGCTACACGCCCCGAGTAACAAACACATTAAGAAATTGATAAGTCCGCTCTACACGGTGGACAAGGAGTTCAACCTAGGAACATCGGAAGACCTCCTGCAGGCGGCGAGAGGTCTAGACATACGTAACATCACCTAAGGCACTTAATACCGCGTCTTAGAAGAAACCGCGGAGGATATGAATGATGATCCCACGATATACAATAGAAGGCAACCCGAATTAACACTAGCACAAAGGACGAATCACAGTCTCCAGCCCCCTTCTCTCCAACTCCCGGCCGAAGCAGCGCGCGCGGCCTCCCCGGAACCAGCTTCTCCGATAAAGAGGGAACTGGGAAAGGGGGAGGGGGTTGTCAGGGGTTAAGGTTGGGTAGTAGGGAGGTACACTAGCACACTGCCTCACGCCGCACGCGTAGCGGGGAATTTTAAGAAGATTTTTTTTCTCTTTAGCGGAGAAGCTGGTTCCGGGGAGGCCGCGCGCGCTGCTTCGGCCAGGAGTTGGAGAGAAGGCCAGCAGAGCCGGAGCCCTCGCCCTCGGATTCAAACACCAAAAATTTCGACTCAAGACCAGAGGGAGGACATGTTTTGAGGCGGCGTCGCTGCCCATGCCTAGCTCAAGGGTATAGCGCCCCCACTCAAACATCTCCTTCCCCAAAGCTCCTCTTTGAGGAGTTGCTCCTCCCCCTCCCATTAGGCCCCCTTGCCTGCGAGACCAAAACAGGATCCTGGCGTGGGGGGCTGCTTGAGTGTGGAGGGAGGGGTGCTCCGGCTAGCGCAGGTAGTAAGCTAGTGAAGAGCTGGGTGGCATAAGGGGGAAGGGTGCTTGCGCTCGCCGCGGCAGGGAGTCCTGTCTTGTGTGCGCGCTAGTCCCGTTCCTTTGCCGCGCCGCGACCCATAAAAATTTGTTAAAAATTTACAAATACACCGAAATCGTAGGACGCGGTCCTATAATGTAGGACGGAACTTTTTAGCCGATATAGTCAATAGTGGCTTCCGCTATCCTTGATCTAGACCATTCAGCTATCTTTTCCCACGATTTCAGAAGGGGGCCCATCGATATATAGTTGCCTCTATGGCGTATCCATCGTTCTCCTTCCGGCAAGTATGCCACACATTCCTCCGTGGTGTATGTGTCCCCCGAATCCGGATTGATAGTGTTATGGACGATAACCGTCTGCAAGGACTCCCATTTCGCCTTGTGTGAATGGTGCATCGTCGGAGCCTTGTGAAAGAGATTATGCCATATCGGGGAGCCCTTGGTTCCCTCCCGCGTGTTCGCTCCCCTATAAATCTCCACCCGTCTAAAGTTTTCCAGTGCGTGCTTCCAGAAGGCCGGAAGCGTATTATTCCCGTGCGTGGATGCTAGCCGTAAGGCTTTTCGCGTCGGTTTTCGAAAAAACCGCCGATCTCCCTAGCGGGGTGCGGCTAAACCATTGGTCTAGAATAGTTTTCCAGTCCGCCGTTGACGGGTTTAGATACCGGACTATCCATATCGCTTGAAGCGCTCGCGTGTGTTCGATAAGTGAAAGTGAAAGTGAAAGAAACACATCTCTCAGCAATGGGAGCGACGTCCAGTTCGGCTCGTGTGAGCCGCCAGAGCGTGTGCAAGGGGGAGGGGTCAGACGGGACTTCGCACCGTCTTTTCGGACGAGGATTCTGAAAATGCGGGGAGACCCTCCGAGCCGCTTTCCGCTCACGGTCAAAAATGTCGACCCCCCCCCAATATTAGTACTTAAAAAGCCGTGTTCGACCGGCCTACAATAAGACGGCATGCTGCGCGCGAAGACCTCGCCATTCTACCACTCAGAAGGGAAATGGGATGATAACACTATCTTCCTAAAGTATATTACTTCTCATCTCTCTAGCAGTCAACACTCAAAGCGATAACCGCAGAGCCTCAGCATATCACCTCAACGATACGGCGAGAACTAGGCAGGCTCTACGCAGCGATCTTCTTCTTGCGCATGCCCATGAACTTGTCCTTCTCCTCCATGGTCTGGAAGCGGCCGTGGCCGAACTTGGAAGAGGTGTCGATGAACTTGAGGGTAGTCTCCTCAACCGCATCGCGTTGCGTCTGCTCAAAGAGCGGCTTGCGCAGAGTGATAACGCGCTTCTTTGGGCCAACGACACAGCCCTTGAGGAGAAGGTAGTCTTCCCGCACGAGACCGTAGTGCGGGAAGCCGCCGAGCGGGTTGATGCCCTTCTCGGTAAGATCAAACTCTGTGGTGGCGTTGTTCTCAACATCGTGCTTGCCAATCTTGAAGATCTTCTTGTTCATCTCAGTGCGATGATGGTAGCCGTTCTGACCAGCGCGCGGGACGGAGTACTGCACCTTGGCAGGGTGCCATGCGCCGATACAAGCGACCTTGCGAAGACCCCGATGCGACTTACGCGGCAGGCGGTTGCAGCCCCAGCGGGTGGTAACACCCTCGTAACCCTTGCCCTTGGTGACGCCAATAACATCGCACATCTCATCCTTGGAGAAAACAGCATCAACAGGGACCTGCTTCTCGAACATCTGCGAGGCGAAGTCGACCTTGGCGGCGATGTCGCCGCCGTTGACCTGGATTTCCATGAGGTGTGCCTTCTTCTGGCCCACCTTGATCTTGCGGATCTGGGTGTGTGCAAGAACGCGCACGCATTGGCAGTACTGCTTGATGCGCTCGAGCTCAGCGTTAATGTCTTTCTGTCCTTCTGCGTACTTCTTCACGTACTTTGTGAAGGCCTTCTTCTTCGACCTGTACCAGTTCTTGTAGAAGCGACGCTTCACCTCGTCGTTGAGGTGCTCTGCCCACACCGTCGTAAGAGCACGCAGGCCCTTGGCAGTCTCCACATATCCCACAATGCCAACCACAACCATTGGCGGCGCCTCGAGCACGGTCACAGCCTCCACAACCTCCTTCTTGTGAGCCCCTGCGAGTGGAGGGAATACATCGAGCCGGGCTCAGGAAGCAGCGTGCGCGCGCACCGCACCGAATCTCCAACGCCACATCTGCAGGACCTAGTATGCAGCAGTGTGCAGAGAGGCAAGTAACACGTACTCGAGCCAGGCTTGTCGACGTCACGCAGGATGTGGGTCATGCCAGCCTTGTACGCAAGGAAGGCCGTGAGGTGGGGCGCCTTGCTGCGGTCATCCTTCGGGAAGGACTTCACCTTGCCGCGGAAGCGGCTAGCACGCTTGCGCGGCAGGAAGCCGAGCGATCCGTGGCGAGGCCTCTCGAACTTCCGGTGAGACATCTGCAAGCGTGCGGGTCGGGAAGAAATGAGCGGTTGCGCCTCGTCTCAGCCCGCAAGCCTGCGCCTCGCTCCCCACAGACGACGCGCGCAGAAGCAGAGAGGGAGGGAGGGGGAGAACCTGCAGGAGGAGAAAAGAGGGGGGGGGAGAGAGAGGGCCGCAGGGCCGGCGCACCGCTGCAGCGCAAGGGGCTTCTTGGGCCAAGGGGGGCCACGCTCCCTCGGAGGCACGTGTTTTTTTTCTCTCTCGCGCGCGACGCCGGCAGGCGCGTGGTTTTTTTTTCTCGCGCGCGCGACGCCGCCGCGCGTCGAGAGGGGGAAGGGGAGGGGGTTCGCGGGTGGTTCCTGGGCTTCTAGTTTCTACTCGCTGCTTACTTTTAAAAGGTGGCGCACGCACATCGCGGGGGGAGCTCGCTACGAAAGAGCAAAGAGCGAACGCTGGGAGTGTGGGGCAGAGGGAGATGTCGGCCCCCCCCCGCCCCTCTCCCCCTGGGGAGCGCTCTCTGCTCTCTGCCTCTCTGCGCAGCAAGTGGCATGCATGTGGCATGCATTGCAGATGGCCTCTAAGCTTGCAGCTTGCAACTTGCAGCGGTGGGGATCGAGGACGAGAGCATCCCGCCCATTGTGCGGCACACAAACACGCCGCGAGCAACGCCGCAACGCCCGTGTCCAACGCCAACGCACACGTAGAATCAAACGTAGACGTAGACGCTGCGTGCTGCGTGGCACTAGGCTCTGCACAAGCCACAGCAGATTTAGAGCAGGCGAAGAAAGGAGAAGGAGGTCGCGAGGGCCGGCCGGCCGGCCACACGGCCACACCAATTCTTGTCGAAGGGCCCCGGCGGCGGTCCGGTCTTCAAGCGCAGCTAGATTTCGGCTCGCCTGTCGCCAGGCAGAGCCGGCGCCTTGCACTTGCACGGCCGGCGCCAGTGGGGGCGTGGGGAGAGGAAAGGTCCGAGCAAGCGAGAGCTCGGGAGCTGCATTGGCACCGGCAGGTGAAGATGTGGCTGAGGACGAGGCTCACGTTCTAGTTCTGGCCCTCCCGATCGTCGCCACTTCATGGTCAATGCTCGAATTGCAGCGGGGAGCGGGACAGATCGCCTCTGCCTCTACCATAAGTTGTTCAAAGTAGTGCAAAGTGCAAAGTGCCTAAAACTATTGTTGTAGTTTTATCGATGGAGCGCGCGCCGACCGCTCCCACCTCCCACCTCCCAGCCCCCCGCCGCCACGACGCCCCACAGGGGCCGCCCCAAGCGCAAGCCGCCGGAGCCGAAGCGCTCCCAGGCCTCTGCTCCACCTGACAACTGACAACGACGTCGGCATGGCCCCGCCATCCTCGCCTACCCACCAGCCACAGAAGCAGGGAACAGGCAGGGCCCTGTTCCCTGCAGAACAACAGAGCCAGAATCTGGCTCTGCCGCCTGCCTCCTCCGGCCTCCCTCTCCAACAAGGACTCCCCATGGTGGGTAGCAGGTAGCAGCTCTGCTGCCACCCTGCCACCCCCATGCCCCCATGGTGGCAACTCCTACAACCACAGCGAGTGCACCCCTCGGGGGCGGGCACTTCACACAACAATCAATCCTTGGGGCCATTAAGGCTTCCAACCAACTGTCAGCACCTTCGCAAAAGTCAAAAGTCATACGTCATACGCGGAAGCCGCTCAACACGGACCCAAAGGGAAGGACCTACATAACTACATAAGCGCCAACCCAGACACAACCCATCCCACAACCATCGCATCCCGACCCTCAGTCGGATCCAAAGCCGACTCTGACCACCACCACACAACTTGCTCCCCCCCCCCCTCTTGATGAAGAGGAGGAGCCGGAGGACACTCCCTTCTTCCTTCTTCATATCCAGCTTGCAGCTTGCTCAGCCAAGCTGAGGACAAGAAGGACATCAAGAGCGAGGATGTGGCCACATTCATGAATAAGTTCCTCCTCTCCAAGTTGGAGGGATTGGACGCCACCCCGGACGGGATGGACAAGGGTCGTAAAGGCCCTTGGATCTTTTACGTTGATGATGACGCCCACGACCAATTCAAAGCCGCCTATGGCGACAAACTTCAGGCGGTTCTCCCGGCTCTCGGGAGTCCCGCACGAATTCGTGGTCACCTACGGGGCGCTAGCCCTCTCTTTCGGGTTGTGGGCGGTTGGTCATTGACAAGGCGGGCCAGAACATCAAATGGATGGAAGTCCACATAACACATAACCGAAGTCTTGGTCTTGCGCAATGCGCAATGTCGATGCACTCGTGGCGTTTATTTATATACGTAGCACGTATCTTCTAGGAGTACAATAGTGAGAGAGATGGTGTGAGGGAGAGGGAGAGGGAGCAACCAGGGAAATAAAGAGATAAGAGAAGAGGGAGTGTAAATAAAGAGAGGAGGAAGAGTCCGAGGGACAGCCGAGGAGAGAGAGAGAGAGGGTGTCGGCGCTCCGTGTCCGTCTGTTGCCCTCTCCGTCGGGGAGGCATGGCGCGCGGCGGCGGTGGCGGCGGCAGCGCGCTCTTCCTCTCTCTCTCCCTATGGACGGGTGGCGCGTGGGCTGTGGCATGGGGCCGCGCACGTTGGGCGTGCCCTCGCACTGCTGCGCCTCTCGCCTGCTCGGCCGCCGTCTCCACAGGCTACGGTGCAGAGCAGATCACAGTTCTGGAGGGACTGGAGCCGGTCCGCAAGCGGCCAGGCATGTACATAGGCTCGACGGGCATGCGCGGGCTGCACCACCTGGTGTTTGAGGTGGTCGACAACTCGGTCGATGAGGCGCTCGCCGGCTGGGCAACTCAGGTCAACGTCACCATCCACACTGACGGACACCTCTCTGTCTCAGACGATGGGCGAGGCATCCCGTGCGACGTGCATGCCAAGACGGGCAAGCCGGCGCTCGAGACGGTGCTAACTGTGCTACACGCCGGCGGAAAGTTTGGTGGAGGCGGCTCCGGATACAAGGTTTCGGGTGGCCTGCACGGTGTCGGCGTCTCCGTCGTCAATGCGCTGTCTGACTCGCTAACTGCAGAAGTGCGGCGGGCGGGCCAACTGCACCGTATGGGCTTCTCCAAGGGGCTTGTTGTCGACCCGATGTCTGTGAGTCCGCTCCCCGTGGACGAAGCGAGCTCAACGGGGACGCGTATCACCTTCTCTCCTGACCCGACCATTTTCAAGAATGGTGTCGAATTTGATGCTGATGTCCTCAAAGGCAGGCTCGACCAACAAGCCTACCTCAATGCCGGACTGGTGATCCGCCTGACCGACGAACGCAAGGGTGGGGGCATGACAACCTTTGTCCACTCTGGTGGGATTGCTGAGTATGTGGAGCACATTTGCGAGGGCAAGCGCCCGCTGCTTGAAGACGACGTCTTGTCCTACAAGGCGCAGAAGGGAGACATTCAGGTAGGCCGATGAATCACTTGCAGCTCATGCGGCTCGACTCTAGGGTATCTAGACTAGTAGTTCTTCCTAGTGGTATTGAGAGCGCCGAGCTCGGCAACGCCTGCCCAGGAGGCGATAGTCACGGCTCTGAGGTCCAACGAAGAGTGCTCTACCTTATCATTGTTTCCAGGTAGACGTGGCCATGCGCTGGTCCGCGGACATGTACACGGACAACTTGCTCGGATTTGCGAATGGCGTGATGACGCCCAACGGTGGCACTCACATCGACGGTCTCAAGGCCGCAATCACGCGCGTTCTTAACCACCTCGGCCGTGAGAGCGGGAAGATCCGCGACAAGGCGCCGAGCGTCCCCGGCGAGTTTTTGCGCGAAGGTCTGTGCGCCATCGTTGCCGTGCGGCTGCCTGAAGCCGAGTTCGAGGGGCAAACAAAGCAGAAACTTGGATCACCAGAGGTGCGCGGTGTGGTCAACGAGCTTCTCGCCGAGCAGTTCAGCGAGTATCTACAGCGGACCCCTAAGGCGCTCGGCGCGATCCTCGACAAGGCGCAGGCGGCGCAGAAGGCGGCAGACGCGGCGAAGGCCGCGCGCGAGCTAGTAAGACGCAAGTCAGTGCTTGGTTCGACACTGTTGCCGGGCAAGCTCGCAGATTGCGCATGCGGAGACCCTGAGCGCTCGGAAATCTTCATTGTCGAGGGCGATTCGGCGGGCGGTTCGGCCAAGCAGGGCCGTTCGCGCGAGAACCAAGCCATTCTTCCCTTGCGAGGCAAGATCCTCAACATCGAGAAGGCGGATGACACGTCGATGTATCAAAATGTAGAAATCCAGGCGCTCATCACAGCTCTTGGGCTAGGCATCAAGGGCGACGATTTCAGGCCATCGCAGTTGAGGTGTGTATCCCCCTTCTCCACTCTGTTCGCGCCTGCCCGATCGCATTCGCTACCTTCTCCCCCTCGCCCACGCGGGCCATCTGAAGCCGAACTGGCTGCATGCTAGGAGATTTTCACCGATAGCGTGCGCCGGCTTCTCCCCCTTGCCCACGCGGTCCAACAGGAGCTCACCTGACTGCATGCCATAAGCCTTTCAATATTACCGACTTTCTGCTGTTTCCGCCCCCCGCTTTAGGTATCACAAGATCATTCTGATGACCGACGCCGACGTGGATGGCGCGCACATCCGCACGCTCCTGCTCACCTTCCTCTACCGGTACAATCGAGCTGTTGTCGAGGAAGGATACGTCTACATCGCTTACCCTCCTTTGTACAAGGTCAAGCATCGTTCGAAGACACATTACTGCTACACGGATTCCGAGCTGGCCGAGCTCAGCCGATCTGTCGGCAGCGTAAAACTGGCAATCCAACGATTCAAGGGGTTGGGTGAGATGATGCCCGCTGAGCTTTGGTCGACGACGATGAACCCGGCCACGCGTATTCTCAAGCGGGTAACTGTCGACGACGCGGCACAGGCAGACCGAGTCTTTTCCATATTGATGGGATCTAACATCGGGCCGCGCAAACAATTCATCCATGACCACGCGAGCACCTTGGACTGGGACAAACTTGACTTTTGATGTAGAGATGAGCGGCAATCTCATCCGTTTTCTTGGGCTGTGCTGCGAATGCATTGGCGGCGACGCTAGGCGCCTTTCCGTGGATTCTGGTAGAGATAGAGGTGTCGTTTATCGATCCATGTTGGACATGCAGACCATGAATGCGTGCTTGCTTACACTATGGCCGTGCTTCTAGGCTGCATTCTCACTCGCAAAATGAAGAATGTTTGGAAGGATCGATACAGGCGCATTTGCGCATTGTTTGATAATTGTCACAGTACACTATACGGTCTTTGTCCCACGTGTTGTACCGTTATGTATACGTATATACACACGAGAGGGTTGTGCGCTTGCACTGTGCTGAGCTGTGCAGAGATGCTGCTATGTGAGATGACAATAGCGATTCCTTTTGTTTCCTTGTAGGGCGGTCAAACAGGGGCTTTTTAACTACTAGTAAGGGTTGGGCTGCATTTTTTGACCGTGGCGCGAGGCCCAATAAAAAACCTTCAGGGGGGGCCACCTGCCGCCACGAAAATCTTAGCCAGGAAATGGTGCGATTCTCCCCCCCTCCCCCCCCCTCCGTCACGCGCGCTCACGCTCTACCCGTAAAGAATTGGCGGTCGCGCCCGCGGGGGGATCGATTCCTTTATATCTAAGCTACATTCGGCATTTGATTCCCGCCCGATGCAGCGCCGTGTCGGGCTGCCGACAGTCCGACCACCCCCTGACCCTCTGGCATCATGGCCCGCGCAGCCCACCCAGCTCCTCACAGCGCGCGCACGCGGCTACCCTGGCTGCCGCAGACCCCGCCCTGACCATCCCGACCCGCCCCTCGCAGGATTCGCCCTCACTCGAACTCGGCATCGAGAACCAGGACCAGCTCACCGACGCGGCCGTCCACGCGTGGCTGACAAGCCTCCGCGTTGAGGCTGCCCTCGCGGCCCTCCTCTGTCTGACAGTGCCAGATTCGGCGCTGATCGATGAGGCAAGACCCGTGGGTGGCCTCAGGACGGGCCACGTCGTAGCTCTCTACGCCGCGGCGAGCAAAAAAGCCCAAGATCTTGCCAGAGCGCCTCACAGCGCATCTGGCGGGAACCCACCACCCAAAGCAGAAATCATCTTCTGCCGCTGGGTGGTGGGCTTGGCAGGCGGTATTGGGAATCAACCCATACTGCCAATGACGCGCGACGGCGCGACGAAAGCGCTCCTGGCACGCGGAGCTCGCGCAGCCAAGGCGCACTCCAAGGTCTTGGCAATACTTGACATGAAGTCAAGGAGAGCCATAGACCGCGGAGCCGACGCGGCGTCCGTCGATCTCCGGTGGGCAGCAGAGGCAGAGGGCCTTTGGCGGTCCGCCGCCAAACCTTTCAACATTGGCAAAAGCGACAGCGGCGACGGGCCAGAGAGTGGGGGAGGCGGCGGTGGTGGTGGTGGCGGCGGCGGCGGTGGCGGCGGCGGCAGCGAGTTGACTCCCGGACAGGAGAGGCGCAGCTCTCGAGCGGCCATCGACTCCAATAGAATTAGGGAGCGGGCCGCCGGCGACGAGTTCGTGGGCAAGTTGCTCGCAGCTGCGTTCGAGGCCATGGTGCCGGCGACGCAGAACCATGCGGCCGAGTTCATCGCGCCCGACGGCAAGCTATGCAAGGCTAAGCTCACGTCCGAGATCCGCGCCAAGTACGATGCACTTCTTGCTACTAGCACCCCCGTCGAGAGGCTACACGCTCTCGGGAAAGCGAGTGACAAGGTGGCCGGCCAGCAGCGCGCCGACTCGCGCGCCGGTATCGCGTTGGGCAAGTTCAATCACCAAGGCGAGTGGCTCGACAGCAAAACCTCGACAGAGCTCGAGGCGGTGTTTCGTATCGCTTGGCGAGAGGCGCGGCTCGGGCGGCGACTGACGATGAAACAACAGCGCATCAAGTCCGGTAAGATCAAGCAGGAAGCAAGGGACGAGAAGCTGGCGGGCAAGCAGCAGAAGGCGGACGCCAAGGCGGCGGAGGATGTGCGTATCGCCGCCGTCGTACTCAAGCGCAAGTACTCGGAGCTCAAGTCGCTCGGCATCAACGAGCTCCGAGACCAGCTTAAGCACTACAAGGCGGTCAAGAAGCGCTCGGGCTTCCTCCTCACTATGGGCGCGCGCTCTGACTACGTGCTTGCGGTGCAGCGACTCATGGTGCAGGAGTTCGGCATCGGCGCTAACGATCTCGCCGACGGCGACTCTGGACTGGATGGACGCGGCCTACGTAAGCGGCGAGTACAGCGGCGGCCAAGGCAACCGAAGGCGGCGAGGGGGCAGACGGCCGGCAAGCGCAAGCGAGAAGCCAGTATTGTCTCTGCCTTCGGCTACGAATGGTATGACGACGAGATCTTCGAATTCGAGTCCATTATCGGCCGGATGGTCGTTGGAGATGATGGCGCGGTTCCGAACCGCGAAGAGAAGGTGCGCCACGCACTCTCGTTGTCTCTCGTTCGCCACCATCACCGCGCTGAGCTGGACTGCCTTGCCTCTCCTCGCAGTTTGATCCAGGAGAGTTTCTATACCTCATTCTATGGTCTGGCTTTCCACCAGAGTGCGCCACGTGGCAGCGCGCGGAGGAGATCGCCGACGACGAGATGCCACAAAACCTCGAGGCAATCGACGAGTACGAGGCAGCACTTGAGGCGGAGTCGGAGCTCGAGGCGGAGGAGGCGACTGAGATTGAGATCGAGGCTGAGGTGGGAAGGGAAGGCAGCAAGCAGGCTGTGAATGATCCTGCTGTTCGTGCTGAGCCAAAGCCATGAGGCTTAGGAGCCCAAGGCCCGCCCGGCATCGGTTCGAAGTTGGTCTCTCCGGGCCTCCCTCGGCGACGGCTCAACGTTCAATGGGCTCGGCGGGTGGGTGATTTCGACGAGGGTTCGGCGCGCGGCCTGCCCGATTGGCGTGACCATCCGGGTGAGATATGCGTATATGGTATCTGGTGGGGTCCGCCATCCGGATGGATCGTCGAAAACGGCCACGCAGCGCGCCCGGCGTCGGTTCGAAGTTGGGCTCTCCGGGCCTCCCTCGGCGACGGCTCAACGTTCAATGGGCTCGGCGGGTGGGTGATTTCGACGAGGGTTCGGCGCGCGGCCTGCCCGATTGGCGTGACCATCCGGGTGGGATATGCGTGTATGGTATCTGGTGGGGTCCGCCATCCGGATGGATCGTCGAAAACGGCCACGCAGCGCGCCCGGCGTCGGTTCGAAGTTGGGCTCTCCGGGCCTCCCTCGGCGACGGCTCAACGTTCAATGGGCTCGGCGGGTGGGTGATTTCGACGAGGGTTCGGCGCGCGGCCTGCCCGATTGGCGTGACCATCCGGGTGGGATATGCGTGTATGGTATCTGGTGGGGTCCGCCATCCGGATGGATCGTCGAAAACGGCCACGCAGCGCGCCCGGCGTCGGTTCGAAGTTGGGCTCTCCGGGCCTCCCTCGGCGACGGCTCAACGTTCAATGGGCTCGGCGGGTGGGTGATTTCGACGAGGGTTCGGCGCGCGGCCTGCCCGATTGGCGTGACCATCCGGGTGGGATATGCGTATATGGTATCTGGTGGGGTCCGCCATCCGGATGGATCGTCGAAAACGGCCACGCAGCGCGCCCGGCATCGGTTCGAAGTTGGGCTTTTTGAGCTTTTGCGATTTTAGCGTCTTTTGTCAGTTTTTGATTACGTTTTGTTATGGGGGCCCAAGGGGGGGGTCCGGGTCCTAATGGGCCCCGGATATGTGCTAGTTGGGTGTATTGGGAACTTTCTCCCGAAAAAAATCCTTAAATTTCCTCAATTCTGAGATGGTCATTTTTTCACCCCTTATAAAAAAACACTGTTTGACCGCCCTATTCCTTGGCCGACGAGGCTCGGAGTCCCGTGCGCTCGCCCCTCGCTGCTCCGCCCCTCCGACGCCCGGTCCCCCCCCTCGTTTCATTAGTCTTTCCCTTGTTCCTAGAGTTTCCCGTGTTCTTTTCCCCGGTTGTTCTCCTCTCTTGTCCGTCTTTTGTTTCTGGCGCGCTCGCTTGGAAGCGCACCCCCTCCGTGTCTGTCCCTCGCGTGTGCTCTACCTCGTTCCGCTCACTGTCATGCCCTCCGACCCCGCTCTCACGCCATGTAACATGTAACGGGACCCGTGAAACCGCCTCTTCACCACCATCTCGCTCTCCCTCTCCCTCCACCTCCACGCACCACATTGCTCAAGCCCCAACACTGCCACAAACAACTCACACGTACTTTGCTATTTGTGCTTTGTGCTCCACTCTCCATTGTCTTTGTCTCGCGTATTCGGGTCTCTGCTGACTGCGGGTTGTTGTCTGGCTCGCTGTGTTTGGTGTTGGTGTTTGGTGATGGGTGGTCAAAAAACTATTGTTATAGTTTTAGCGATGGAGCGCGCGCCGACCGCTCCCACCTCCCAGCCCCCCGCCGCCACGACGCCCCAACGGGGCCGCCCCAAGCCGCCGGAGCCGAAGCGCTCGCAGGCCAGCGCACCGCCCGACAACGACGTCGAGATGGCAACCTCACCACCTCCCGCCAGGCACCCACCCAAGCAGGGAACAGGCAAAGTCCTGTTCCCTGCAAACAGCCAGCACCAGCACCAGGGCCAGGCCTTCCCCACCAGCTCCCACGCTCCGCCTCCGAACCAAGGACTCCCTGTGGTGGGTCCCAACCGGCGGCGGCCGACTGATGCTGTCCAATGCTTCCGCAATAACCTGCATGGCAGATTTAGAAGTGCCATATGGCGGAAAGAGAGGTGTGATGAATTTTTAAAGTTATCGTCCATCTTTCTTATGATCCATTGCAATCGCTTGCGTACTACTACATCATCAGCCGCCATTCCATTTATAGACATGGTTGAGCACTGTGAGGTGGGTGCCTTTGCTTAAATACTGGACGATTTTTTGTACCGGC
>CM030938.1:3354477-3376977 GCA_018136815.1 Isochrysis galbana | reverse complement strand
CGGTGTCCCCCCCCCCTCCGCCTCCACCGCTCGGAGGGGACATCATCGATTGGCGCGAGTCGGAGGCCCTACGCCTCTTAAACAGCGTGCTATCCGCTGTTCCTCGTGGGGTTGACGCGTTGGTCGATCTCATCACGCACAAGACTGGCAGGCTGTCCTTGAGCTTGCCCGCCATAACGGCTAGTCTCGGACCATTTGGAATGCTGCACATCTCGCTCTCGGACGTCACGCTGGGTGGGCTCGACTCCATATCAGAGCTGCAGCTGCTTAAGTCGAGCCCCTACGACGGTGCGGCGTTGCTCGCGGGCGCGGCGCTGGGAGCACTCTCCCTCGAGTCGAGTGTTGAGGCCTGGGTCACACGCGTAAGGGTGGATGCGAGCAACAGCCGCTGTCAAGTGGGGCTGGTGCGGCGTAGTTCGTCGCCGTATGTGCAGGAATCCTACGAGCCGGGCTTGGGCCGATCCGATACCTCGCCACGGCTCACGCGCGACGCACGATCCTTGAGTAAATTGGGAGACGATTGGCTCGAGGCGTCCGCTTCTCAAGTTGCCTTGTCAGGAGCACTACTGGGCGCCTCGCCGCACTCACCATTGAAGTTTACTCTGCGCGCCTCGTTCCAAAACCTGACGATGGGCGCAGCGGCGCAGTTACTGGTCAACGGCACGGGGCTAGCTGCACTGCAAGTACAACAGGCCCTCTCAACCAATGGCTCCGCCTGCCTCGCGCGCCAGCTCGTCCATGCGGCGCTGACGTCCCTTCGCGCCGCGATGGTCGTCGAGCGTGTCGAGGTGGGCGGCAGTACGGGCGTAACACCTGCGGTTTTGCACGGCACACCGTTGCGCCTCCTCCTTGGGCGGGACATCGAAAACGCGATCCTCAACGCAATCAACTCCCGCGTCGCGTTGGCTTTGCAGCCCCTATGGGATACGGCATGCCCACCGCCCATCGCGTCACGCGAGGCGCTCGTCGACTTTCGTGGAAACCGCGACGGTGCGCTCGCCGTGGCTCGCGCCCACCGTGCCATCGATGCCTTTGGGGCCCAAGGACTCAATCGCTTTTTCGATCGCTTTACCTCATCCCAGAATCCCGGCGAAGCCCTCCTCGAGAGCCTGCTCGATGTGCGCTTCGTGGATGAAATGCTGGGCCCAGTGAGGCTAGTTCTCAAGGATGTTGACGTGGCAGGGCTCGATCAATTCTTCGCGCTCGATGCGCTGAGGCCTGATGCCGTGGATGCGCGTCTGCTTCATCACAGCATCGCCATCGGTGTGAACACATCGCTTGCCCTCGCGATGACGATGGGTGTCGGCTTCAGCAAATCGCCGGTGCATACCTTCCGTGTGTCTGCCGAATTGAGTCGCAGCCTGCTCGAACTCGATACGCGTCTTCTCGTAGACGGCGGCACGCTCGGTGCCACAAACATGAGCGAGCTCCTTGCTTCTCGGGGCACCTGCATTCTTTGCGACATCCGCTCTGTGAAACTCGAGCACAATTCGACGCTGCTTGCGCTCCCCAAAGGCGGGTTCACCTTCAGCATATGGCCCTCGCAAGCGGATGCGGGAAGCTCGGGGGCGCAGCACGCTGCGCGACTCACAGCGCGCACGGTCAACCCACAGCTGCATGCGGTAATTCTCAGCGCAACGAACATTGGGCTTGATAAGTTTCTCCGTTACGCGCACCGTGGCTGCCCTGGCTCGCCGCCAAGTTCTCCCGCTGACCCGCGGCCTCCTGACAATCTTCTCGGCATTGGGATCGCGCTAGTCTCAGGCACATGCCTCCTGCTAGTGCTGTTTGGCGCCCTCGGCGCTAGTGCCTGCGTCCGTCGCCGTCGCTCTCTCGGTCTGAGGCTGAGCCTGCGCACAAGCCTGCTGGATGGGCAAAGCGGATCAAGGATGCCTTGCGATCCCTCTGGCGATGCGGCCGAATCAACGCGCGCCGACTCGTCGCGCGCTCGTGGCGCAGACACGCTCCGGTGGTGGAGCGTTGATCGCGACTCCCTGTCTGCTCGTTTCACTGGGCGGCTTGCGCAGCTTGGGGTCCCACTATTGATTGCATGCAACGTGATAGTGTTCATTTTCGGCAACGCGCTACCCGGCGCCGAGGTCGTTGTTACCGTTACGCTGGCAGGCGACCCCGTCGTGCTGCCTACTATCAAAACGTTCTCGCTCATTAACACGGTCCGGGACATGTGGCGTGCGCAGGCGTACCTACTGTGCGTCCTAATAGCATTCCTTTCCGGGGTCTGGCCATACATTAAGCTCGGCTTGATGTTGCTTGCGTGGTGGCTACCTGGCACATATCTCTCTGCTCGCTGGCGGGAGAGGATGCTTCGCGCTCTCGACTTCTTGGGGAAGTGGTCCGCACTAGACACGCTGATGCTCGTCGTCTTCACCGTCGCCTTTCACATCACCTACAGCTTACCGTCCACGCCCAACAACGACAACCTGCGCGATACCCGTCTTGGTGCTCTCGTCTCGGTTGCGCTCGTCACCAATGCCACAGACGCCGCGCGTCCAGACGTGGCGAACGCTCTCTCAGAGGTAGTGCCCGGCCCGGGGGTCTACTTGTTCACCTCTGGTGTCTGCCTTTCACTATCCATCTCGGCGCTCCTTGTGCGTTTGCACAGGATCGCCATGGCGAGAGGGGACGCAAAGGTCATATCCGATTTGGAGTCACGTGCCACCCAATTGGCCGGCAATGCCGAGCCCATCCCGGATACCGGTGCGAGCGTGGACGTGCCTCACATTTCAGCTCCGAGCGGAGGAAATGTGCCGGGAGGAAGAGATAGCCTAGGCGTAGACGATAGCCAAGCCGGTGCACCCGAGTTAACTAGAATGACTGTTGACGGTGTACGGCCGCGCACCTCGTCACGGAGGGCCCTTTGCGATCACCAATTCCGGCACATCTTCGGAAGAGCCAACGTGATGCTACCGCGCTGGCTTCGGGTTATGATGCTTGTCGCGCTGTGCGCATCTAGTGCTTTGCTTGCGGTTGCGTGCACCACCTACATCTTCAGCTTGGAGGTTACTGGCCTAGCTGGTCAACTCCTTGGTCCTAACGAGGCCAAAGACTCTTGGTCCGTGGTTGCAATCGCTGAGCTGCTGCCTTCAGCCTCGCCCACAGCCGGTTCAACGGCAATGCGCTTGATCCAAGTGCTCTTTGTCCTCTTCATCATCGGGCTTCCCATCCTGTTCCTTGTTGCGCTGGGTGTTCTCTGGGTGGTGCCTCTAACAACCGATGAACAGCAAATGGTCCTCTTTGCCGCAGAGGTCCTGTACTCTTGGTCAGCTCCCGATGTCTTTGTCCTCACTATAGTCGCATCCTCGATCGAGCTGGACCGCTTTGCTCACTTCATCCTGGGGAATGAGTGTGACGCCGTCTCCCAGCTTGCGAACACTTTCCTAGCAGATCTTGTGGTGGACCCCTCGGAAGGTTGTGCTGGGATCCACGTGGAGATCCTGCCGGGCGCTGCCGTGTTCTTGTTGGCCGTTGTCGTTTGGAATGGTATGGGTACACTCGTCATGCACGTTGCCAATGCAGCTGTGCCTTTTGGACCCAAGACTGCCGCACGTAGGCTTGGAGTTCGCAGAGCTCTCTTCACCGACTTGGCCCAATGAAATGGACGCGTGAAATAGGCGGGAAAGATGCCATTACGAGCGGTTTCCACCCATGGTGTCCCATACATCGAAGTGAGCGTGAGTGTCTGCTAGCGCATGTGGGTATAAATACACCTTTTAATATTCTTGCCGCCCACGCGACTCTGGACCGCACTACTTTCACGCAATCGTTTCTTTCGACACCCCCACTCCAACTCCAACTCAATTTATAGTTGGTTCGCATAGGGGGAGGGCACGCTCCTTCCCCCCTCTCCCGGCCCATGACAACGCGACTTTCTCGGAAGAGTCGATCTTAATAAGGACCACAGAAAGATTTACCGAAACACGAAACTAAGCTGCGCGCTCATTTTCGCCAACTCGACAGATACGTCGAGAACCGCCTAGGCGGGAATGGGAATGGGGAGACGCAGCCAAAAAAGAATCGATTTGGGCGACTTTCGCCCACTCTACGAAACGGACAACAAAGGCAACCTGATACCTAGCGCGGAGCTTCTATCCCTGGCTGGGAGGCTAGGTATCAAACACCAAATCAAAAGAATGCCGGTAACTTACGCGGAGACGGACAACTAAATACGATCAGCCGCAACCGAGAGGCGACTCTGAGACAGAAGTTGGCCTTGCGGAACGCAAGGAAGCGCACAGAACCACGAGACACACTAACGGTCGGAACCATTCCGATGGCATACTTCAAAAGGCCTGCCCGGAACACGCATCCGAAACCGGGCCCGTGGTAGTGTACCCGGGCCGCACCCCCGACCCCCGACACCAAAGAAAAAGGAAAGAGGGGGGGCAGGCGAAGATACGGGGCGACGGGAGAGAAGGGCGAGGGAGGGCGAGGGTAGAATATACCTGACTGGCGATAGGTGTGTGGCCCTGAATCTTCAGACTTTTTTTTCTTGGTTGACGAGAGTCCCCCCCCCCCCGGTGCTTTTCCCTAGTGAGTCGCCCGGCGTAGGTCGCTTCGCCTCTTTGGGTTTCCCCCCATTATAACTTGTAGAGGAGGTAGAATGGGAGCCAGGGGTTTGCGAGGGGGGAGATTTGAAGGAGTGCATAGGTGTATGTGTCTGTGGCATAAAAACGAATCTGAAGATTCTGGGCTACTCGCCTACTATAGTCTAGGTTACCCTGTCTCTGCGCTACGGCGCCGCCCTTATATCCCCTCCCTCCACCTCCTCCCCTTCCCCCCTTCGTTCCTTTTTCATCGGTTTCCGGGGTCCGGCTCCGGTGCACTACCGAGAGCCTAGTTCAGAGTGTGGGTTTGGGGCAGGTCTGTTGGATGTCTTTTATTTGAGCTATGTGGCTGTGGCATAAGCACGCGTCAAGGCGTACGGGCAAGTGCGCTGAGGGTTGTCGTGATAGTACCGGGCTAGTAAGAGTTGTTGTACTAAGTACTAACGCTCAGTTATTTTATTACTAATATGATCTATGATTATATGTCCTTGCTAGTGCGCTCCCTTACCCTTATGGCGCCTGGTTTGGGCCCTGCTTTACGCCAAGGGCCAACGGCGGGATTGGGAATGGTCTGAACAAGGATCCGCCCCCTTGCCCCCTTGCGTGACCGTGATCTGCCGCGATCGAACGCTTGCGCGTTGACTGGAGCTGGCTGGGTGGTTGCCCGATCAGGGGTTCCTAGCTAGCTAGGTGAGGAGCGACCGCAATAACCACAACCGCATGCGGCGCCTCGCTAGGGGGGAAATCGCTGTGCGTGTGGTATTTAGTTTGTGAACTAAGTGTAAACTTAGTTGCACAAAAACAACAATAAACATAAGCCAAGCTCTGCGCGGTGGGGCCTGAAGGAATACATTAATTGAGCACGAACACGTATACCGAACATAGTGTTCACAAGCAAAATATGCAAGAGCGAGGGAAAACAGGCTAAGAAAACCTAAAATGATGCCTTGATATACACCCGGCACGCGGCGCGTCCGCGGAGAGTGTGCGATCGATGGCGGGCGTTGTGTATGGTGCTCGAACGGCATCCCGCAAACTAAGGTTGCACTGATGGAACAACAGTAGATCAAATCGCGATGGGGAAGGTACAGGTTTAGTCACGGACAGAAGCCATCACTATGACGTTCCAGAAGACAATGGTGGTTGCGCCCTCGGCGAGGAATTTCAACGGTAACCATTGGGGTCGTCGAGCAATCCCGGCAGCACAGGTGCCCGCTGATAGAGACCTCGCGTTTTCACTTGAAGAGACGAGAAAACCAACCGGGCTGCGGCTCGTCCGACGACTCAAAGTCCGGTGGCATACCCTCAGGTAAGGGTGCAAGTGCTCTTCCCTCGCGCAACGATGGCACTCCGATGCCCCCGCCTCTAACTCTGCCGTTCTCGGCTTCCCGCAACGCCGCGGCCCGTTGCGCTGCTGCTGCCAGGGCTCCCGGGGCGCACACATTGGCTCGAGTCCAATCACGCTGTGCCTGCGAGTGTCGCTGTGATAAGGGTCTCGGGCCCGGTGGTCTTTGCTGTTGCGACAAACGCGCAGCGCGTGGTTGGGAGCCATCCGAGTCGGCGCGTGAGAAAACCGAGTTGACTTCAGACGGCGCGCCCGCAGGGAATGACGGCGCGTTGGCATCAAACGGATCGCAGGATCCGCACCCAGCGATGCACGCGCTGCATGGCCCTTTCAAGCTCTCCAGGTCCGCTAATGTGACCGCACAGCCAGAGGGGGATGGCACGATAGACGGCGGATTTAACCGCGCCGCCCTCGGCGTGTCTTGCGGAGATGACCCCGAGCCGTGCACCAAAACTCCCGAGGCTGAGGCGGCATCGCCGTCACCAGGTCTCGTGCCCACCATGGCTGACGCCAGCAACCGTAGGGACGCCAGTGCCTCGCGACAAGTCGTTGCCGTGGTTCCCGTAGCCCCTGAGACGTTCGACTTATTGGATTCGGACCAGCCGGAGTTGCTGGAGAACGCGCCGGGAGACTTTGGCTCTTGGACCGGCGAGCGCATTGCTCGCTGCCCAGCCACGCGCGGGTCGGCGTTGCTGTCCAGTCTATTGCCTCCCAGCGCAGCAAAGGCGACAATATCTGCCGCAGCTGAGCCCGGTGACAACGGACCTTCGTTGTCGGAATCTACCTGGCCGACGCCGAGCATGGGCGGCGGGAGTCTATCGCTCTCGGAGCGCTGCGGCCCAAGCGGCCAAAGCACTGCACCGTCATCCCCAGGGATCGACGCCAGACTAGAGAAAGTCGAGTCCGGTGCCCCCGTGTTGCTCCCCTTCCCACACACCACGCACGAAGCTGAGCCCCGGGCGCTTGGTAGAGTTGCACCCGGCGCGTTCGATGGCGCGTCATGTGCTCTCGCAAGCACCGCGCCCGCGGCCTTGCCATTGGGTGCGGTTTGCGGAGCCGGTTGAGCTTCCGCCAAAACTGCAGTGCCATCACATTCTGGAGACGCGCCAGAGGGGACAGGCGGAGGCCGCCGCGGTGCAGACGGGCCATAGAAAAATCGAATGGATGGGTTGGAATGGACGCGCCATGGCCGTGTAAGGCTGCGTGCGTCTTGCGCCACGCCAATTGCACGTACGGCGGCCACTGCGACCGCAGCAGCAGATGCGGCCGAGTCGGCATATTTGGACGCGCACGGTTGTCCGCCCTTGGCTCGAGGCTGCGACGGAGGCCATGGGGTCTCAGCGACAGACGCTCGTTCATCACTTTGATTGCGTGGAGCCGCATAAGGCCGACTGCGCCAGAAGCCCCATATGTAACCCGGCACCCTATTGAAGCCCAACTGTGCAGCATATTCTCTGCGCATCGCCTCGGGCATGTACAAAGGTGCGCATCCGGGATCAGGGTGAGTGAAGACGAGCAGGCACATCTTGCGCGGCTTCGCGAAGCAACAGATGCAAATTATGAGGAGGATCAGGCCGACCGAGATGGAGACCGGCAGCACAAGGGTGACCACGTGCGCTCCAAGCCATGCCCAGATGCTCAAGCCAGCTGTGAGGTCTTCAGGCGGCATGAAAGGTGGCCTTAGCGGTGGGAAAGGTGGCGTAGGCGGTGACGGTAGTGCAGGAGGGCTGGGCGGTCTCCACGGAGTGAGCGGGGGGAAGGAAGGCGATGGCCGTTGCGGTTGTCCAGGTTTTGCAGGCATTACTCCCGGTGGCGCAGGCGGCCGAGGGGGGAGCGAGACCATTGGTGGAGGTGGTGGATCCGTGTCGCTAGTTGGGGATCTTGGCGGCGGTGGGGGTGAGGGTGGGCGCTCAGCTTGTGAGGGTGGACGTGGCGAGAGTGACGGCGCGGCAGGCGAAGGCGAGGGTGGCGGCGGGTAGGGCCGACTGTTGGTCCCGCCGTTGCAAGCACAGCAGACGTCATTCGAGTTGGCGGTCACCCAATTGTGTACGCCGCAAAATTGAGGTCGCGTGATGAAATAGTCGCAGGAGGCGTAGCCGTTTGGGGTGACCCACGTTCCACTACCGTTGACGTCTGTGGTCAAGTAGCCAATGGTCTTTGTTGGCTCCCCGTTCTCATCCGCCCAAGGCAGATTGTAGCACAGGGGAGGAGCGAATGGCTGTGGTGGCGATGGCGGGGGCGGTGGACGGGAAGGTGGCGGCGCAGACGGCGGCGGCGGACTCGGCGGCGGCCACCGTGGCGCAGAGGGTGGGGGGGGAGGTGGTGGAGAAGGGGGTAGTGGACTCGGCGGAGGAGGAGAGGGCGGAGAGGCCGGCGGCCGACTCGGCGGGGGAGGTGGTGGAGAAGGGCGTGGCGGACTCGGTGGAGGAGGAAGGTGCGGAGAGGGCGGGGACGGAGAGGGCGGGGACGGAAAGGGTGGGGGCGGACTCGGCGGTGGCGGGGGTGGCGGAGAGGGCGGCGGCGGTAGCGCAGGTCCAGGAAGTTGCGGAGAGGGCGGTGGGGGTGGGGGTGGCCATGGTGGCGGTGGAGAGGGCGGTGGGGGTGGGGGCGGCGGTGGCGGAAGTGGAGAAGGCGACGGAGGTGGCGGAGAGGGCTGCGGCGAAATCGGCGGTGGAGGAGGCGGCGGAGAGGGCGGTGGCGGAGAGGGTGGAGGTGGCGGCGGCGGTGAGGGAGGCGGCGGGCTCGGAGGCGGTGGAGGTAGCGGAGAGGGCGGCGGCGGCGGCGGTGGCGAGGGTGGCGGCAGCGAGGGGGGGGGGGGTGATGGCGGGGGAGGGGGTGGCAAGGGTGGGGGCCGCGGAGGAGGGGAAGGGCTAGGCGAAGCTGGCCCTGGGGGACTTGGCGGCGGAGGATGTGGAGACGGAGGAGGAGGAGGAGGCGGCGATGGAGGTGGTGGAAAAGGTGGCGGAGGAGGTGGCCGTGACGGAGGTGGAAGAGAGGGCGGCGGCGAAATTGGAGGCGGCGGGGGCGGAGGCGATGGCGGGGGCGGAGGAAGGGGAGGAGGAGGTGCGGGAGAGGGCGGCGGCGGTGGTGGAGGCGATGGCCGAGGCGACGGTGGCGGCGGCGGAGACGCGGGTACAGGAGGAGGTGGAGAGGGCGATGGCGGCAATGGGGATGGGGGAGGCGGCGGCGGAGGCGAAGGAGGCACCGGGGGCGAGGGCGGCGGTGGAGGTGGTGGCGGAGATGGTGGCGGTTGTGGGGGCGGCAGGGAGGGTGGTGGCAAGCTCGGCGGTGGAGGCGGCGATGTTGGAGGAGACCTTGGAGGAGGCGATGGGGGCGGCGGGGACGGAGGCGGAGGACTGGGCGGCGGAGGACTGGGCGGAGGAGGTGGTGATTCCGGAGGGGGCGTCGGAGGAGGCCTGGGTGGAGGGGGAGAGGGCGGGGGCGGACTTGGGGGAGGGGGAGCCAAGGGTGGCGGTGTTGGCGGCGGCGTGGGAGGTGGTGCATGAGGCGGCGGCGGACTGGGTGGCAGAGGGGGCGGCAGTGGAAACGGTGAAGGAGGCAGCTGGGGTGGCTGCGGCGATGGCGGCGACAAAGGGAGTGGTGAGGGAGGCCGCGTGGGCGGTGGCAGTGAAGGGGGCGGTGGGATGGGTGCGGGCGAGGCTGGCGGCGTTGGGAGCGGCGGAGACGACGGTAGGCCCGGGAGGAGCAGGGGCGGCGAGGGCAGCAGAGACATCGCGTACAGCTTATCTCATCGGGCGGAACAGGCCACAAGGAAAGGTGGTGGGGGTGGGGGCTTTGGGAAGGGAGATCCACGCTGACTCTACTGCATCGGGCGAGTACCGCGTCACTCTCTGCCTCCCTCCGTCCCCCTCTCTCTCCCTCTCTCTCCCCGCCCCTCTCTCTCCCCCTCTCTCCCCCTCTCCCCTCCCGGGCGCGAGCCGCTGGCGCTCGCTGCTGCTGTTGAGGGGAGGAGCCGGGAGCGTCTCACCGCCCGGGAGAAGAAGGGGAAAGGGGAGAGGAGAGAGAGAGGGGAAGGGGGAAGAGAGAGAAGAGAGAGAAGAGGGGAAGAGGGAAGAGGGAAGAGGGGAGGGGGTGGGAGAAGAGGGAAGAGGGGGGAGGAGGGGGTGGGGGAAGGGGGGAAGGGGGGGAAGAGGGGGGGGAGAGGCAAGTAAAAAAAGTGGCCGAGGGGAAGGAGAAGGGGGAGGAGAAGGGGAAGGAGAAGGGGAAGGAGAAGGGGGAGGGGGAGGAGAAGGGGGAGGAGAAGGGGGAGGAGAAGGGGGAGGAGAAGGGGGAGGAGAAGGGGGAGGGGGGAGGAGAAGGGGGAGGAGAAGGGGGAGAAGGGGGAGAGCGGAGTAGTCTTTTTGCCGTCCCCCCCCCGCCCCCCCCCCGCCCCCCCCCGCCCTCCGGACGAACCCTCGCCGCGACCGCGCCCTCTTCGGCTCAGGGAATATACAACTGAGCGGTAGAGTACCAAGGACTACTTTACTAGAGTACTCGCACGAGCCCGGTAGACTCTTCTACCACGACAACCCCTCAGCGCACCTGTGCCCCGTACGCCTCGACGTGTGCTGCTACTGCCACAGACACATACAATACACGTATGCACCCCTTCCACTCTCCCCCCTCGCAGGCCCCCGGCTCCTATTCTAACTCCCCACAAGTTACAATGGACAATGGGGGGAAACCAAGTGACAAGTGACAAGTAAGAGTAACAAAGAAGTAAGTGAGGCGAACCGACCTACGTCAGGCGACTCACCAGCAGGGAAAAGCAACGGGGGGGGGGGGGAGGAACCTCTCGTCAGAAAAGAAGAACGGCTGCGCCGTGAGCGGTCCACGGAGGATACGTGACTGCGATCCGAGTAACTTGCGGCACCGGGGTGCTCTTGTCGACTTTTGTTGAGCCACTCCCTCTCCCTCCTCTCTCCTCTCTCTCCCTCCTGTCTCCTGTCGCCAGCCGCCCCTCTTCGCCCGTTTGCTAACGCAGACGGGGCTCGTTCCTCACCACACTTCATCGGGGGGCTTGCAAATCCCCCCCCCTCTCCCTCGCTCCGCTCTCAGCCATCCATCTCTCTCCCTGCGGCGCGTCGCCATGCGGCGCGCCACAGCCACAGCCTGCTCTCAGGGGTCAGGAGTCCTTTAAGGTATTTAAGGGCTCCCAGAGGGCAAGCAAGGGCAGCTCAGGGGGCAGTGGAGGCTGGGGCTCAGCCCCCGGCCCCCCCTGCCTCTCCCACGCTCGCCTCGCTGGCCTTGATGTTGGGTGCCGCCCAGAGGCCTCGGTCTGTCTGGCGACCAGGGGGGCGGGCGGGGGGGAGTCAGTACGAGAGCAGGCCCAATGCGGGAATGGGAGTGCGGCTCGCGACCCGCGCCCACTGGGGGTCTGGGTAACGAAGCTCCAGACCCACGTAAGCTGGACGGAATGAGAGAACTCAACGAGGCGATCGCTACAACGAGATCGAAACGCACGCCTTCGAGAAAGGGCCAGACTGCTCAACGCTCGATCGACGCACGCTCAAACACGAAGAAAGAATGACGAAGGAAGGAATTCTTCCGACGATTTCAATGTAGATTCACAAACCAGGCCATAGAGCCAAACCCAGAGTAGCGCACATACATGGGTCGACCCCCCGAAACCGAAGAAAAAGGAACGAGGGGGGGAGCGGAAAGGAGAGTGGGGGTAGGGCAAGGGCGACGTCGCAAGCGTGGAACACGGTGAAAGGGAGTGCAAGTTGTAGCGTAGCAGTCACCTTAATAAAGAATATTTTTCAAGCGGTAGTCG
The DNA here is from genome assembly GCA_018136815.1 of Isochrysis galbana. Taxonomy (NCBI): domain Eukaryota; phylum Haptophyta; order Isochrysidales; family Isochrysidaceae; genus Isochrysis; species Isochrysis galbana. Next base: position 3,365,291 of record CM030938.1, on the reverse strand, counting down.
CCTGAATCTTCAAGAGTTATTTTACAATCGGGGGGGGGGGGGGCTACCGCCTCGCCAGTGGGGAAAACGCTGCGGACAACGACAACACTATGGACATGGTCGGCTAGCCTAACTGTACACGTAATACATGTGAGTCGCGCCTTTTGTCGATCATCATCTCTCCGCGAATGCACGGAGGGTTACTTACTCCGGCAGGATTTCACAAGACACGCCCATGCTCAGCTCAAAAGGGGGGCGCTTATGGCAACGCCTCTCTCGGTGTGCCCCCACTGCGGGGAGTTGTACGGAGGCTGTAAGCTTCTGAGAGTACGAGGCTTGGCCCTGCATGAGCGGGCGCCACCTCGAGGTCATCGTGCATAATACGAGCCCGTCAGCTGGCACGTGCGGCAGCTTTTCGTGGCGAGCCATCTCTGCGCCCTCTATCACTTCAGCGGCCCCGACGGGAGCCGAGCCTTCAACGTGAGCACTCTCCGAGTCCGGCAATGCCATCGGTAGCAAGATCCATTCAAACGAGACGCCGCGCACCGCCAATGCGTCACGTAAAGCAACTGTGCGGGGAACCGTGACGTCAAATGTTTCTCTAATGGTCACTGCAGAGGTCCACTCAAGCGGTTTGCTACTGCGTCCCTGATCCATCAGGCTCATCCGCACTTGCACCTGCTCACTTGGCCGTATGTCATGCCCCTCCGCCTCGTTGCCCTCCTCGGCTCTCCCAAGCTGAAGCGCACTACCGCCATCCGGCAAACCACAAAGGTCATTCAGCGTGAACCGCAGAGTCACGCGATCTCTGGATTTGCAAATCGACTCTTCGCTGGCAGCATCCCCGCCTAGATCCCCATTGTTTGCCGCTGGGTCAGCAGAGTCCGCATCTGACTTCATTACTGCGGCTTGCTCAGCTTCAACAACAAATTCGGCCTGGGCCGCTGCCTGCAGTACCTGATCGCGAGCGGGCGGCACGTCGGCGTCATCCAGTAGCACGAGGCGAGAGCCAAGGTCAGAGATCAGTACGTCCTCCGGGTATGAGCGACGAATTGCAAGTGGGTTGCCCATGAGGCAAAGGTGCTTCAAAGAGGGGCAGCCGTTCATGAGCGCTGATAGAACCCCCCCCTCCGCCGTTAGAACTTCGAGCCGGTTGAGCGAGATGTCCAGTGAGCGGAGGCAATCCGGTAGATTGCCCAGCAATGAGGGCAGCCCATCGTCATCGATTTGGTTCCCAGCTAGACCGACGTGTTCGAGGGGGAGTTTGGTCAGCTTGGGAATGAAGGAGAGATGGTTCGCTCCGGCGCACAGGCGCCGCAGGCGGACACACAAAGCAAGCTCATCGGGAAGGGAGACGAGGCCGTTGCCCAGGAAAGAGATTTCGGTCAGCTTGTCCGACAGTGTGAGGGCGCCATCCGGGAGGGGCGCCGGGGGGCTGCGCGCCTCCTCCTCTGCGATGCTCTCCGCCATCGCCAGTGCTCGATGCGTCAGATCGAGACGCACACTGGGTGCGGCTCGGCCGCGGCGCAGGCGGGTAGAGGAATCAATGACGAGCGTGCCATCTGCAAGTGTGCCGGAGGAGAAGCTTTGGATTGACTGCTTGAGGGCCCTCTCGGTCCGTTCCAGCTCGTTCCAGTCGTCGCCGGGCGAATTTGCGATGACCTTGCGCAGCCTGGCCTGCCGCTCCTTTTCGAGCCCCTCGACCGTCGACCTGAGACAAGAATGCGCGGCTGGTGTCAGCGCGCGGCTTGGGCGGGCGGGCGGAGGGCGAGTGCGAGTCCAGCCTCGCACATGTCGCGGGCAACGACGGTCGTGATGGTTTAAGCCGTGAGGGCCACGGCAGCCACGGCGTAACGATCGGGAGCAAGGGAGACGGGTTCCTACGTGTACTCTCCTACTCTAGGAGTACTAGATTAGTGAGAGGGAAAGTCTCCTAGCTCTACTCTAGAGTCTCTACTCGTATGAGTACTCCCTCCAGTGATAGTGTGACACGGAAGAGTTGTAAAATGTTCACCGCTCTTCTGAACATGTAGGAGTAAATAGGAAGCCTTCCAACTTCCACCGACACATGAAAAATTCGGACCAAAGAAGCGGAAGTGGTCGACGTGATCCCCCCCTCTGGCTCTGGCCCAGCCCTATCGAACACGCGATGACTACTGGCTCGTGGGCAGAGGGCCGTTCGATCGAGCCGGCAGCTGACGCGGCCGTGAAGGAGTCGTAGGTGGTTGCTTGCGGGAATATGTCTGAGAGGTCATAGTAGAAGTCGGGTCTGACAGCTTCTACCATCGAGTGCGAGGGACGAGAAGAGAGACGGAGGTTCGGAGGCTCACAACGCGCGGCGTTGGAGGGTAGGGCCGAGGCTAGCTAGCGAGCTAGAGGAGGAGAGAGAAGGAGAATGAGAGCTTCTTAGGTCCAAGGTAGACACGAGAGACTACAACGCAGGGACTCAAAAAGTTCCCTCGTCACACAGACACACACGAACTAAACCAAACAGGGCGAAAACTAACCACACTCAGGGCGGACTGTCAAGCGTCGGCACCAAGGCAACTCATCGGCGCACAGACATGCGAAGCAGAGAAGTCGGAACACCGAGAGCAGACCTCGCTGTGGAGCTACCGCCGATATACGAAGAGAAGACGGAAGACTACAACCGATGCGTGAAGAGAAGACGGAAGACAGTCGTGGAACGTTTGATGACATCGAAAGAAAGTAAGAGAAGGGGTAGAATGTCGCCGACGAGACCTTGAGGCTTAAGATAAACCACCGGTTAGAAGTAAAAGTCTGTCATCGTATGGAATACGACACTGTTACACGGCTCAGCCTCGATCCAACGGGACAGAGAGTCGACGAAAACGATGAGCTTATCGTAGCCCCTGACGCCGGCGACGAAGTCGTGCGTCTTGGCCATAGATAGGATGTCGCAATAGACCACATCAAAGGGGTATGCGCCAACCGTGGTGCCGGAGGGGGCCGCTAGTGGTTTCGGTAGAGGTTTACCCAGGGTGCACTCGTGGCATTCCCGTGCGTGGGTGACGACGTCGGTCGACAGGCCGGGCCAGAAGTAGCGGGCGCGAAGGAGATTGATCATACGCGAGACTCCTGGGTGGCCTAAGTAGTCGTGGTAGGCTCGTAGGTAGCGCGCTCGGAGCGCCTTGGGGACGTAGAGCCGTGGAGAGTTAGGAGGGTCGACCCTGTAGAGTAGGCCCGCGGCAGAGGCGGTCCACTTAGAATCGTTTCTCGCCGAGTCGGAAGTGACGGCGTCTGAAAGGGCTTGTTGTGCGTATTCGTCGAGGCGGGTAGCCTCGACAATCTCGCCGAGCGTAGGCGTGCCCACAGCGAGGTAATCGGCCGAGATAGAGGCCGTGTCGACGGTGGTCAGTCCTGAATCCCGGGGTGCAACCGCGGATGATGCTGATGAAGTGGAGTTGCCCCCGCCTTGTCCCTATTGAGGGGGGCGACCGGGCGACTTGATCGCCACGGTGGAACGAATGGCGGAAAGGACGGCCTCATTGGATCCACACTCGCCACATCCGGCCTCACAGAGGAAGCGGATGTAAGGGGGGCAGGTGATCGGGTTGTGCGCCCCGTCGCCGGTCCCGTACTTCCACAGGTCTTCCTGGCGGGTTTGTGCGGGTGGCCGAGGTCGGAAGGCGCAGTAGGCGCAACCGTTCTCGTTGGTCCACACGGTGACGGAGCGGTCTATGGCGGTTAGACGAGGCACCGTCATAGACGAGTCAGATGGGCGGCACTTGGCGAAGGCGGCGGCGAACCCTGGAACGTCGGCTTGAAGCTTCGCGAGGTCGTGGAAGCGGGCCCGAGACATCCGCCAAAGTTCGGTCGTCCACTGGGTGGAGGGGTGACCGGCGGGGATGCCTATGCCGTTAGCTGGCGGCGAACACTTGCGAGAGCGCGCCGCTTGCAGCGCGTTGGTAGATCCTCCGGCGGTAGCGAGGTGATCCTTCAGCGCCTCGCGGACGATCGTGTTGATGTAAGCCCGGTCTGGAGGCGGGGTGTGGGCTGGAGCGGGCTGCGCGGTTGGAGGTACCCGAGACGGAGGGACGTAGTCTGGAAGCTCTTGGAGAGAGTGCTCGTAACCGGAGAGCTGTCGCTCGCTGATGCTGACACACGAGACCCTATAGCGAGGGATCTCGCGGTGTTCGGCGGCGAACTTAGCTTGGTTAAGGAGCTCTTGGAACTTTGCCGCCACTAGCTTGCCTCGGCCGGGATGGGTCGTGTCCGAGCGGATCAGGTGGGCAAAGCGGTCGTTCATCTCCTTGGCCATGCTAGGCTGTGACCAAACGGTGGTCTTGTTGAGGTTGGAGTCGCCGAGCTTGCGGAGGTACGCCCGGACGACGCGGTGTGACAGCTCTACCAAGTCCAGGCCAGGAGGGCGGGCGAGGAGGAGGTCCCACTCCATCGACGCCGAATCTCGCGAGTAGCCTGGGACGTTGGAGGCGTAAGTCTCGTCGGCACGGCACAGCAGCAGATCACAGGCCAGGAGGGGATTGACTGCGAGGGCGGTGTCCTCTATGATCTCGTCGAGGAGCGCGGAGAACCTCGCATTGCCCGTGTCAGGCCCGGAGGCGGCGGCCAGGAGGTTGGCGAAAATGCCCCGGGTGTCGCAGCCGACAGAGAGCGCCCTCTCGAGGTTCATGGAGAACTTGAGGCGGTAGAGATGTCACGGTTACTTCGGGTGAAGTCTGACATTCAGCAAGTGGTAGTATCCGCTGAGTTTGCTGCGCACAAATTTTCATCGCGCGGCCGGACACTAGGCGACCCCGATGTGGATGATGAGGCCTTGGACGCAGCCATTGGGCAAAAGGTCAAGTCAATCCTCCTAGATGAAGAAGGCTTTTGGAAGCCTTTGATGCTTGTGCTTTATGTCGCCATGCCCATAATCAAGCTGCTTCGTTTGCTAGATAGCAACGCGTTTTGTATTGGAAAGGTATACGACCGGATGTTCGTGATCGGCGAGAGAATCAAGGAGCTGGAGGGTAGGGTCACTTGGCTCAAGATATTGGGTAAGATTCATGCTGATCGATGGGAATATTTGCACTCTTCGATGCATGCCGCGGCCTATGCTCTGGATCCCCAGTTTCTGCTTACTGCAGAAGGCGAGTTGGATAATGCAACTATGACGGGATTGTCCGAAGTTTTTGATCGCATGTGTCTGCGTGACGCAATTCTTGCCTCTCCCGACCCAGAAAAAGCTTGGAAAGAATACACCTTTCACACGCCTGCAGTTGTATCGAGGGTATCGCAAGTCGAGAGAGAATTTTCCCTGTATCAGAACAAAGATGGCGCTTTTTCTCGACCCTCCGCGATTGAAAACGCGATGCAGATGGAGCCGTCGCGGTGGTGGTCGACATATGGCAAGCATGTTCCAATGCTGGCAGCGATAGCACAGCAGGTTTTGTCGCAGCCAGCGTCGGCGTCGGCAGCGGAACGCAATTGGTCGGTCTACGGGCAGATTCACACCGCTAATCGGTCTCGAATGAGCCATAAGACTGCAGACAAATTAGTGTATTGTCATGAGTCGATGCACGCACAGCTCCGAGTGCAAGATGCAGGTTGGGTTCCCGAAGTGGTGAAGTGGGACAGCGACGATGATAGTGACGCAGAAGATGATTGGATTGCAGATGACAATTCTTGTCCAAGTCTGCAAACTATGAAACATCTGATAGTGTGATTGGTGATTGATTCGCTAACTAAATGAACGCTCAACACCAACACACTTACTCCTCACTTCTTCGTCCTCGTGTAGCGACTGACGCTCATTGCTCCTTTACGGCGGCCTCTGGCTCTGGCCGCCGGCCGCGCACGCACGCGCGCGCCTCTGTGTTTCCTCTGTGTTGCGCCTCAAGAGGTTTGAAACACGGCGAAACACGGCTGTTTTCGGCTTTTGTAGAAACACGGTGTTCCTGTGTTTCACATGTAGGGTGGTAACGGTGCTGAGTGCTGAGTAATCAAAGTTCAAGATTAGCTACTTCTCTCGCTTTCTTTGGTCACCTTCATTAAAGTGAGCTGTTTCGCCGATTTCAGTGCTGCCGAATGAAAAAGAACTGAAAGTGTTGATTCGCGTGGCGTCTTTCGTGTTCAAGTTGGAGCTTTTTTTTGTATAGGAGCACTTCCTTATGTGAAGGGGCTGAGTAGGCGAGCGCCTGCTCATTTGGAGAAGAGCTCTGCCGATGATTGAAGAGAGAGAGAAAGCGAGAGAGAAGCCGATGGGGGAAGGGCGGCCGCGGAAGAAGAGGGAGATTTCACCGTATCGGTCGAATTAATCAAGTATTCAAGTGGTGAGGCTGGCCCTCTCTCTCCTCCTCCTCCTCGCTCGCTCTCTCCATCTCCGCCTTCCACCGCCCAACCTTCCCCCACCCCGCCTCCCGCCTGCCGCGATGAAGCTGGCGGGCGCCGCACCTCTCACCCTCCTCCTTCTGGCAGCTACGCCGGGCGCGGCGCTGCAGCTCGGCAACCGGCTGCCCGGGCGAGCGATACGTTCCACCGCCCCGCTCGCTGTCGCGCCCGCCACTGACGACGAGCGTAGAGCACTCGACAGCCGCCTCTTCTCTCTCAACGTCGCCATCGTGGACACCGTCAAGGGCCTCATCGACATCGCGTACAAGAGCAACCCGTACGCGCGATTCTACGTGCTTGAGACGGTTGCGCGCGTCCCATATTTTGCCTACCTCTCCGTCATGCATCTCAAGGAGACTTTTGGTGCGAGGGACATCGGGCTGAGCGAAAGGATGCGGGTTCACTACGCGGAGGCTGACAACGAGCTGCACCATCTGCTGATCATGGAGAGCCTGGGAGGAAATTCGTCTCTGGTCGACCGCACCATCGCACAAACAATGGCATTTGGTTACTATTGGTACGTAGTCCTCGTCTACTCGCTCTCAGAGCCGGTGAGCCAACCGCTAGCCTCTGTCGTGACGGTCCTCAGCTCTGGATGGGCGCACGGACTGGCTTCCCGCGTCCACTGCTCGACGTGCTTTGGTGGATATTTCCCTGGCTTGAGCACCCGGCCTGCACTCCTTGGATGGCAGGCGGCCTACCACCTGTCGGAACTCATTGAGGACCATGCATACAAGACATACGACAACTTCCTAACGGTATGTCACCAAAATCTGTAGCCCATGCATGCACAGGAGGCAACAATCATCCCGTGTGCTCTTGCCCAAGCGTCACCACACCAGTGCATCTCGCCGCGCGCGAATTTGTAGGAATATGCGGATGATCTCAAGAAGCAGCCAGTACCGCAGATTGCGCGCAAGTACTACCAAGAGGACGACCCATTCCTCTTCGATCTCATGTACACCTCAAAACCGCCAACCTGGGCTGATGGAAAGCGGCCCACGCTCGAAACCCTCTACGACGTCTTCGTGTGCATTCGAGACGACGAAAAAGGCCATTGGGGAACGCTCTGCAATCTGGTCCAAAGTGGCAGCATCATATCTGCATCAGGCAAGGACCCGGAGGCGACGCTTCCAATCGAACTATCGGATGATGGGCAAGTGTTGCCGTGGGTGGCTGATGCGACGTCGGCAGCCGAGCAGGCAAATGCTCTTGTTGATAAAACCGAGAAGCCAACGGCCCGGAAGTGAAGGGGCTACACGATTGGATTGGCTTGCGAATCTGCATGCATCGGGGCGCACAATGTGAGCTCCAGGGGCCCTCGGGTGGGAAGAGTCGACGCATTACGCGACCGACACCGGTCTCTTCACAATGGGCAAGATACGAAGCCTCTCCTGTTGATGGAGGGGCCGCGTTGTGCGATCCAAGTTCCGCGCACCCTCTTGGTCCTAGCTGAGGCCATATGCGCGTATTAGCGCACCTCCAGCCAGATGAAGCCTATTCGCTCCGGCGGTTGATGAAAACGATATCAATGACATGTGGGCGCCATGCTCTAGCGGATCGCCAACCCCATATTGCTTGCTGCCATGACATGGAGGTCCGACACTCTCCAAAGAGATGCTTTCATGGGACCCTCTCAGACGGCGCCCTACACACATTCTTCCGGAACGCGGAACGTCGTGTCCGAGCCACATGGAAACGAGCGTGCTGTGGCATAGAGGTAGGGTTGAGGGTGGATCAAGGTATGCCATGAATCATCGTCATTGGAATCATTTGTCTTGCTCTTTTGCTCTTGCTGGTGTGGTGGCACAATTGCTCAGCTGACCGGCGCCACGTTGTAGGTCATGAATTCTGCTTAGGTTAGTTCTCCAGGTGTAAACAGCTTTTTCAAGTAGCCGCTCCTAATCCTAATAGCTTGGCCTCCCTTGAGGGTCTTTATCGCGCTGGCTGCTAGGGAGCAGCCAAGGCGGCAGCACAAAACGCAGTGAGGTCATGACAGACTGAGAGTCAACAAGTGCTACAGGGGTCGAGGACACAACCTGGGACACCTGGTGGCATAGGAGGTCTCATGAGGACACCTCTGAGGCACAGTGACCCAACAACACTCACGTGTCACCTGCGGTTTTTGGGGTAGTACTCTGAGGCAAACAGGAAGGTGCACATGGGAGGAGAGAGAAGGAATCAGATTTTTTTTACCACATTTGGAATCAGAAATGTGGTAAAAAAAATCTGATTCCTTCTCTCTCCTCCCATGTGCACCTTCCTGTTAAAAATTAAAATTGAAAATTATTTAAAATTCTCAACGGACACGCGGCCGCGGCCCCACTACTGTTTTCACGTAGCATCCTTTCTACACCCCCACTCCTGCGGTCCTGCGGCCCTTCTCCTTCACCCCCCGCCCCCGCCATCAGGCGACTCCCTCCGTGCACTACTAGGGGTGTTGCGGGTAGGGGGGGTTGTCCATATCCCTTCGCATCTTTCCCGCCATTAGGATTCCTCGCGTGACTCCCCCTCCGTCGTCTAGTTCCGTATCACGCTCGCCTTTCCGTCCGCCGTCCGCTCCCGATAGGATCGTCCCCTCGCGTCCCTCTTTCCCATTTCTCGCCTCGTCTCTCCTTTCCTCTCTCCTCTCTCCCCGTTCCCACTGAGTATTTCCGCCCGCTGACATCCCTTTCTTTTCCCGCGCGTTCTCTTCTTTCCCCCCGCGTGTCTTCTCTTGGCCCGGTAGCTTTTCTCACGCTCAGCGCCATCGCTTGAGCGCTCCTGTGGTCTTCTGCCCTATGTGCCCTTCGTCCTCGTTCTCAACTAAGTTTATACTTGGTTGACCCATGGGGGGGCACGAGCCCCCCCCTCTCTCCACTCCTCCCCTGCCATGGGGGAGGAACCACCCATCCTCCTGGCACGCCTGATGGCTTGCCAGGAGGCCACTGCCCTACTGACCCACTCCCTTCCCCACATGCTCGCCCCATTCGCCCATCCTGGCCCCTGGCCCCTCGTGACCAGCCCATCGCTCCAACCCCCCCTCTCCCCCTGGTCGACAGGCAGAAAGGTGCAGATTGGGGGCCCCAGAGGCTCGGGAGCGCCAGCGAGGGAGAGGCAGGGGAAGCCAGGGCCCAGCCCCAGCCTCCTCTGCCCCCTGAGCTGGCCTCCAGGAGCCTCCAGGGGCCGCCAGAGGGCAGCTGGAGGCCTGCCGCAGGCGCGCCATCGCGCGTGCCTGCAGGAGAGGGGAGAGAGAGCGCGGAGAAGGGGGTGGGCGGAGCGAGAGCTCCGCTCACCGAAAAATAGGTAAGTCCCGCACCTGTTTACAAGATAGCAGTCGGGGCTGAGGCCGCCGCCCACTCGGAGACACAGGAGGAAGGGGGGGAATGATCACCGGGGGGAGGCGCGGGCCACCGGACCATATCTAAGCCCTTCACCCCTATCCCCCTAGTAGTGCACGGGGGGAGTCGCCTTATGGCGGGGGGAGAAGGGCCGGGGGAGTGGGGGTGTAGAAAGTTTTCCTACATGAGTAGAAAGTAGAGGGTCCACGGCCGCGTGTGCGGTGAGACTATTAAAAGGTTTAATTAATTCGTCCTCGTTCTCGTCTCGCGTGACCGCATGCCGGTCGAGGTCTCTCGTTCGTCCTCAGCTCCTCCGATGCGTGCTTCCCATGTGTCCGGTAGCCCGTGCCCCATGCCCCTGAACTGTACTCCACATGTTACATACATCAATCCTCCTGCTTCCACATGCACATGCAACACAGCCACAGCTCCACTCCATCCCACACATGGTAGCGGAGGCGTGCCGATCACGCCTTATCACTCACGTCCACTCCTCTTCGCTCCCCACACCACCTCCTGTCCGCCCGCTCCAACCGGTTCCCACCCTTTGCAGCCGGTCCACGGCCGCGTGTGCGGTGAGACTATTAAAAGGTTTAATTAATTATGAATGAAGCGTCGTGGGTGTTGATGAATTGTGGTTGGTGTGAGCACCTAGAATGGGCGCGACTTGTTCTTTTGAACCGTTGCACAAGTACAAGTAGTAAGTAGTTTTTTTTGACCTCGACCTCGTCGCTCGTCGGACCTCGGGCGAGTTTTTGTAGTAGGTGTCCAAACAAAATGTGATCTCAGTTTGCACCTTCTCAGAAGTTGCACCCGGACCAATGCACAAAGGGAGGAGTCCCTTAGATAATGGCGGGGGCGAGTCGCTGGTCTACCCTCCAAAGTGTGGGTGCTCTGCTGTAGTTTCATACCAAAATGGGGGGGGGGGGGGGGGGGCGGGGTTGAAAAAAACTGGACCTCAGGGCTTGCACCTTCTCGCGTTCCCCACGTAGGCTTTAGTACCCATTTAGCTTGGCGCGCTTTCGTATGATGTATGATTCGCCAAGTGCCGGAAGTCTGGTAGGCCCAAGCCTAGGTGGGGCGACCATCCTCGGAGTCACCTACCGTCAGAACAATTGGACACTTTATAGCTAAAGCCCTACAAAATCTGTGGACATCCTG
>CM030938.1:3225377-3354377 GCA_018136815.1 Isochrysis galbana | reverse complement strand
ACTCAGCGCGCAGGAGCCGTGCGCAAAGGTGATTGGCTGGGCTGTCCGGATCGTTGGGATGGCATGGATCGCCACGCGTCGCATCGAGCGCAAACGAAGCTTGGAGCGTTGAGGCGGCGTTAGGGGCACGGTTGCCCCGTACCCCTTGGCTCGAAGTCGATTCGGCGGCGCGCCAGCGCCGATGAGAGCTGCACCGACTGCCTGAGCTCGTACCGATGATAGCCGAGGATCTTCATCCGCGGCCGTGTGCCCAGCGATGTGGAGTCGCAGCTCCTGCTGGCTGCTTAGCGCGCGCACTAGGGCTTGCACTATCTGGTTCGTCTCGACCCCCACCTCGGTCGAATGCAGGGCGAACTCGATCGGCTTGACAAACTCGAGTGGCTCGTGGTGTATCCATGCGAAGCACTCATGCGTGGTTGCCTGCTTTTGTTCGGCGAGTGCCCTCTCCACCGCCGCCGATGCGCGCGCCAATGCTTCCCGTCGAGCCGCAACGCGAGCAACACGTCTCTCCTCGCGCTCACGAGCCTGGCGCTCGGCGTCTGCCAGCTCCTGCTTTATTGCGAGCGCAACCTCCTCGGCCCGCTCGCGCGCTGCCGCAAGGCGCGACGTTGTGTCGCCCATCTCGAGCTCGCATCGCACTCGCGCCGCATTCGCCGCCTTGAACTGCGCCTCGGCCACCCTACGCCTCCGCAAAATCTCGCTGTGGTGATCCTCAAGCGTTTGAGAGTCGGCGAGCACAGCCGCCATCTCAGAGCGCAGTCCGTTGAGCCGCCTCGCCTGCGCCGCAACACGCTCACTCAGCTCCTCCCGAGCACGGAGCAGTGCGAGTGCGGAGCGGAGCATCGCGCCGCACCAGCGGTAGAGGATGCCGCATGGCCGTGAAGCGAAGTCCACAGCTTCCGCCGTGAGCGCAGTAGAACGTTGCAGAGGGCCAGCGCAGCCAGCGCAGCCAGCCGCACCTAATGGATTGGCAGCGGCACCGCAAGAGCTGGGAGCCTCTACAACTTCGACGTTGCCGACCGCGACCACGGGATCCGTATCCGGCGAATGATTCTCACTAGCGCCGAGCATGTCCGCCGAAGATTGCGCCATGACGGCCATGCCTGTCGCCGCTGCACTGCGGGCGACTGCGATCTTGTTGCGGGGCGACGACGTCGACTGACCGACGGAACTTCGGGGCCGGACCCGCGCCTGGATCCGCTCCGCGACTGGAGAGCCGATCGATGCGTCAGCCGCGTTACGCCCCAGCCGATGTAGCGCACTTCTAGTAAGCTCCGTGCCCGAATACTGCGAATTGGCGTGCTGCGGTGGCGCCACCCTCCGAATAGTAGAAGACGACAGATCCGTTGCGGCGCGCCGCCGTTGCCCGCGCGGACCTGCGCTCGCGCTCGTGGCGGTGCCCGGCCGCGATAGGGTGGTGAAGCCAGCTTGGCGCGTCCCTTCCGACCGGACAGGCGCGGGAACAGCCACATCAGCAGCCGCGCGCCGCTCCGCCCGCGAGCAAGGGCGTTCGCGCTTGATTGGTGCTGGAGGGCGCTGCATCAGAGCTGGCCAGCTGGCACAAAGGCCGTGGAGGATCGACGGGTCTTCAGCCAGGTCGTGAGGTTTAAGCTGCAGCAGACGCGGAATAAAGTCGCTGCGCTGGAGCAACGCCTGAACGTCGGGCCAAGTGGCGCCGGCTGCATCGGCATCTCTGAGCTGTGGCGCTGACTCCATCTTGGCGCCTACGCCGTCAAACGCTTCCCTGAGCCTCCTTGAGCTCCTGTCGCATGGCAGGCCCCCTAGCTTCCCCACGCAGCCCTCATCGCCAGCAGCCGATGGATCTGCGACCAAGCTGAGGCGAAAGAGCGCCTCAACCAGCTCGAGAGCACGACGGACCTGCATCGGTGGCTTGGGGAACGAGCGGATCTCGTCGAGCTCCTTCTTACCAAGCGCCCTCAGCTCATCATCCACATCCATCTCGCAACTGCCGACGCCGGCGGCCACGAGTCCCCCGTCATGAGAGCCGAATGACGAGTGTGCGAGTGCGTCGCGCGACTTGAGCCTCGCGAGCTCCGCCTCGAGGCTGGTGAGCTCGGCCTCCGCCTCTGCGACGGCGTCCACCAATCGCTGACTATCAGCACGGCTCGGCTGGACCGCGTCGGCCGCTGCGCGCTCCGCCTGACTGAGTGCGAGGAGGTCGGCCTCGCGGGACGCCTCTGCTTGGCGCGCTTGCTCGAGCCCGTCGCGCAGCGCTTCGAGCTCGCGCTCAAGCCTGTCTACCTGCTCCAGTGCCTCACCGCACTGACTCCTCGCCATGACCGGTGGCTCCTTGCGGCCAATCGAGCGTTCGCAAGGAAGCCTGTCCACCTGCTCCAGTGCCTCACCGCACTCACTCTCCCCCTTAGCCGGTGGCTCCTTCCGGCAAATCGAGCGCTCGGATGTGTCGGCGACCACGCGGCCCACCGCGCCCATCAGCGGCCCACCCGAGCGTGACCGCTGGCCACGCAGCCCCTCACACCCTCCCTGCTCTCTCAATGCCTTCCCTTCCTCCCCCCCCTTCCCCCCACCCCCTTTGCTTTCTTCCCCGTCTCTTCCCTCTCTTCCGCCACTCTCGACGCGGAGCGGCCGCTCCCCTCTCTCCTCCTCGCACTTCTTCTCTCTGTTCTCTCTCACACGAAGAGTGTGCGAGAGCGCCCCCTTCTCTCACACACCTCGCCCCCCCCCCGCCCCGCCCCCCCCCCTCAAGCGCTGTGCCGAGGCGCGCGGCGAGACGGGGAAGAGCTCGTGCGGCCGGCCGTTGGGAGCGGGGGCACTCTCGGCCGGCAGACCGAAGAGAGGAGAGGGAGAGAGAGGAGGGGGGGCGAGTTCTCTTGTATATATGGTACCCCACATAAGCTCCCGGCCCGTGGGAGCTCTCTGGGGGGCCCCGGGAGCTCCCCGGGGAGGGTCCCAAAATCTCTCTGAAACCGTCGTTCACGAGAGGAACAGCAAGAGCGATACCGGTAGCGGGTAGCTCCCGGGGGGGTTGGTTGCTCAAAATCCCCCGGGGAGGGCGACAATACTCTATCTACTTTCTAGTTTCTAGAAGACTGGGCACGAGTGAGAAATCCCGAAATCCCGCTGGGAGCTAGAGTACCGCGAAAGATTGTAAGACGGTGTTCTGCTCGCTCCCCGGGGCGCAACACCGCCGCCGGTAGCTATCCGCTATCCGCTCTCGGGGCGAAAACGCGGCCGCCGTCCGTGCTACCTAAAATAACCGATGGGAAAACCCGAACCGCCACGAGCCACGAGCCACGAGCCATAACCCCCCTTGCAAATAGTCGGGAAATTGAAATTGAGTAAAAATTCGCGAGGCGCGCGATTTTTGTATGTATACAATCGTATACAATCTGGCAAAGCAAATTTATTCACTCTAACTCTAGGATGGTTAACCTCCTCTCGTTGGCGAGAAGATTGCCGCTCGCGCTGAGGAAAATCTGGCAGCGCCGCAAATACTGAACGTCCTACGCCCTCCCGTTGCGCTCCGTCGCTCGCTCACGCACCTTCCGGCCTTCCGGAGCTCCCGCCGCAGCTTGGCGACCTCGTTCCGCAGCTGCTGGCTGCCGGATAGTATCCAGAGCGCCAGAGCGCCCCTTGTGCGCCCGGATCGGATGCGGTCAAAAAAATCTTCTTACAAATCTCCGCTACGTGTGCGGCGCGAGGCAGCGTGCTTATATTATTCCTCCCTACTACCCGTCCTTACTTATCCACCGTCAACCCCTTTCCCCCTCCCCCAGTTTCCTCATAGCGGCGGAGAGATGAGAGATCCTGGGCTCGGGGAGGCCGTGCGCTCTGTTTCGACCAGGGGGTGGAGAGAAGGGGGTAGGAGCCTGTCTGTGCTATCTTCGTTTCTCGGACGTAGCGTTGATCCGTTTCCCATCAAGAAAACCGTCTATACCTATACGATCTTTTGTCTTTTGTCTTTTGGTGCTCTTACTCTTACGATGGATTTCCCGTCGTATTACGTATTATGTGATGTTTCTTAGGTCTAGCCCTCTCGCCGCCTGCAATAGGTCGTCAGACTTTCGCGTTCATCCTAGATGATGCGATCTCCAGGCTCTTATCTCCAGGTCCTTCGCCGTGCGGCCACACGCCACACGGTGAAGCTCAGGCGCTTCTAAGTTGGTAAGGGTTCGTCCCTAGCGACCTAGAATTCGGGTTCTCGTTTCGTTCCTTCTAGCCTGTTGGTCAGGTCTAGATTCCAGGTTTCCTCCTTTCGGTTAATCTTTACCCAAAGGAGCCAGGTCGCCTGTCGCTCGCTGCGCGCTTGTCTCAGGTCTCAGGGCGGGGGCGGGGGTACCACGTTAGACGTGTTAGAACTTATAGCGTCGTAGGACATCTTGTTAGCTAGCATTCCTAGCCACATACACCGGACGAGCCATGCGCACACCGCGCACACCCCCATCGCGGGGTAGGGGCTCCGTTGCCGTCGAAGGGCTAAGGTCCCGCAGCACTAAGGTTATACTAACACAACAATAAAACTCTGAGGCTTGTAAAGTAATAGTAGTAGTATAATGAACGAGCCCACCTCCACCCGAACGCCTCTTCTCTCCCTCCCTCCCACCTCCAACGACCACTGCCTCGCTGGAGTGGGCTGGCGTCCCTCTCCCTCCCTCCCTCCCTCCCCTCTCTCTCATGTCCGGCTCGTCTGCATCCGGCCCAAGCGCTGAGGCCGCGCACGAGCTCATCCTCCTCGGCACCAAGAAGACTCCCACCAAGGGGATGAGCCTCTCGCAGTGGCACGCCAGCCTCTCCCACCTCCACCTGGCCGCTGCAGGGCTGAGCGGAGACCTGCAGCTGCTCCGCTATGTGCCCAACCTGCAGGTCCTCTACGTCTATGACAACCAGCTCTCCTCACTCGCTGGCCTCGAAGCGCTCAAACGCCTCACGCATGTCTACGCCAATAACAACCAGCTCGAGCAGCTCGGCTTCGTGGCGCCCCCCTCTCTCGAGCAGCTTTACGTGAGCTCCAACCAGCTCTCTCTCGTCCACGGCCTGCAGCACGCGCAGAGTCTTTCGCACCTGGACCTGAGCGGTCAGCGGCCCGGGGCTGCCGGCGTGAGCTCCGGCCATGAGGCCGATCAGCAGGGCACGCCGAGGAGCTCCGTGCGCTTCGAGCGAGAGAGCTTGTGGGGTGTCGCGCCGTCGCTCCGCGTGCTCAACATGAGTGCCAACAGCATCGAGGACGAAGACTTGGCCAGCATTGTCGTTCTTCAGCAGCTGACGTCGCTCGACCTGAGCAGCAACTCGCTCATGAGCACCAATGTACTTTCGCAGCTTCTCTTCCGGCTGCCGCGTCTACAGTCGCTGCAGCTCAAGGGGAACCCGCTGACCGGCAAGCACAAGTGGCGCGAGGCGCTCATTATCGCCGGGGAGAGCCTGGAAGAGATTGATGGAAAAACGATCGCGCCCCACGAGCGCGCTTTCCTCCTCCGCCTTGCTGCCAAGCGATCAGGTGCACTGAAGCCCACGCCGCGGCAAGACGCGGGCGGAGGACGGCAGGGGTCGGGTGGTCGAGTGAACAGCGGGGATGTGCGCCGACCGGCAACGATGAATGAGCCTTATGAACTTGCCGGGCCCGACGCGGTGCTGTGTGATGCTCCACCCCTCTTGTTCGGGCAACGCCGGCCAATCCCAGGCAGCGCGGGTGCGGGGCGGTTCCCCAACGGAGTGCCACAGTGAAGGATGGAGAGCTACGCGGCCGCATTGGGACATGCCCCTCTGCAAGCAGACTGCAAGATTGGACTTGCGGGACAACACCGTGGCAGTGCATACGGCACGCGTGTCCGTGGACCACGCGTTCAACGTACTCTCGCTGCGGCACCTCCAAGCTCAGTTTAGGGTTAGATCGGAGGCATTGCCTCAAAGGACTAGAAAGACGGTGAGCACCTTTCATTCATCCATGTGTGCCATTGCGTAGACTGTCTAGTCGTGTGGCTATCTGATCTCCAAGGGATGAATGGAGGGATCTATTGTGCGCTAGGGGATGAATGGAGAGCAGAGAGGGGTGGAGTGCGATGGTGCGCAATGACTTGATGAGACCGACGCATGCTGCACCCAGCGAAAGTCATGTGGCTAGGAATGCTAGCTAACAAGATGTCACACGACGCTATAAGTTCTAACATGGTACCCCCGCCGAGAGGTCACTGCAATCTTCATGACACCAGCACGCGCGTCGACGCTCTAGGGTGCAACACATCATCGAATGGACTTGACGAATTCGATGAAAACCTTTCCTTCGAATTTGTGGCTGCCGAGTGCGCCACGCGTTCCCACAACCGGTGGGACCTGGACAATATGGTCAGTCTACACAAGGCGGCTTGCCTTCAGTTGGTCTCCTTTCCCTCCGGTTTCTTCCCCTCCCGCGCGGAGTCTCACCCTACCATGAGCCCCCCCATGAGCATCCCGAAGGAGAGGCCCAGCAGCACCACGTACGCGACGAGAACGGCGTCGCCTTGGCTCGGCATGAGGGATCGTCCCGAGAGGGCCTGGTAGACGCGCACGCCGAGCACGGCGTAGCCCGTCCCCTTGTGCGCGACCCGCCATACGGCTCGGCGAGTGGTGCGGGCGCCGGGCCTGCCGCGCACGAGCGCGTTGAGCGGCTGCAGCAGAGCGAGGACGAAGGCGACGATCCGAGCGCGTGTGATGTGGGTGTGGATGGCACGTCACAATTCACCCATTGCCATTGACCTATCCTAAGTATAAATGTTCGGTTTCACAGTAAATGTCGTTCACACCAGCGACTATACGGAGGCGTCTGGTTTGTTCGGACTTCCTTCTTTCTCCCTCCCACCCGTCCCTCGTCCCTTAGCGTGTGCTGTAAGTAGGAAGTAGGCCGTGTCGCGATAAGATTATCTCTACAACTACAAGGATCATTCCGTTATCATGCCTATCACATGACAGATGATTAAGATTAACAAACGAATACAGTGTGGGCAGTAGTAAAACGAATGGCGACAGTCGGCTAGCAAAAATAAAAAGAACTAGTAGTAGAATCTTTGAAGTTTAACAACTAGCGTGCGCTCGTATAAAAGAAAAGACGGTCGGGAATCATCTCCAAGTGGAAACGTACCCATGCCATCTAGCATACCTGGAAGGAAGTACGTAGCATGCCATAGGTACTCCGTCTAATTGCGGGATCTTTGTGGCGAGTCGACTCCTCTCAGAAGATGGGGTCATGAAGAAGAGATTGGGTCATGCCACATATCAGGAGGCGGATTCCAATTCATCGTCCCTTGTCAGGAGGCGCCACATGTCAGGAGGATTCCAATTTATCGTCCCCCGTCAGGAGGCAGATTCCAATTCATCGTCCCCGAGATCGGCTCGCTCCCGTTGGAGAGCTTCACCCCCAGCATTCGGTCGCCCCTCCGTCCCATCGTCACCCTCGTTTGCTTGCACATAGTTTTCACCTAGTACGGGCTCGCAGCCATCCTCCGCTAGCACGCCACGTGCGCCATTGCGCTCGATGACATTGCGCAAGAGGCGGCCCCTAGCGCCACTTTGCACGCGCACACCCGCCGCGGCGTTGTCGCGCACTCCATTCTTTTCAAGTAGCGGGTCTGCGCTCTCACAGAGGAGAATGCCTTCTGCACCATTGGCATGGATCTCGTTCTGGACCAATAGCGAACCGTTGGTGTCGCTACCTCTCACGACAATGCCCGCACTACCATTCGCGTTCACGTGATTAGCCCGGATGGTCGCTTTGGCACCATTCCTCAGTTCCAAGCCTGCACCGCTATTGCTTTGCACGGTGTTCGCGGAGAAGCGACCGCCACCATTGACGCCGATGTAGACCCCTGGCCCTTGATTGGCCTCAATCGCGTTGCCGCGTACGTCGGGGTTACCGTCAGCAGCCACGGCGACCCCTGCACCACGATTGCGCACAAACGTATTGTTCTGAAGCCGACCCTTGCCACCCTGCATCACACGCACACCACAGCCCGTCGAACCTTCGATGACGTTGGAAACTACGTCCGGATCAGCAAATGAAGCGATTCGCACACCGTCGCCAGCTGAGCCGCGGATAGTGTTTTCCTTCACGAAGCCTTTAGCATAATCCGCCAGTAGCAGTGAGGCAGTAGCAGAAGGATCCATGCCGTCGGACACGTCATTCCCGCAGCCGGTAGCCCCTCCCGTCTCTCCACTCCCTCCCCCTCCAATCAAGACATTCTTCCTTAGAGTCACACTCGTTGCCGTCGACTCGTCGGTGATTGCCCCCGCGATGACAACACCCTCCGTCGAGAGCGGAACCAGCATGCCAAGGGATGCGTAAGCCTTCTTCTTCAAGTTGAGCTCATTCGCTTCCACTTCGGGCTCCTTGGTTGGCGCCTCACCACGAACCTCAATGTTACTCCAGGCGGAGTCGGAGATGGTGTTCTCAATGAAGGTACCTTGGCCACGGGCACAGACTAGCACGCCGCGCCGAGAGTGGTCGCGAATCTGGAATTAAAGGGAAGGCAAGACGCGATGCTGCTGAGTCCTCATGGGCCATCGTGGGCAAAGGCTGAAGGGACGGCAGTAATGGCGGAAAGACACCGCAAGGCTACGGGGCGCCAAGCTCCTCGGCGCGATGGAGATCCGAATAAATTTTTGACATGGATCTCGGCACCCTGCTCAACGATGCCTCGCCGTCATGGAGCGCCCTCAGGCAAACCTCTCGCTTACCTGGTTTTCTACAACAGTCGGCGCCCCACCCTCGCGGACCACAATGCCATCGCAATTGTCGTAAATTTCGTTGTTCTTTACCGTCCCTCGCGCCGCACTCCCGGCTACATACACGCCAGCAGTATGCTTGCCGTAAATGCGATTGGATTCAACAAGCGGCCGCGCATCCTCGCCGATTGAGATGCCGACACCGGTGTTGGAGTAGATATCGTTATCGAGAAGTTTGAACCGCACCTAAGACCGCGAGCCATTCGATAGGTGAGCGGGGGTGGGGGGCAGCCCCTCATGAAGAGTGGCCCGAGAGATCGCAATAGGGCCAAATGTGTGCTTGCTATCTAGGGTGGCAGGCGTCTCGGACAAAAATCGTGGACATGAGCTTGAGATTGGCATTGCTTACTTCCTCGGACTCAATGTGCGTGCCTTTGCCGCCATGGCATATGACACCGCCGTGCCGAGAGGAGTGAATGCGGTTTTTCTCGATGGTTGGGAGCCCGCTGCGCTTCACCTGCATAGTACGGATGGTCCGAAACGGATGAGGCTTGCGTTGTTGCCAGAACCCTCCACACGGTTTGCCTGCCGCCTCACCTCGATGTTCCACGATGCGTGGCCGAATATCTCGTTCTCGACGAAGTGGCCCCGGCCAAATTCATAGACGAGAATGCCGACAGTCCTCCCTTCTCGGATTCGGTTGCGCCGCACTAGCGGGTCGCCACCGTTCCATACACGTACCGCTGCCTTGCCGTTGTGGTGCATGTCGTTATCCTGGGAGTCGGTTGGAAAGAAGGATTAATGGTGCCGCTGCTGAACTCCGTGGCGCATGCAGGTGGCTGGTACATGCAGGTGGCTAGACGCCAGGTGGGCATTGGAGCTGGCGCACCTCATAGGTCCCCGACGCACCCTTGTACACCCAAACAGCGCCCAGCTTGTGATGGTGCATGTCATTTGCGCGAAGAATGGGCGCTGCATCGTCGATGCACTCCACGCCTACCGTATTGCGCCAGATCTCGTTCTCAAGAAGCGTTGGTATGCCGCCATCCTGGACAAACACGGCCGCCTTGCGATTGTCGTGCATTTGGTTGTGCTGCAACAGCGGGGAGGCGTCCTGCCCTACCACGACACCGTGCCACCACGAGTCACGGATCACGTTGTCGCGGAAGGTGCCCCTGCCCGACGAGTGGACCCATACCGCGGGGACCTCCACGACAGAGGCAGTTTTGTGCCCTTCCTTGATGGTTTCACGCCGCTGTTCACGAAGGGTGTTGCGCTCCAAGGTAGGATCGGCGCCCTCGACGACCTGACCGTGGGCGAAGGACGCAGGGCGTGAGAGGCAGTTGCGCACGGTTCTGCCATAGGGTCGCGCCGCCAGACCGATCATCGAGACCGAGGCGCACGGCATTCCCAGTTGGATTCATTTGTCGGGCGGAATCTCGGGTGCCGGGGTTGTGGGTGCAAGAACAGCCGTAGTTCTCACCTGTACACCTGCTTCGAGATTGTTGTAAATATCGTTTTCAACAAAGTGACCAAGCCCCTTGTCGAAGCAAAACACACCTGATTGCTCACCATTGAAGATCCTATTTCTGAGCAATGTCGGGTTGGCACCCGTCTCGATAGCCACGCCCGCCTGCGCGGTCCCAAGGGTGTGTGCCATTACCGGCTTCACGCTAGGCTGTGGTTGGCCAAAGTGTAGGCTTGTGGGCACATAAAAGCAATAGCCGCTCGAGGTCTGAAAAACCACTCACCTGCGCGTTTTCGAATATGTCGTTGTCCTCGATGAGACCCCCGCCTCCAAGCATCGCATGCACACCGGAGTCGTGACCATTGCGAATTAGGTTCGACCGAAGGATAGGGAAGCAGCCGCCACGAAGCGTGACCCCCGACTTGGCGTTGCTCTCTATGTCGTTGTGCAAGTACTCGCCCTTGCCGCCCTCGTCAACGAGTATGCCGCCCTGGCGAAGGCCATGCAGCCAGTTGGCGCGGACTGTCGGCGCGCCATCCTTGAGCGCAGCCACGCCATACGTGCGGTTCGAGTGCACGTTGTTCGCGATCAGGGTCCCTTTGCCTGCCTCGTGGACTAGCACACCCGCATCTTCGCCCTCACGAATCAGGTTCTCCACAAGCAACGGGTCGGAAGCCTCGGTCACAAGCACGCCGGGCCCGCGATTCGCAAAGATGTCGTTGCGCCTGAGCTCACCCGAGGCCTGGGCATAAAAATAGAGCCCCGACTGCTCGCCGTGGTGTATTCGGTTGCCGACGAGCAACGGGCGTGTGGCTTCGCCAAAGACGAGGACACCCGCCTTCCGATTTGCGCTCACGTCATTGCGAGCGACCAGCGGTGCTGCACCTGACGATATGACGAGTCCTGCGTCGCCCCCATTGCGGATCTCATTCGCGATGATGCGGGTGGTTGCTCCGCTCGACACGCGCACGTTGGCGCGTCCGTGGCCAAAAAAGATATTGCCAGCAAGTAGCCCTGCCGCCCCTCTGTGGCACAGGGCACCGCCAGCTTCGCTGGCATCGCGCACCGTGTTCCGCTCGACGTGCGGCGCCGTGCCCTGCCCTGAGATCTCGAGCTGTACTGGGGCCGCGTGTCCCCAGAGCTCGTTGCCCCGGGCCAGCCCACGAGCGCCGTCACTGAATACCAACGCGGGCCCACGCCCACAGCTCAGCCGATTTGCCTCAAGGAGTGCCGAAGCTCCGTCGGTGACCAGAATACCGGCGAGCGCGTTGTCCTCCACTGTGTTGCGTATGAGCAGGGCGCCAGCGCGTGCCTCGGTCTCAATCGCAATGGCGTCCGCCGTCACGGCCGCCGCGGCCGCGGCCGCCTTCTCCTCCTCACCTTCTTCCCAAACTGGATGGGGCCATGAGCAAGGCGACGACTCCGGACCGAAGGCGGCTGCCGCAGCCGCAGCCCTCGCGGGCAGCCGGTGTAGATTCTTGTGCGCCGCACATGCGGCTGCACGCAACACCTTGGCTTCGTCGATGCTGCACTCTCCGTTACCCGATGGCCCCGCTCCTGCTGGCGGGGGCGCGGGCCCGAAGACCACCTCCTCCACGAGCAGCCCGTCCTCGTCTGTCTCCCCCTCGCCTAGAGCCGTCGAGCCCATACACCCTGGGGAGGACCACACGCTGTTGGCCGACCCCGAAGCGGCCATCGGCTGGTCGCGCGCACGGCCGCTCACGCGCATCCCCTCTGCCGAGCCACCCGAAACCACGTTCCCCTCGAGGTGGGGCCGCGCGGCTTCTACACGCACGCCTGGACCGCCACTACCATGTATCTTGTTGTCCTTGAGAACCGGCGCCGCACCGTCAAGCACGTACACCCCGGCGCCACCGCTGCTTCGGATCGAGCACCGCTCGAGTAGCGGCCCCACCACGGACGCGCCTGGCGCTTGACTCTGGGCCTTGCCTCCTGTCTCGGCCAGCAGTGGCTCGCCTAGAGGCTCCGAGACCTGAATCGCTGCCTTGGTCGAGCCGTGGATTTTACACTCGCGCAGGACCACCGCCGGCCCGCACTCAAAGAGCATCACCCCCACACCGGCGCTGTCAGCCACAGTACAATCATCCATTAGCAGGGCCGCAGGCTTGCGCGCGGCCACCGCCGCCTTGGCTGGCCGACTGATGGTGGTGGCATGCAGTGAGGCAGAGGCGCCATCGGCGAGCTGCACGCCCGCGCCGCACGGCGCATCGAGCTCGCATTTGGTCATCGTGAGCTGCCCGCCGCCCTTGACGGAGACGGCCGGGTGCGCGCCGCCGCCACAGCCCGAGATGAGAGCCCCATTGAGTGTCACGCTGCGGCGGGAGGTTGGGCAAGAGGAGGAGGATCCGCTTGGCTTGAGAGGTCAGCGCTGTGGGCCATGCCACCCGAGCGGGGCGTGCATGCCAGAGCGAGAGGGATGAGAAGGACGATGAGCTAGGACCAAAAGATTTCTCACCTGCTCCCCTTACTGGCGAGGATGGCGCTCTCATTGCACGCCCTGATCTCGAGGCCGTTGGCACAGAGGATAGAGCCGGGGAGAGCGCAGATGCCACAACCGCCACAGTTAGCCACCTCCCCCATCGAGATATCGAGATATGCGCCGGCGACGAGGAGGACACCGGCGGCCACTGGCGCGTGAAAATCGCAGAAGTGCGCCTCAACCCTTGCGCCGTGCACCAGGAGCGCGGCGGACAGCTTGGCTGCCGAGCTGGCGCTCAGGCTGCACTTTTCGATCCGTAGCGGGCGCGAATCTTGGCCTCCTCCACGCATCTCGAGGGCGTAGGCGGGCTGGGCCGGAGTTGGCTCGGTCTGGTGGATCGTAAGCCCCGCCACGCGCACCGCCCCCGCAGCACAGCGCAGCGCGCTCCCACGAGAGCAGTGGAGGAAGGTGAGGTCTGCCCCCGCTCCCACGAGAGAGAGCCGAGGCCCAACGCTGAGGCTACCCCCTTCGTTGTAGACGCCGGCGCCGAGCTGGACGGTTGCCTCGAGGCCGGCCGCCGCCTCCAGTGCCTCGCGCGCGCTGTCGTACTCCGCAGCCCCCGCCCCCGCCCGCAGCAGCCACACCTTTGGCGGCGCGGGAAGGGACGCCATTGAGAAGGGAGAGAGAGAGAGAGTGGAAGAGAGCTCGCCCTTCTCCAGCCTTTTTCCCTGTATTTCGTACTTTCTGATCTGTTCATGGAGGGCTCTCCAAGAGGCCATGCAGGGCCTTCTCTCGCACTCCTCACTCTCCTCCTCTTTTCAGGTTTCTGCCTTCTCTTTCACGCTCTTTTGGGAGTCGCAAATCGGTGCCCCTCGCAATATGAACTCTCTCATCGTGCGCTCGCGTGGGCCCGATTCGTGGCCTCCGCCCCACCTGCGACATGCTATTTTCGGTACCACACGCACATATTTAGCCACCGATATGATGGGCACACCTACTGAAGGTCACAATGTCACAATAACTTGTGATACTGGAATGTGAGGGAGTCGGGTTCACAGAAGAAAGGATTCGGAGCACCGGTCTCTCTGCGACGTCTGTCCACCGAAGAAGCGATTTGCAGCACCGCTATGACATGTTCCCGTTTGCACCTCACATAGAGGCATTCGCACATCGTCGTAGGAGAGCACACCATTTGGCTGGTAACATTTCCGAAAATGATGGTGCAGTGAAACCGAATGGAGATTGCGGGCGGGAACGAGGGGAACGCAGCCGCCATTGCGATTGTAATGGTTGCCGTCGGAGACCTTGCATACCACTTCTTGTGTCTCCGCCCCCGGCATGTGGGTGTGGATGGATGGGTGTGCCCATGAATTCTGCCGGCCCAATGGCAAGGGAGGGAGGATGGATGCCGGCTCACCGATCTCGCCGTCCATGCACTTGATATGCGCAAAACTCACGCCATCCCATCGGCTCTCGTTCTGTGATCTCCAAGGCCTCAACTCTCGATCGCGGTTCAATGTAGATGGGTTGCAGAAGTGTGCGACCTCTCGTCCCTTGTCAGCGGGAGTGAAACTTGTTGCTTGCAAGGACGGTTGAAGATGCCGCCGCCCAGAACCGAGAGGCGGCGACGGGAATTTCGGACATCTTGTATCCCCCCTCTTGAATCACGCACATGGGTAGAGCGGGACCACCGAGGAGCCGCGCCATTGCGCCAAAGTCGTCTGGAGATAAGGCGAGGACACTATTCCCTGCGGCCTCCGGATCACCCGCGAGCGTATCGAAACCGAGAGAGACGACGAGCACGTCACAGTCCTCCGGGACCCTCGCAAGCGCTCCTCGAAGTAAAGGCTCGTAGGTATCCCAACCAGCGCCAGGAGGTACGCCTACAGCCCAGCGCCGCGAATCTTCAATCGGTACAAACGGATAGTCATTCAAGGCGTGGAGCGAGATGAACGAGCGGGAGCAGCCACTCGGCCCGACGCCAGAGTTGTAAGCCACCGTGCCACCGGTAGATTGATCTTCGGGTCTGACAAGGATCGCCGCGGATCCGTCGCCAGCGTGATAGTCGACGTCTACCAAGAACGGGCGCCTATCGCAACAGGATGGTCACCACCCGTCACAGGTGTGCACATCAAGCAGGGGAAACGTCAGCATAGGCCGGCCTCGCACCGAGCCAGCAGAGCGAGCAGGGAAAGACGCACCTGCCAGCTTGTGTAAGGCTCGCCATGAGCATGCAAGCCCAGTTGACGAAGCAGTACCCACCGTAGTGCTCCTCACTTGCATGGTGGCCGGGATGTGTTGTCAACACATATGCGAGTGGGCATCCATTGAGGAGCAACTCGCTGGCCCTACGCACGCGCAGCGGCCGTCAGCGACGTTGGGGAGCAAATGTAGCCCGCACACCATCGACACGCACTACCAATCGGCACAGGGCGGCCGAGGGCGCCGCGAACGCACCGCATCACAACTGACGCGTCGGCCTCGAGATCGGCAAGAGTCTCCGGATACAGCGGCGTCAGGCTGTCGGTCGCGTGCCACGCGATTCGCAGGGCAAGCGGGGCGGACTCGACCGGCCTCCGGCGTACAAAGAAGAACGGGACTAGACCTTCCCTCTGGCCCGGCTCGGCGAGGACTAGGTCGTGATTGCTCCCTTCGGACGCAAAGTCGTCATGGCATTGACGAATGAGCCGGAGCTTGCTCGGGGCGAGGATGCCGAGGGTTACGGCCGCGTCCAAGGCCGCCGAACCGCGGGACCGCACTAGCAGCCGCCGTGCACCATCAGATATCAGCCGCTCGAGGATGCTGTTGCGTCGCACCTCTGGCTGGTTGGAGGAGTCGGCGCGTACGCGGCTAGACGGCTGTGTGGCGCTCGCAATGACGACTGGCACCACAGATGCGCGCTCCACCTCTTCGACGCAGGCCCGGCTGCCCGAGCGCGCGGCCAAGGCAGCCGCGTCCTCATCAAAGTCGTTACGTAGACTCGGATCCGCGCCGCTCGCGCAGAGCAGCGCTACCGTCTCAGCGTGCCCATTCATCGCCGCCCCCATGAGCGCTGTGCGCCGACCGGCACTCATCTGGTTGACGTCGGCGCCAGCGCTGAGCAGGCGGCGGCAGGTGTCAGTGTGCCCGCCAAGGGCGGAAGCACGAAGTGCAGAGTGTGATTCGTCATCCCTTGGATTAGCCGATGCGCCCGCTGCGAGCAGCACCTCTAGGACGGCAGTGTGGCCCTCCTTGGCAGCCATGATGAGAGGGGTCCACCCGTCGGCTGTCGGCTCATCCAGGCTGGTGGGCAAGTGGGGGAGAGTGGCGAGGAGGCGCTCAACACTGGCGAGGTCACCACTCTCAGCTGCGTGCAGCAGCGGGTGCTCCCGCCCGTCGGGGAACAGCGGCCTCCGGCTCATCGAGGAGGCTCGGTCCCCGCTTCCCCTCCCCCCCCCCCCTCTCTTGCTCGCTCCCTCGCGTCTCACGCTTTCAGCTCGATCGACACCTTCCTCCGGATTTCTCTCTCTCTCTTGCTCTCCTTCCCACTTGCTTTTCGGTGCCCCCCCCCCCTCCCCCCCGGGGTTTTTGATCTCTCCGCTCGCCCCCTCGTTCCCCCCTCTCTTACCTCATCTTCTTGTTCTTTCCTCTTCCTCTCTCTCTCCTCCCCCCTCCCCGTCCACTAAAGAACCGCACACTCTCTCCTGGAGTCGCGGTGCCATCCGTCCGCTCTATTTATACACGCGTTGGGCTCCCCCGCCACTCTCTCTCGCTGACTGTGCGAGCTCGAAACACTCCTCCCGACTCCCGAGGCGTCTCTGTGAACGATAGAGTACTGAATACAAAAGAATCTCCTCTAGAGGGACCCTCGAGAGGAAATGTGGCTCGTACACGGGGGGCTTCGCTGGGTCTCACAAAGCACAAAGCTATTCACGCCAACGATGTCTCGCTTGCTCGAGAGCCGGGGCGTCGTTAGACTGTCTAGATGAGCAGTCTACAGTCTATCATATGTAGCGTAGATCCAGATCCGTTAGCCGTTAGGTACGAGTGTGTCTTCTCGATCTCGTCCCCCGTACAGAGTACGCATCACGCGCCTCGCGATCTTGCCATGGACCGCGAAGCGAGGGCGTTGTTAAGTTGTCAATGGGGGGAGGATGGCATGCAGAGAGGTGGCGGGAGGGTGGGGTAGGGTGGGGTGGGGGGGGTAGAGCGGGACGAGGGAGAGTGCCGAGGACTAAGTACAGAGCGGAACCTGAAATCTGACGCTGTTACTTACTAACGGCCGGGGGGTGTGAAGGGCCAGTACCACCCCTATCGGCGTGAAACAGGACGAATATGGAATATGGATGGCCCCACGACCCACACGACCCACGAAACGAGAGGATCCTCCGCCCGCGAATATAAATATCTCTGGGCCCACGTGCCCTCTACTTTCGTCTTTTTCCCGCTCTCTCCTCTCCTCTCGCAGCATGCGCGAGAGGAGAGAGGAGCGCCTCGCCGCCCTCCCTCCCCCACTCTCCTCTTACCTCCACAAAACTATCTTCTTCTTGTAGTCTCTCTCCCCCCTCGCCCTTCTCTCTCTCCTCTCTCTCTCTCTCTCTCCTCTCTCTCTCTCTCTTCTCTTCCGCCCCCTCTCTCTCTCTCTCTCTCTCTTCCCCCGTCCACCGCGGCCCTCCCCCGCCCATCCCCCTTCGCGCCCGCCGCGCGCTCTCCCTCTCTTCCCTCCCCTCCCCCCTTCCCTTCCCCCCCCTCCCTCCCCGCCTCCCGTCACGCCCAGCTGCCTCGGCCCGCAAGCATCACCCTCTTCCACCTCTCTTACTTCCCCCAGCCGCTATCCCCCTCCCTCCCTCCCTCCCTCCCTCCCTCCCCCCCACCCAAAACCCCCCTCACTGCATGCTCCGATGAGCGCCGCCACCCTTTCCTCGCTCCGCCACCTCCTCACGCGACGACTTGGTGGTGCGTCCATACAACCCCTTCGCTGCGCGCTCATAGGACACGCGCTCATATACCAGCCGATCACGCCGTCGCTCCTTACACATTCCTTTGCTAGACGTATCCTTGCCACTTGGGAACCACTTGCAAACGCTGGCACCGCTGCCTGTGCAAGGCAGCTGCCGAAGCTCTCGACGCGGCAAGCTGTGCTTGCCCTGGGCATCGGCACTGTCAGCAGCCTCGGCTTCAGGTCATCTGCGGATTGCGAGCTCGCGCCACCGGCGCTGCTCGGCCCCACTCTACCGACGCCAATTGCAGAAGCGCCAACATATGCAGGGCAACAGCCTCTCCCACTGCTCAACCGCCTCTTGCAGCGCCTCTTCTACTTGGCGCGCGCACTGTATCTATGGTGCGTTTTCTGCCCACT
Organism: Isochrysis galbana; assembly: GCA_018136815.1. Classification (NCBI taxonomy): domain Eukaryota; phylum Haptophyta; order Isochrysidales; family Isochrysidaceae; genus Isochrysis; species Isochrysis galbana. Next base: position 3,336,458 of record CM030938.1, on the reverse strand, counting down.
TCTTCTTTCGAGTCCGCTGGCCTTTTGGCAGACGCGATTTCCCACGCTGGAGGAGCTGTGGTGGCGTTGCTGCGTCAAGACCCTCGAGAGGACCGGTGCACTCGTGATCAAGTTGGCACAATGGGCATCATCGCGGCCAGACCTCTTCGGCGAGCGCACATGCGCGCGCGTCGAGCACCTGCAGGATCGGACGCCTCCGCACGCGCTGCGAGAGACTGAAGCCACTCTTGACGCAATGTTTGGTACCGAGTGGCGAGAGAAGCTGAAAATAGATCCGGAGCCGTTGGGATCCGGGTGCATTGCGCAGGTGCGAGCGAATAGGCTGTTGGAACGTGGCATGGGGCAACTGCAGTGCAACGGCAGCGCCAGACACGACAAATGTGCTGCAGCAATCGTGATCATGTGCGGGTTCTCACCCATGAGTGGTTCCTGTCCGCCATTTTCCGATCATGCTCATCATCTTAATTACCGCCCCCCTCCCTGTCTCGTTCTGCGCCCTCCCCATCGTCCAAATAGGTTCACAAAGGCCAGCTCTTGGTCGATGGCGTTTGGACGCCGGTCGCTGTGAAAGTGATCCATCCTCGGGTTGACAGGTGAGTCGTCCCCTGTGTAATAGATTGGGCTACTGTCTTAGGATGCCTGACTGCATCCACTGTGCATTGCGGCATCATTGCATTTGAACGCCTTACGTGTACGACCCCCTTTGCAGGTACATCGATGCAGACGCAGGGCTTCTGGAAATGATCGCGGACAGCATTCAGGTATGCACTGAGAACACCTTGGATTACTTGGCCTGTAGACAGACCTGACGAGCATCTCCATCCCAGCACACTCATGCCTCCCTTGCCATTCTCAGGCGCTACCTCGAGTGCGCTGGCTCAACCCTGGAGGAATGGCTCGAGAATTCACGAAGGTGCGCCACCCACGCCGAGCAGCAGACTGAAACCCTCCTGCTGGTGATCCAGCTCAATTTTGAGTGGAGACTACCGTATTGCACCGCTGACTCTTCGCTCCGCTCCGTGCCGAGGGTACAGATGTTGAAGCGCCAACTCGATCTACGGCAAGAGGCCTTGAATTTGGATCGCTTCCATGCGAACTTTGCGACAACAAATAGTGGCGCGCCACCATTGGTCGACTTCCCCACCCCAATGTACCCATTCGTATCACGTGAAGCGCTAGTAGAGAGCTTTATTGATGGAGAACCCATGCTGAGATGGGCGGCAAGGCTGCCTGTTGACGCGCAGGTAGACGCTAGTAGGCGCTGCAACAGCTAGCGGATGTCCTCACCATGGCCTTAATGGCCCGCAGCGTCTGCGTGAGCCTTTGGAGGAGGGGTGTGAGATGGCCGGGAGCCCACCCTGTTCTTGCTCCACGAGGCCGCCCTCTGTTGCGTAGGAGCGACAAGAGGTATGCAACGCTGGCATAGACGCATTCTGCCAAATGCTCTTCGTGCACAACTTTGTGCATGGTGACCTACATCCGGGCAACGTCTTCATCACGACGCTCCCTGACGGTACCCCGAGGCTAGCCTTCCTCGATGCAGGCATCGTGGTGCGTCAGCGCATGCACACTGCCATTACAGCGTGTGTGCTGGGTGGACAAATTTCCCATCCACATCGCGTGTCCCTGCTGATAAAGACACCCGCTTTACAGGTCGAATACTCCGACTTTGACCACGGCATGCTAATCGACATTCTCGGACACTTCATGAATTATGAGGGGTGCGTAGCCGCTCCATTCGTCCACCGACTTGTCTGTGGTCACCATGGACCCTGAGCCCCAGCCAATTCACTGAAAGGAATAAAGCCGAGGGAGGTCTCTGCATTTATCCCAGTTGGTCCGACCGACGATCTTTCTCACAAAGGTCAAACGAACTGCTTTGGCAGGTATGAGGGTGGGCAGATGATGATCGAGCAAACTGCAGCCCAGAGTGATGTGACGGACGCGGATGGCTTTTGCAAGAAAATCGCGGCTATGGTGGAGATGGCAAGAGATACGCCAACATTCTTTGATCAAGTACGCCCGACTCTGTGCACGGCGCCTTCTCCTTGTTACGTCGCTTGCACCTATGATTGAGTAATCTCCTCACACGGAAACATAGATTGGAGCATGCATCTCAATCATCTGCAACGCCGCGTGCGACCATCGCGTGAAGGTAAGCAGGCCTAGAGCACACAGTTTACGCCTCGTCTGGCATTCGGCTCTACTGCCCCATCGAGGGTGCAACCGGTCGTCAATGATTTGAGTATTGTGCAAAAGAAACTACCCGCCAGAGCACATCGCCCTTTCGATTTCCATTTTCTGCGCAGTCGAGAGAACTTGCGCATTCTCGATGTGAATTTTGCGCTCCCCCGTTCTACAGATTCACGAGGGCTTTATTTCAATCGCTTTGTCCGTCAAGGTAGTTGAGGGGGTCGTGATTCAGGTGTGAAGGACGCGACCCGTTGGTAACGGACATAGCCATGAGTTCTGCCACCCTCCCATCGTCGAGCCTTCTGCCTGCCTCCGCGGCTTGTAGGTCGACCCCGCGGCGGTTGTCGCGCCCCGCGCGAAAGCTGTAGTTGTCCGGGAACACATAAAACGTAAGGGCCGTAATTTACTCGGCCGTTCTCCATTCAGCGGCAAGCTGATTGGTGGCAATAACGATTCGGCTCTTCGGCAGACTGCGACCGAATCGTCGAACATGGAGCGCAAGCGAAGGGCGGATCTGCAAGCTGAGCGGGCTAATGCCGAGCTGCGCAAGGAGCAGGAGCTACAGGCTGAGTACAAGCGAGTCGAGGCACTCGCTGCAGCTGAGCGGGCACGACGCGCGGCCACGGCGTTAGGTACTGGCGATCCCCGCTCGTGAAGCATGCGCTCCCTAGACGGCTTGGTAAACGAGCACCCATAGGAGAGCTAGCTTAGTCTAAGCTTGGACGTGGAGTCGCCGGGTGGCTACACCGACTATTCAATGCGCGTGTATGCCTCTCCTTGCTAGCTGGGGATAGGTGTGAGCTGCCTCGCGCTTGTCCCTCGTCTGCATATGTGTTCGATACCGCCGAGATCCGTGCGCTGATATTTTGCCATATTGTCGTTTCGTCGCTTGATTTTTTCTTTCCTATGAACAGTGCCCTTTGACCCCGTACCCCAATTGAGTTTTTTCCCGTCTCCTCGTCGCCTTACCTGCCTATCAAGGACAATCTTCACTTGACACTTGACATTGGCGGGCGTCTAGGCAATGAAGCAACAAATAATAATAATCAATGTTATATCCTAGCCGACCCCACTAGCTAATTGGACATAACGTTTCAGTCCCGGAATCCCGCCATGCCTGACGGGCCAGGTGTCCGAGTGATACCGGGGGGTGGGGGCACTGTGCCCCTTCCCCTCGATATTTGTCCTCCCCCCAGTGCACGCACCGACCCCGCGCACCACAGCGCGTCCTCTCCTCGAGTCCACGCTGGGGGAAAACCCCTTTCGGGTAAAAGCAACGCAGGACGCGGGGGGGGGGGGGGGGGGGGGCACTCGTCAGATAGGAGCCCAGAAGCGCTAAAATCTCCCTCGCTAGAGCGAGTGGCCGCGGCGAGCCGCGGCCCTTCCCTCCTGGCTCTGGCGCCCCCGTCTTCTCTTACCCAAACGGGGCGAGAAGACACGTAAATGCCGGAGGGGAGAGCTGCCGCTCCCCCCTCCCCTCCCCCCTCCCTCTTCCCTTTTCCTCCTCTCTTGCCCCTGCGGCTCTGGCCATGGCGCGCGCCTGCGCCTCCTCTTCAGGTCCCCAGGTGGCCTGCAGGGGCCTGGGAGCACAGCTCAGGGGGCAGGTGAGGCTGGGGCATGGCCCTGGCCCCTCCTGCCTCTCCCTCGCTCCATTTGGCTGTCTGGACTGGCGTGCGGGTGCACTGCTGGTAGGAGTTGCCACCATGGGGGTGGCAGCAAGGCTGCCACCCGCCATGGGGAGTCCTTGTTGTGCTGGCAAGCCAGTGGAGGCAGGCGGCAGAGCCAGAGGCTGGCTCTGCTTTTCTCACAAGGAACAGGGCTCTCCCGCCTGGTGGGGAGGCGAGAGAGGGAGGATCATGTCGACGTCGCTGTCGGTCAGGGGGGCGGCCTGTGAGCGCTTCGGCTCCGGCGGCTTGGGGCGGCCCCTGTGGGGCGTCGTGACGGCGGGGGGCTGGGGATCAGGAGCGGTCGGCGCGCGCTCCATCGCTCGAACTATAACAATAGTTGGAATGGGAGCCAAGGGGAGCGAGGGCACGAGACGCCCCCCCAATGTCCACTGTGAACTAAGTAAAAAACTTAGTTCCCATGTGCGCAGTGCGTAGTACGAGCCGGCATCTCATTTTGCTCAGATGGTTGTCTTGGTGTGCTTCTTGACTCGACCGTCGCCTTAAAAATCCGAACGCGTGAAGGAAGGCATCATTCATGGGACTATCACACGAATGAGAGATTGTAACGAAAAAAGTGCAGAAGATGCAAGACAGCCGTCCATCTACTATCATTGTCTTCTGAAGCTTCATTAGACCGAGGTGATTGTGAATCAGCGACACCGAACAAGAGTGTTTTCGTCTTACCATCCAGTGGCCGCGATCCTTCTACTGTCGCTATGGTTCCACAACCCAAAGTTGTCACACTACCGGTTTGATATGTGGGACATATGTACCGCGCCCGCCCTTGGCCTTGATTGCAGGGTGAGTTGTCCGAAAGGGTGGTAGTGGTAAGTGACCGGTGCCACTTACCATCCGGTCGGTTACCATGCAAATCCAATACCACGCATAATAATCATCTATGCCATCTCTCAAGCATTCCGATTTCACGGCGGGTGTGGCCGTTGGGCCTTGTTCGATCCGACGAGACGGGTGACGTTGGCCGGACAGCAAGTGCGCCGAACAATGTCGAGCCTTGACAAGGAACGGAAAGGAGAGGAATGAGGTGGGCGGGCCAAGTGTCTCGCAGTTCGCAACACGTGCATAGGCATTGGTCGGTGAGATTGAGATAGAGGAAGCTGCGTACATGCGTGCATCGGCGGTGCCGTCTTTGAATTTCGGGTCCGTGAGACGGTGACGATCGACTACGTCAGTGCAAGAAGCGCCTGTTGGATCGGCCTTGAGCTCCTAATTCGCAAGAGAGTACGCGGATTCGTCAGCCTTGCTGACCAAGGAGGCCTTATGTCGCAATAAAGCTCAGTCCACCTTGCACTTTGCGGCGACAAGACTCAATATTCTCTGCCGCAAAGATATCGTTTCTTAATGGAACCACAAGCTGGCTCCAAGCACACCTCCATGAAACCTTTGTGCTCGACGAAATTGCCATGCAGGAGGCGGCAAGGCATGTGGCATGCGTGGGTCCTCCAAAACCGAGGCCAACTAGACATGTGCGTCCCAATCTGGGAATGGGCAAAGCAGACAAAGATCAGGGGCAGGGTGGTCTTCCACGCGATCGGGCAGAAACTGGGGGACAATTCTGTGCTTGCGCGTCGACAAGGGCCTCGTGGGCGGGGAATGGAGGGTTCCGATTAGATTGTTAGTGCCGCAGGCCGCAGCTGGGCAACGAAGTCACCTGTCGGTTCCAACCACAAGGGAGATCGTGGAAGAATCGGCGGTGGCCAGTTGAATTCACTGACATCCACGAGTACAGCGTCTGGTCACCCAACCAGCCGATGCCGCCGTCTTTCATGGGCGGAGCACCGGCCGACGCACGTTTTCCTGAGCAAAATGTCGAGGTGGAGGCGATGAGTCGCCACAAAGAAACGGTGGCGCCGTTGTGCGCTCGAGGTTTTTTACGGCACAAAGGTGGCGGCTTCAGCATGCTCGAACGTGAACAAACGCACCCCATCTGGCAGCGGCATACGTCTCGATGGCAGCGTTGTAATCGGCGCTAGATCGCATCGCAAACAAGTCGAGCAGCTGGACGCCGCCATTGTAGCCAACGCCGCCAAGAGCCCGCACCTGATGTTCGAACCATGAGAGGCGTGCGGCTGTCAACAAATGCCGGCTACTTGACGTGCGGGCAGCCTAGAGAACGCTGCCCCGCTCGTGGGGCATGCCATGCTGGTGAGGGTGTGTGCTTGGTGGAGCAGAATATTATTCCGGGTTGAGCTCTGACCTCTTGGTAGCTTGGGCACTGCTCTTGAGCTATGCCGAGCATCTCCCCGCTGCCAAAGTTGCGAAAATGATTCCAAAGCCTCTGGATGTCTGTGGGAGAGGAGCCGATCAAGCGTGTCGGATACAAGCGACTGAGCGACGTCAGCAGACCAAGCAGCAAGATTCGCACGGCGGCATCGTTGGTGATAGGGATGGCGGCATAAATCATGCTTATGGCTTATCTTATCATGCCATTTGCTACTTCCCCACCCATCACAAAAGCCTCTCACCGGTGAAGAGAAACACATCCGTGTCGAGAATGATGACCTTCGAAATGTCCTCCGGGAGGACTCGGTGAAAGATCGGCTTCCACAAATAGATCGGGCCCGGTCCAGTAGCGCTGTCGTCAACCATGGAGACAGGGTGTAAGCATGGGCTCACTCGACGAGTATCAAGGAGATCCCAAAATATCGATGTGGATTAGAGCTGGCCGCAAGCAGTAGACTCGATAGACACCATCATGGCTCACCTGGAGCTCAGCCGCCTGTGCAGATCGATGACGGAGGCAGGAAGTTGTGCCACTGAATGTAGAGTAAGTCGATTGAGGGGCATGCCATGCCACGATGAGCGTCGCGAGAGCGAGAGACGGAGCATGGACGGAGAGCGATCAACGACCTAAGCGCATAGGCATGGAGGGCAATGACCGTCGGTTCGGGCGCGGAGCGTTGTGCGCCGTTAGTAGGCTTGCCGGAAATTCATGCTCGAGCTCAAAATGGTGGGAGGCGAGCGCTTCCAGAGTGTGCATAGGAAGGAAACCACAAAAACACGAGACAAATGGCGTAGGCAAAGGGCCCCGACTCGAGTGGTATAGGGACGGCCTTGCCTTGCGAGTGCACACTCTGTTCGACCGGCTGGCTCACCAAGTGATATCGGATCGACTCTGCGCGGCTAGCAAGCGCCTCAATATTCCGAATGATGGAAACACTCGACTCCATCTGCGAAGGTGGTCCGACGGACATGAAGGCCACGTGCACTAAGACAGGACGGTCGTTGCCGCTGCGGTGCTGTCTCCTCGTTAAGTCATCGTCGGTACGCGCCACGCCGCTCGCTCGGCGCATCTCTCTGCCACCACCCATCCAAAAGCGAGTCAAGGGACCGTGCGACTTGCCACCCCGTCGCTCGTCCATTTGGGCGTGGCCATCTTGCCCCCCGGCCCACTTGCCCCCACCCCGTCCGCTGCCTCCTCTCCCGCCGCCTTTGCCTCCTGCATGCCCAGGGCGGGCGCTCCCGTCTGACTTGGCGCCCGTCATCTGCGCGGCTCGGCCCCCTCTGCCGTGGCCGCCATTTCTGCCATGGCCGCCCCCTGGCTTTCGCCCCAGCCCGCCAGCCTTGCTGTCCCACAGCATCTTGGTGCTCCTGCTCGTGTACGCCTCCCGCTCGGCTGCCTCCCTCTCGGGCGCCGCGCGAGGGAGCCGCCAGCGGCCGTCGGGGTGGTCGGCTGGCTCCTTCACGCCCTCTTCTGCCGCCTCCGCGCTGGCCGTCACGCTATGCGCCAGCGCGGCGGCGTGGAGCAGCAGCAGCCGCTGCGAACCGCCCGCCATCGTCGCCGGCTATTTTGGGGGCAACCAGCAACCAGTAGAACTCTAATCATTTGAGCCCCGTTGAGAAATGAGAACTACTGTCTACTGTGTACTGTGTTACCCCCCGATGGCTGTTGGCTGCTGGCTGTCGGCCCCCCCAAGAGCTATCTTGGGGGGGGGGGGGGGGGGGGAGTTCTCCCCGATCGCCAACAGCTTCCCCGGTAGTTGTGAGGACACCTGAGGGTGCATCGCGGGCCTAGACACAGTGTATGACCCTATGACCCCCCCGCCACCCGCCACTCACTCACTCACTACCTATCTCTCTCTATGCCTACGCCTCGCTCCGCGCTCCGCATTCGCTCGCGCCTTGCGCCTCGCGCCCGCCACATGAGACATGAGCCGCGAGGCCGATCTCGATCTCGCGCTTCCCGCCCCGCCAACGCACAGGCGAGCGCCAGGTGACATGCGATGAGAGTGCGCGCGTAGCGCGTAGCGAGCCCCCCGCCTACTCTCAAACAGTGCATCATATCATAATTTTGGCCACTTGACACCCGTCTCCCGTCTCCTTCCGCGCCCGCCCCACCTCCAACTCCAGCACCTCGCAGCAAGCTCCCCTCTTGACGAATTGGGATGGCCTATAGGGCCTGAGGGCAATGAGGAAGGAGGCAGACCGGCGGCAGGCGCGGCGGAGGAGACGACTTCGGAGACGCTGACGGGCTGAGGCCTCAAGCTGGAGGAGTATGGAACGACAGAGGGCGCCAAATGGATCCTGTTGCAGGCTGAGGCTGAGCCGAATGCTATGGAGGGAGCGGGTGAGGAGAGTGATGCTTCGTATGATGAGAATGTCCCTGAGGAGTGTCCTTGTAACGCGGGAGAGCTGGCTGACCTGCTGGAGAGTGAGAGTGAGAGTGATGCTGAATAGTTTGTAGTACATACTCAGGTTGTTTTGTTGTTCTTTATATATGCTTCACATTGTATGTATGTACATATGTATACATATGCACATAACATGCATCTATAAATGTGAAATCTTTATGTGCGGACTGCCCGCCGACGTGCATAGACATAGACGGGCGCGTGAACTCGGCGCCTTACGGCCTCGGCCGGGCGGCGAGCGGTCTTTAGGTAAGCGGACTAAATGCCATACTCTAGACTCTAGGCGGACCGGCTGCTACATGCGCGGCCCTGCCACCCTGCCCAAGCCCCAAGCCCCCCCCCCCCCGGGGGGGGATGTTTCTTAGGCGGGGTTTCTTAGCTGGGGGTCGAGCCTGAGGCTCGACCCCCAGTTTCTTAGCGAGTCGGCGGCCAAAATCATGTTAACCTAGATGGGAAATACGTATTTACCGTATTTGGCCAGAGGCCAAATACATATGTATTTGGCTGTATTTGAAGCGTGTCCTGGGTTGTAGGCCTCGAATGTATTTGAAATGTATTTGGCCGGAGGCCAAATACATATGCATTTGGCTGTATTTGCAAGCCCCAGCACCGTATTTCCCATCTAGGCATGTTAAGCTTTCTTAATGGTAGGGTTTCTTAATGGTGCACCCATACTGTACATATGTATTAGGCCTCCGTCCAAATACATTTCAAATACATTCGAGGCCTACAACCCAGGACGCGCTTCAAATACAGCTAAATACATATGTATTTGACCTCTGGCCAAATGCGGTAAATACGTATTTCCCATAGGAGGAAGACTCTACGAGACTACACTGGACCGTCTACTACAAAATCCCTGCGGACATTCGAAAGTCCGCCTTCGCGCGCAAAAGCTTTTGGGGCGTCCCTCTCTGCCCCTCTCTCTCTCACCCGTCGAGAGAGGCGGGGGGCGGAGAGGGGGGGGGGGCGGAGCTCTCCCTCTCCCTCTCCCTCTCCCTCTCCCTCTCTCTCTTTATTTCTCCTCACCGCTCCTTCTCTTCCCTCCCTCCCCCCCCCCCTTTCTCTCCCTCTCTCTCTCTCTTCTCTCTCCCTCTCTCTGTTTATTTCTCCTCCCCGCTCCTTCTCCCCCCCCCCCTTTCTCTCCCTCTCTCTCTCTCTTCTCTCTCTCTGCCCTGCGCCCAGGCCCCCCAGCCGGAAGCACAACCTACCCGCCCCCTCCCTCTCCTCGCGTGCGCGCGCGCTTCCTCTCTCTCTCTCTCTCTCTCGCTCGCTCTCTCTCCCCATCCCTCCCTCCCTCCCTCTCCCTCCCTCCCTCCCTCTCCATCTCTCCGTCTCTCTTCCTCTCTCCCTCCCCCGCCCGCCCCCCCTCTCTCTCGCCCACAGGGCCGCCCTCCGCTCGGGAGACCCGCTCCTGCCGCCGCTCTCCCATTGCACCCAGCGCCGGCATGCATATCATCGAGATCATCCTCGACGGGTTCAAGTCGTACGCCACGCGCACTGTGATTTCCGGATTCGACGCGCAGTTCAATGCGATCACCGGGCTGAACGGTTCGGGCAAGTCCAACGTCCTCGACTCGATTTGTTTCGTGCTTGGCATCTCCAATCTCTCGCAGGTCGGAGGGCGCACGCGGGAGCAACAGCAGCGAGAGAGACGCACATACGCCGCAAAAGAGCAGGGGAGAGGAAGGGGGGAAGATCCACGCGCTGAGCTGCGCTGCACCGCCGCCGGCGTCTCAGGTGCGTGCAAGCAACCTGAACGAGCTCATCTACAAGCAAGGTCAGGCGGGTGTCACCAAGGCGAGCGTGACCCTCGTCTTTGACAACTCAAACGCTGAGCTCTCGCCACATGGCTACGACCATTACAAAAAGATCACAGTCACTCGCCAGGTGCGGCACCGCCATCCCGAAAGCCCACGCCAGAATTTCTGTCTCCTTTGCATGAGTTTGGAGGCTGTGCCACTAGTCATCGCTACAACTGCTCCGTCGGAGGGTGGCTGATGCGGAAGCAGATGGCACGAGATGGTCTGTGTGTACAGGGAGCAGCGGCTCCAATTGCGCACCTGCGGCCACGCTTTTGCCACGTCGAGTCCGACGGCATGACTGTGCACCACCTCTGGCTTACCTCCTACGTAGGTGGCCATTGGCGGTCGGAACAAGTATTTGATCAACGGTCAGAATGCGCAGCTTCAGCGTGTGCAGAACCTCTTCCATTCCGTCGGTCTCAATGTGAACAATCCTCACTTCCTCATCATGCAAGGGCGAATCACCAAGGTGTGCTCTCGCCCAAGCACCTTGCAAAGACTGTCATGTGGATGGCATGGGCGTTGGTGGGTTTCTCAGCTGCGCCGCGTGGCTCACAGCAAGGTCGTTCGGACATTGTTTGTTGCATGCTAGCAACCGAGCACAAGACACACATGGACGAACCTTCCCTTAGTGCCTCGGTATTTGTTTCTAGCGGTTTCATCTGCAGGGATACGACGCGATGAAAGCTGCTTTGAGCGCACACCATCGCGCGATTTTGCAGGTGCTGAATATGAAGCCCGTCGAGACGTTGGGCATGATTGAGGAGGCGGCTGGCACCCGCATGTTCGAGCTGAAGAAGCAACAATCCATCAAGATCATGGCGAAGAAGGAGGCAAAGCTCGAGGAGATCCAGCGGGTCGGCGGTTTCCCCCCATCTTGTGCCTTTTGCGTCCTTATGTTCGGCACTTGTGCGACGTTGCTCGCACAGACCGACGCCTACCTCGCCCACATGCGTCTGACGCCCTTGCCTCCCGACCACCATAGCTCATTGACGACGACATTGCTCCGCGCCTTGAGCGCCTCGGGACGGAACGGTCGCAGTATCTCGAATACTCGTCGCTCGTCGCCTCAAACGAAGGACTCCTCCGCTTTTGTCAGGCGAATGAGTTTTACAACGCCATGCAGGTGAGTTGAGGCACCAGAGTCGTGGTGTAGCTTGGGGCTAGGCTCGATGAATCGCCACATACGTGCACACTTCAGGTGCAAGAGAAGCTCTCAAAAGCGCAGGCCGAAGATTCAGCCCGAGGCGACGAGCTGCGCACCGCAATTGGAGCTGCAGACGCCGAGGCTGAGCGCCTTCAATCGGAAGCGAAGCGTGTAGAGCTTGCCAAGTCTGATGCAGACACCATGGAGGTGCGCAAATGGGCGTGGCCCCCTTCATTCACATATGCCACGTCGCATCCAGGCGATTTCAATGGGCGGGGGGACCTGACTGCCCGTCGGCATGATGCCATGTGTACAGGTCCGCGCTCTTGAACAAGCCGAGGCGGAGGCGTCCAAGCGCTTGGTGAAGGCCACCTCGGCCCTTCAGCGGTGTAACGAGTCGATTGCTGCGGATGCGGCTGATGCCGAGTCACAGATGGCAGCTGCGGCTGAGGCGGAAGCCTCACGGCCTACAGCGGTGGCGGAACACGAGGCAGCGGCCGTTGCTGCGGCCGACGCCGAGCAAAGTTACGCTGCCGCAGCTGCCAAGGCCAAGGAGCTCCGGGAAGAGTTTGAAGCTGAGCTCGGAATGGGTGCCGGCGCTACAGGGGAGGGTGCAAAGAACCTGCAGGTGTGGAGCGAGGATATGGCCCTTGCCCGTTGGCCTTCGTATGCCTGCACTTCCACGTCATATTTTTTTGCGCGGCGCTCAGCTGTGACATCACACCTACGCAGGGGCAACTGAGTGACGTCACAGCTGACGTCAAGGCACAGGAGACGGCAATCAAGCAGGTGCTGCTTGCTTCTTCGCCCCGAGATTGCCTTCAGCGTGCTCTTCACTCGCCTTCCTTGACGTCGGCGGCGAATGGAGAACACTTGCGAGCCGTTATGGTTCTCTCTTCCATGCCCGGTACATGCAGGCCTCGATGCGCGTTCAGGCCTTCGCCAAGGACGTGGCCTTAAATGAAAAGGCCTTCTCTGCGGCCTCAAAGACCGGTGACAAGGTAATTCGCACGTTGCATTCGAGCAGGCAAAATGCGTCTTGCCTTTTTGCTGCCCGTGCCATCCATTCGGCGCCACTTTCCGCCAGTTCTTGGTGTGCGCCCCCTGACCTTCCTCAACCACGCCATGATACTTAGGCGTCGCGTGAGCACGCCCGGCTCGAGTCCGCAGTGGCCGCCGCGTCTGAAAAATTGGCTGCGTTGGGCCATGACACTGCCGCCGAGGAGGCCCTCGCGAATTCTCATTCTGCCGCCGCAGCAGAGCACGCGCGGCTTGTGCAACTTGCCGACGAAACCGCCGCCGCCATTGGTGGCGCCGCGGAATTCCGCTATCGTGACCCGGAGCCGCGCTTCGACCGTAGCAGGGTCAAAGGCTCAGTCGCATCGAACCTGCGTGTGCCCGACTCCGCTCACGCAACGGCGCTCGAGGCTTTGGCGGGAGGAAAGCTGCATCAGGTGCGGTGCACAAGCCGATCTCTACCCCCAAATCTCTTGCACCACGAGGCAACGCGTGCCATCGCAAGCTGTTTTGGTCACTGACATGTCGGCGGCGGTGTCTCTTGCTCACCAGGTAATTGTCGACAACGAGAAGACGGGCATGCTGCTTCTCACAAAGGGCGGTCTCCAGCGTCGCGTAACTCTCATCCCACTCTCGAAGATCAAGCCCACCCCGCCAACCCCTGCACAGCTCAACCAGGTCAGGGGCGTACTCCGCGGCTCAGTATTTTATGATGTGAAGAAGTGTAGCCCGTGCTCGCTCACTCTTCTATCTGACTCGTTGCCCGGTCTTGTCCAGGTGTACTCGCTGGTGGGATCGCGTGCCGTCGCGGCCACGTCTCTTGTAGAGTGTGACACGGACATGCGCCCGGCCATCGATCATGTCTTTGGCGCTTCCTTCGTCTGCAAGGTGTGCTGTAAACACGTGTGAGGAAGTCGTCTAACCACGTGTGCGAGGGCATGACAGTCCCATGCACTAACTTAGATCTGGCAAGCCCACCTCGCATGCTCACCCATGGTGTCAACTTCACCTCGCAGGACCGTGAGGCTGCGCGACTGGTGTGCGAGAAGCTGCGGCTCAAGAGCGTGACCCTCGAAGGGGATCTTTACGATCCACAGGGTACCCTCACTGGCGGCTCACGTCCCCGCGGTTCAGCGTCGCTACTTGTGCGTATGGGCCAGTTGGCAGATGCTCGGCACAAGGCAAGCCACGCCGCAGAACGTGCTGCAAAAGCAGAAGCCATGCTCGTCGAGGCACGCAAGCGTGGAGAAGAGCACGAGGCGCTAGCGAGTGAGCTCGAGATGCAGGTGCGCTCGCCGAGTGCAGGGTCGATGTCCGATGTAGTGTGGCGTCCAGCTGACTCCCTTCACGCCAGTCCAGGTCTTTTCTTGCTGGACGTTCTGCGGCATCGTGCAATTCATTGGCCCCCGTCTTTTTTGGCCTCAGAAACATCGCCTGGCCGTACACAAGGCAACCATGCAAGCAGGCGAAGCTCACGCCCTGTCCGTGGCGCTTGAAGAATCCAAGGCCAAGCTCTCGCAGGCGCAACAAGAGGAGGCGGCCGCCAAGACGGCTCTTGAAACGGCTAAGGCGAGACAGGATGCGCTCCAGGTATGACACTTCTCAACTGCGAAAGTCTATGAAGATGGGGTGAGGTCATCGAAGCCCACGCGCGCACCTCCCTTCTTCAAACAGGCGCGCATCTCCGATTTCAAAGGTAACCGTGAAGAGCAGCTGGCTAGGTCAAAGAAAGCCATTGCTGCGGCTGATAAAGAGTCCGCGGCGAAGGCCAAGGCTCTCGCAAGGTGAGCGCATTGCGCCTGTGATGAATAGCAACGCGCCGTACAGAGGCGGTCCCCGTTACCCTTACAGCTCTCGGTTTCCAGCGCTGATACCCTTCCGATTGTTGTTGCTGCCTCTCATAGTGCACAGCAAGCAGAGCAGAAGATGCGCTCGCGACTTGAGTCTCTGGATGCGCAGATTGCCGCCGCCCGGGCTGCCGCCGCCGACGCGTCATCCCGCGCAGAGTCTGCATCCTCCAACCGCGCCGCTGCAGAGGCCGAGGTCAACGTCGCCCGTGATGCGTATGACGCCGCAGAGGCGGCGGTCGCAAACCACCGACGTGCAATCGCCGGCCACTCTGAGCGACTCGCTCAAATCAGTTCTGAGATCGATGCAGCACAGCGTGCCGCCACTGATGCCAAAGTTGAGCTCAAAACGCTTGAACACAAATGCGCTCGCGCCGAGAAGGAGAGAGCTCAGGTAAGCGTCGCCGATGGCAATGGCCAGGTGGTATGTATGGCTCTCGCGCATCATGGCTCACATCGCTCTCTGCTTCTCCCTCCAGGCTGAGCGCAATTGCAACGATCTGCTCAATCGCAATCCATGGATGGAGGCGGAGCGAGATTCTTTTGGTGAGCCGGGAGGCGAATTCGACTTCTCGAATGCTAAGCACGTTGCCAAGCAGCGAGCAGCGCTCGGCTCCCAGGCGGCGACTCTGTCAATGCTGGCCAAGAAGGTTAACAAGAAGGTGAGCTCGGCGTGCAATGGACCGAGACGCAGCCTGATGGCCTGTCCGTCGGATCTGACCTCGTTCTCCTTGCTTTTGGCCCAGGTGCTATCCATGTTTGAGAAGGCGGAGGCTGAGTACGCTGACCTGATGGAAAAGAAGGCAACGGTTGAGCGCGATAAGGCCAAGATCGAGGCTGTGATCGCTGAATGCGCTCACAAGAAGGTCGCTGCTCTGCATGCGACATGGTCCAAAGTAAATGCCGACTTCGGCGCAATCTTTTCGACTCTGCTCCCCGGCACCAACGCAAAGCTTGAGCCGGAGGAGGGCAAGTCGGTGGAAGATGGGCTGTGCGTAAAGGTATGGCTTTCGATTGATAGCGCTTACTGCACGAGTCATGCGCGGGCAAGGCACACGAGCATCCACACGCCCGTCGGTCAGGAATCCTGATTAGGATCTTCACTTCATCTGTAATTCGCTTTCCCCCTTGCCTCCCGTGTCAGGTCGCATTCGGCCAGGTGTGGAAGCAGTCTCTACTGGAGCTCTCAGGCGGCCAACGCTCACTAGTTGCTCTCTCTTTGGTCCTCTCCTTGCTTCGATTTAAACCCGCTCCTGTCTACATCCTCGACGAGATCGACGCTGCTCTCGATCTATCCCACACTCAGGTGCCTTGGATTGCTTCCCGCAGCTGCGCATTCAAATGACACAGGTCCCCAGTGGTTTACCTTTTGAGTGATATGGCGGGAGGTGGTCGCCCGTCTCTAATCCCTTCTCCCATCGCATCGCCACTGCATCCGTGTCCAGAATATTGGCGCCATGATTAAGTCGCACTTCCAGCAGTCCCAATTTCTAGTGGTGTCGCTGAAAGAGGGCATGTTCAATAACGCCAATGTCCTCTTCCGCACCAAATTCGTCGACGGAGTCTCGACAATCACCCGCACAGTGCCCTCTGGCGCCGACCGAGCTGCTGCAGGCCAACGTGAGAATGAGAGTGCACAGCGCGGCAAAGCGGTAGCCGTTGGAAACGCACAGCGCAAAGCGCTCACCCAAGTTAACTAGGCACGCCATGATAAATGATCAATTCCTTGGTGACCTTCCGAGGGGAGATGAGCGTGCCACAGCGTCAGTTTGTGGCACTCGCGCTCACAGTTCCCGTCCACACAACACACTCATACTAGCGGGTAACCCTTGGCTAGCATTCACCTAGCTTCCGTTACGGCCTCATGGTACGTGCAAGTACCAAACGTGTTCGTCCGCGTAAGGGTGAGAATGGCTGGACATCGCGCGGTACCATTCTTTTCGAACGTCCGAGTGTTGGCATAGTGAACCCGTTGAACCTTTACACAAGCCCGGCTGACTCACCGTGGCATGGGACCTCATGCGCGACGTGGCAGAACAGGATAGCAAGTGGGTGCTGGCCGTATTGGTGTGGGAGTCTTGAGTGCCTCATGCCAGTGTAGCTCTTTTGTCACACGGTCTTTGGTGACTTGTGTTGTCTACGTGCTACGTGTTGTTCGATACTGTTAGTGTGGAACTAAAAAAAATTAACCTTTGAGTATTCTCGCCTCGCGCGTGGCTTTGGACCTCTAACTTGTATCCACGCCCATAATCCTCCCTTTCCCCCCCAGCCTGCCTTGCTGCTACTCCCCTCGTGCACTACTTAGTACTTAGGGGCTCGGGCTTGCGGCTTGGGCTGTGTGTATGGCGGGGTTGAGCGGTGAGCGGGGTGCTTTTGCCCGATGGCCGATGGCTATGGCTAGTGACTAGGGAACCCGGGCATTTGAGTAAATACAGTAGCGAACTAGAACTAAGTTTATCATTGATTTCGCCCATGGGGGGGCACGAGCACCCCCTCTCGCCACTTCTCCTCTGCCGTGAGGGAGGAACCGCCAACCCTCCTGGCATGCCTTATTTATGGCTTGCCAGGGCCAGGAGCACACTGCCTTGCTGACCCACTCTCCTCCCCATAGGCTCGCCTGGATCGCGCGTCTTGGCCTATGGCCTATGGTGGCCAGTCCATAGCTCCAATCCCCCCTCCCCCCCTGGTCGATAGGCAGACAGGTGCAGCGTGGGGGCCCCTGGGGCTCAGGAGCGCCAGCATGGGAGAGGCAGGCGGGGCAGGCCAGGGCCCAGCCCCAACCTCCAGCCTCCTCTGCCCCCTGAGCTGGCCTCAAGGAGCCTCCAGGGGTCACCAATGGGCAGTTGCAGGCCTGCCGCAGGCGCGCCATCGCGCGTGCCGCAGGAGAGGAGAGAGAGCGCGCGGAGAAGGGGGTGGGCGGAGCGAGAGCTCTGACCACCGAAAAATTGGTAAGTCTCGCACCTGTTTACAGGAGAAGTCGGGCGACTAAGGACGCCGCCAGCCCGGTAGGCGCAGGAGGAAGGGGGGAACGGACCACCGGGGGGGGCGCGGGCCGCCGGACCATATCTAAGCCCTTTACCCCTATCCCCCTAGTAGTGCACGGGGGGAGTCGCCTGATGGCGGGGGGGAAAGGGCCGGGGGAGTGGGTGTGTAGAAAGTTTTGCTGCGTGAGTAGAAAGTAGAGGGTCCACGGCCGCGTGTGCGGTGAGACTATTGAAAAAAAAATTCTTAATATTCTCGCCGCGCGCGCGACTACGCACCCTTATTGTGCTGCCCCGCCCGCTACTCTCATCACCCCCACCACCTGCCTTGCGGCTCGTCCCTTGTGCACTACCTAGGGGCTGGGTGTTTGGGGTTTCCTGTTGCAGGCGGTGTGTTCCGATCCCCGATAGGTTGTCCACTCCTTCCTCCTGCGCCATCGGGCTATCGGTTTCCATGTTTCCTTGTTGAGTCCGTGAGGTGGGCGGTTAAATCGCGGGGAGTGTTGAGGGCGGGGGGCAGGTAGGCGGGTGAGACGTGGGGCGCGGCTTTGTGCTGTGCGCGGTTAGGCGAGTCTATCCATTATGCGGAGCGCTTGCGCTACCGCGGACAGGTTCATGCCCAGCGTTAGCGTGCCTTTGTCGTTGTTCGTAAAGACGGGGGCGCATAGTTCTCGCGGGGTCTTGAGCTTGGGTTTTCTTCCCTGGGAGGCTTTTCTGGTGCGTGCGGCCGAGGGTCTCTCCGGGGGTATGAGGCCTCTGGCGAGTACTGTGAATCTGCTCAGGGTCTTTTCGATGACCGGCACGTGGTGGAAGGTATAGTTGTCAAACTCTGCTTTGTAGAAGTCACCTATTATGTACCTCCATGCTATGAGGTAGAGAGCTTTGAGGCTGTCGGGTGTTGGGGTGTTCGGGTATACGAACAGTCTGTCCTTGAGTCTCTGGACCGTCGATCTGTTTCTATCAGGCGTGTAGCCTGTCACAGCTTCTAAGGTCAGGAAAATTTGTTGTGTGGAAGGGCATCTGGCCAGGTGCGTCGAATTTTCGCGGTGTTTACCGCAAAGTCTGCATCTCGTGGTGGTTGCCGTGGCGAACCGGTTTCGTGTGCCTAGCCTTCTGTGGGTGATGTGCTTGAAGTGGGGGTGCTTATCCGTGTGTTTTAGCATGGGGTGTGTGTAGAGTTTTGCCACGTGCATCCACTCGTCTTGGGTCAGTGCTAGCTTACGAGTCCACGCTTCACGGGCTGGTTGGGGTTGGGCGCTGGGGCCGCTCTTCAGGTATTCTCTCGTTATGTCGGACATGGTGATTTGGTCTAGTTGCTTTTTGTCGTTGAGTGTGTATTCGTCCGCTAGCGGGTATTCTAAGTGTTTTGGGCCTTTTAGCCCGTTTTCCCATTTGGCCGGTGCGTGGTATAGTGTCTCTTCGCCCGGATTCGCTGCTTCGGTGGGTCGGAAGATGACAAATACATCACTAAAATGAACAATATATGGATAAGCACAAACATCAACTATTTAGGCGAAACCGCGATGAGACTATTGAGAAATTATTATGTTTGCAGTGGACATTTTCACGCCGCGATATTGTACGACGATTGCATAATACGGCACACGACAACTACTATGGTTGAACCGGACAGCAGCAATATCACAAGATACAACATAACACGCAACGACGTCCAACGTTGGCATCAAAGAGATGAAAAATGCTACACCTGTGGGTAGAAGTAGGTAGTGCCTAGGGTGTTTCGCCTCACATTACCTCGTGCTGTAGATCCAAGTCTGCCTCAAGCCGCTTTGATCATGGTTAACAGGCGTTCGCTCACCTCGCGAGTCACGTGAACCATTGTCGCATCGAGCTCGGGGAACATATCAGCTATAGATGAGGCGCCAGCCGCCTCGTTCTTCGCCATCCCTAGCTGGCACACTCGTGTCCAGCGTGAAAGAATCTCTGCTTCAATCACTCTACGCACATGCTCGAAGTCGAGCTGCGACGGGCCTCCCACGCGGAGCGTCTCCTCGCCGTCCACCACAATTTTGACGCATGGAGCCATAACAGAGACGCGGATAGAGTCGAGCAACTCGCGCACA
Organism: Isochrysis galbana; assembly: GCA_018136815.1. Lineage (NCBI taxonomy): Eukaryota > Haptophyta > Isochrysidales > Isochrysidaceae > Isochrysis > Isochrysis galbana. The sequence continues at coordinate 3,317,068 of CM030938.1, read as the reverse complement.
ACATTCTCTTGACTCATCTTTGAGGTACCCCTGGCCATATCTTTGAGTTGCATCTTCGCTGCAACCAGCTCATTCTCAAGTTGCCTTGCCCTTTTGCCTTCGTCGACGAGACGGTCCTCCGCCCGCGAAGCTTCGGCCTCGGCCTCAACCACAAGTCGGCGGAGCCTCTCCAGCTCGGTGTTTAGAGGCCCAAGTTTCGCCTCTTGCAGCTTCAGGGAGCTGCTCAGCACACGTATGCGCTTATCAGCCGCTTCACACCTTGCCTCCGCCTCATAGCAGCGGCGCTCGGCGTCCATTGTGGTCATTCGATCCCGTGCGGATGGATCCGCGTGCACTAGGTGCGCCTTCACTTGATGTAGCATATCCTCAGCTACTATCGCGCGCCGGCGTGAATCCCTCGCCTCGGCTTCGAGCTGAGCGCGTGCCTGCGCATCCTCCTCAGCACGTGCACGAAGGGCCTCGAATGCCGCCTCCCTCTCGTCATGAGCGCGAGCAGTCTGCGCAGCATCGGCTCCTAGCCTCAGGAGTGCTAGTCTTAATTGCGGGATACGCCGCTCATGCAAAGCAAGGCGCTCGCGAAGCTCCGCTATTTGCGCCTCATCTAGCTCCGACTTTTTGGCCAGTGAGCTCGTCTTCGCCTCCATGTCACTCTGCCGTGTCTGCATTTGTGCTAGTGCCTTCTCAGCCGCCACCGCACGTTCACGCATCGCCCTCACCTCTGCCTCAAGCTGCGCACGTGACTCTGCCTCTGCGTCCGCACGTTGATGAAGGGCCTCCGCTGCCGCAGCCCTCTCATCCTCAGCGCGAGCCATCTGAGCGGCGTCGGCTCCCAACCTTAGAAGAGCTAGGCGCAGCTGTGGGATACGCTGATCGTGCAGAGCAATGCGCCTCCGCAGCTCAGTCTGCTGTGCTGCGTCCTGCGCAGCGCGGCGAGCAAGCGAGTCGGATTGCGCTTCTGCAATACGCGCGCGATCGGAGAGAGAGGAAATTTTCGCCGCCGCTTGGACCAATTCGGCTTCGGCGAGACTGAGCTCGCGCTCCAAAATAATATTGGCCACACCCTGCTGCGCCACGCGCAGTTCGAGCACCGACTCGGTGGCGCGCCGCCCTGCGACCTGCCGCTCAACGTTTCGCCGAAACTGTGACTGGTGCGCAACTAATAGCTGAGTGAGCTGATGCAACTCCGCGGCAGCCTTTTCAGACGCAACGGTGTGCGCTTCGCGCTCCACCTTTAGACAGGCGAGAGCGTTGTCGCGCTCATTTTGGGCAAGCTGCAGCGCTCGCCGGGCATGATGCAACTTGCTCGCTCGCTCACAGCATGAGTTACACATCACCAACTGCGGATGTGCAAGGATGGGCCCTACGTGCGATTGCCTGCTCGCTCCAAATTTGAACTGGGCTCCTAGCACGGAGACCATCTTATGAGAGGCCGGCAATATATTGCACGACTGTACGTGCTCTGTCGCGTCGGACAACTCGGGGCTGTGAGGCCGCGACGTCTCAGCACTCAAGCTCTGTTTTGCGCCGAGCAGAGAGGCATCCGTATGCAGGTCAAGTCGATCAGAGGACGCGCGTCGATGGCCTGCACTGGCGAGAGACGATTTTGCCGGCCTCGCACTTAGCACTGCGCGCGACGATCGCCCCGCGCCCATCCTGCTGTGCACGGACACGGTGCTTGGCCTGACGGGCAAACGGAAGTCGACGGCCTCTGCGGCCACCTCGCTTTTGGTGAGGACGCCGCTGGTGTCAAGGAGAGGAGCGCGCTTGTGCGGCGGGAGGGAGGCGAGCGACCGCTTCTCGCCTAGCTGGCGCGCCGGGTCGATCGTGGTGGCCGGGCGGCGCATCGTCGCGGTCGAGGCCCGCATCGCTGCCTGCCGCCCTTCACGCGCCCGGCTGGCGGCGACCGTTTCGCCGGTTCTTCGCAGCTCGGTGCTAGGGATTTCTTTCACTCTACATCTGTTAAATCTTAAAGCGGCGAGAGGCCAGGTTCCAAACGGTGACCAGGACCTCCCCTTCGTCGCTAGGAGTTTCGACACTCGTAGTAGCTACGAGAGGGGGAGAGAGAGTCAAGGCCGTCGCGAGACGGTAGGCGATCGACGAGCACGGCGGAGTCCGCCAATGCCGCGCAAAGCCAAAATAGACAAGAGGTATAAGAAAAGGGAAATAGGTGACGGGGTAAAAAAGAAGGGAACCTCAAGTTGCACCCTCTCAGCTTGGCCAACCAAATGGTGTGTAAGTCGTGAATGCAGATGGTTCGAATGAGAGGTTTGCCGCATGCGCGGGACAGGCAGGAATCGAGTGACTACTCGTGGGGCCGTCGTGCGTCGTGGTTATGGTTGTGGTTGAAGGATGAAATGATAAGTGATAAGTGTAAGTGTGAGTGTGAGTGTGCTGAGTGTGAGTGTGAGTGTGAAACTCGAAAAACTCTCGTCGGAAGGAAGAGGAATAGGATTTTAGGATTAGGATTAGGATTAAGCCCCAATGTACCCCATGCGACATTGTTAAAGGGCGTGCTTTCTCGTCTAGCGCTTATTAGTAATACTCTTGATCTACGGGGTCTACGAGCGGCGTCTCAATTTGGAGCCACTCGCCGCGAACGCCGTCCGTTACCTGAGAGGCTGCGTACGTGCCGTCGACGTTATACTTGTACCCTGATGACTTGTCTATTTTTATTTCAGACTTGGCTCCTCGATTGGGAGTTCACTCGCGCGCAACGGTCTCTTCTCCGCCGCCGCCGCGTTCTCGTCCCTCCTCTCCTCCTCTTCCTCCCCCTGCTTCTCCTGCTTCTCCCCCCCCCCCCCCCCCCCCCCCCCCCCCCCCCTCTTCTCTCTGCATCTTCTCCGCACCTGCCTTGGACTTGGCCTCTGCCTCCCTTCTGGCTCTTGCTTTGATTCTCTGACTCTGATCTCGGCTCTCCACCGCTTCCCCGTGCCCCTGTGTTCCTCGCCTGCCGACCCTCTGTGACCGACCCCGCCACACGCCTCACCCAACCCGAGCTTTCGGATGCCGGGAGCGGCGGGCGGAGCGCCCAAGCGGCAGAGTATTCTCGAGTCGATCAAGGGCGTCTCGAAGAGTGAGAAGCGGCGGGCTGAGGCGATCAGCAGAGCCAAGGCGCTCCTGGACCAGTCAGCCCACGCGAATCCCACACATGCCGTCGTGCTCCTCACAGAGGCTGTCGGCCTGCGCCCGAACGAGGCCATCTACTTCGAGGCGCGCGCAGAGGCCTTCTGCAAGGTTGGAGATAAGAAGCGTGCGCTCTACGACTTGTCCATGGCGGTCCAGCTGGAGCCGGCATCCATGTCGCACCGCGTGCGCCGGGCAGAGCTGTACAAGGAGTTGGAGGACTTTGATCACTCCATCGAGGACTACACCGAGGCTCTCCACCTCGCTGCAGCCACGAGAATTAGTTCCGAGGCGCTTGGCAGCATCCACGCTGCGCGTGGCGCCGTGCAGTCTGATGCGGGAATGCTGCACGAAGCGGCGTCAGATCTCGCATCGGCGGCAAAGCTGCTCTCGACAGACGAGTCGGCGCGTGCACACGAGCAGCACGGTTCTTGTCTCCGGCGGCTTGGGCAGTTTCGCGAGGCGGCGGAGGCTTTTCGGAACGCGTTGATGGTCGCGCCCGAAAAGTGGGCTCATACATCCGCAGTTCGGCGCGCCCTTTCGGAAACATTGCGCAAGGCAGGCGACGTGGAGATGGCGGTGGTCGAGGCAGCAGCCGCTCTGGCAACAGACCGCGAGAATGCAGCTTTGCATATTGCATACGGCGAGGCGCTCGTGTTCGCTGGCCGTGGCTTTGAGGCTCTCAAAGCCTTCGCTGCTGCCGTGACGCTGATAGAAGACGCCGCACATGCTAGCGCAGGCGACAGCGGTGCGCGCGGGAGAGGCGCGGTTTCGACGGCAGCCTTTTCGCCTCAGGTGGGCCACGATTCCCAGCCACGCATCGACGAGGCTCAGTCGGTGTTGGGTCGGTGCCTGTTGAGCCTTGGCGCTCCAAAGGTGGGGCAGCTCTGCTTTGACCAGGCCAGCAATGCCACACGTGACGCCTACGAGAAGGCGTTGCATGATTTTCGCGCTGCACAGGCTCGAGAGGACGCGCTCACAAACGGCAATGGCGTTGGCGAATGCCCAGAGCCGCCGTCAGCGCAGCAAAAGCCGCGAAGCCAGCGATCCGGATCGCCGCAGCGTTCACCACCGCCCCTTCGCGGACGGCCACGGTCATCCGAGGGAAAGGCTACTTCGACTCGTGGAGATAGAGGCAATGGCCGGTCGAACTCGCCGCCGCGGCAGGGGTCGCCAAAGCACGCGGTCTCACCATCGAGACGCCCACGCTCACCTAGCCCAGCTTCACGCGCGGCGCCCGCCAAGACCTTCCTCTCCGTCGACAGGGCGGCTGCAGCCGTCGAGACGGTCAACGCCCGCAAAACGCTCCGCGTAGTTGGTACCGCATTCGGCACCGCCGAACTTGGGGCAGGTCGATGCCTTGCAGCCATGGGAGACCTTGAGGCCGCATGCAACAGGCTAGAGACAGCAGCTTCATCTGCGGCAGCCGCCGGCGTTTCCGAGCCGCCGCTGGAGGCCGAGGCGCGCCTCGACCTTGCGCGGCTGTTCATGCGTCTCGGCCGGCCGGTCGCCGCGAGCAGCCAACTAGACGCCTGTTTGCGCCTTCGTCCCGCCTGGCGTCAAGCCCGCGTCAAGCGAGCGGCATTGCGCTTGTCTCAACGCGAGCCAGCACTTTGCCTGGCGGACATTGCAGCAATTGGCGGCGGCATAGCCGAAGATTTGACTTCTTTTATGACAGATGAAGCACGATTGCGGGCCGAGGCTCTCATCGCTCTCGGCCGTCTATCAGAGGCGCAGACAACAATCGAGCAGCTCGGACTGTCCACGCCACTCCTCGTCGATGCAAACCAGAAGTCTGAGGATGCGTGTTCCAGTCCGGAGAAGGCTCCCGCTCTAGCCCCGTCGGAACCGATGAACGGGGTGATGGACGAAGTGAGCGCGCCCGGGGTGCTCGGCCCGCAGAGAATGTGGCTATGTACCGCCCGTGCGTTTCGGGCCCGCGGGCTGCAGCAGGATGCGATGCCTTGGCTTGACGCCGCGATGGTGGCCCTCTCGAATGAGCTGTCCCTCGCGCGCGCTGCCATTGCGCATGAGGATAGGGAACGTGCGCGGATCGCCGCGCTGCCCTTCCAGGAAAGCGGCATAGGGGAGGAGAGAAGGTTACAAATGCGCGACATTGAAAAGGTGGCACGCGAGGAAGCAACACGGATGGCTGAACGTCCCCCGGCAGAGCTCTTGCTCGAAAGGGAGAAGGACGTGCGACAACTGCTCATCGCGGCCCATGGCGAGCGCGGAAGGTGCCTTCACGAGCTCCACCAGGCAGGTAACAAGGCCTGTTTTGAACGGATGCCCACCATCGCTCGCGGGAGCCAACGCCTCCCATGTGTGCATGCTTCCGGACCTGACATAGTCCCAACTTGAGTGAGAGAATAGGATCAGAATTGCTGGCTCATACGCTGACCACCATTCCCTCTGTCTCTCCCTGTCGCAGCCTTGGCAATCGACGCATACAGCTCAGCCTTGGATCTCGTCTGTGATGCGCCTTACGTGACGTCTAGTCCCTCAGCTGGATCGCCACAGTCACAGCGTGGGGGCGGCACAAGCCCCACGGGATTTCGCACACCAAGTCCAGGGAAGCGCCGGGGGGCCGCTTCAGCCGAGCCGGCCGTGCCTATCACCCCCTTGGAGCCGCGGGGGCCTCTGCTCTTCCTACGCGCAAGCGCTCTCTATTCCTTGCGCGAGTGGTGCGACGCTGAAATCGAGGCACGCGCAAGCCTAGCAGCCGAGTGGATTATTGAGTCTGACCTCGCCGGCCTATCGCTCGAACAGCGTGAAGCCGCAGAAGAGAAAGCAGTGCGCAATCAAGCAGCTGCACAGCAGCTTCTTGGCCTCGCTCTCGCACGCCGTGGCGAACTTTGGCCGAGCATCACTGCCTTCTCCGCGTCACTCGACCTCTTTCCTGATTCGCCGGACACACTACTACAGCGCGCGTCTGTCCTACTCCTTTGCGATCGGGCCGCGGCGGCAGCGGAAGATTGCAGCCGCGCTCTAGAATTGCGACCAGGTTGGATGATTGCACACCATAGACGAGGACATGCTTTCGCTGCACTCCGTTGGTTCGAGGAGGCTGCCAATGAGCTTGAAATTGCCACAGCCAATAGCCCGAATTTTGCCGTCAACTACCATGCGATCGGCGCACTCGAGGCACTTTCTCTCGACGCACTCGATGAGGAATGGACACCGGGCGGATCATTTCTCTCGTTTTGGGACTACGGAGTTGCGCAGCAGTCCGAGGGCAGGGATTTGCTTAGGCGCTCTATAGATGAGGGCACGGGCGCAGAAGGGGAGTGAGAGTTCGGTGAGCGGTACTTCTACGGCGTCGGCGCAACTAAGAGGCTGAAAGCTCAACTTATTTTTTTGCGGGGCCACATTTCCTTCTACCTTCTCCTTCTCGTGCTAGGGTATACTTCCTCATCAAATTTAATTAATTACTACTACAACAAACATCTTGAAAAAAAACTTTTAATACTCTCGCCTCGCTCGCGGCAATGGCTATGGGACTCATTCGTAGATCGTAGACAACAAACATCTTCAACTAAGTTTATACTTAGTTCGCCCATGGGGGGGCGCCACGAGCCCCGCCCTCTCTCTCCACTCCTCCCCTGCCATGGGGGAGGAACCACACATGCTTCTGGCATGCCCGATGGCTTGTCAGGAGCAGACTGCCATGCTGGCCCACTCTCTCCCTAGCAAGCTCGCCTGTGTCGCTCGCCCTGGCCTGTCGTGGCCAGCCACCGTACCGGACGACGAGTGCGGAGGGAGCGAGAGGAGGAAGCGCCACCGGAGCTCTCCATGGCGAAAACCCAAGCGAGCGCGCCGCGGCGGGGGGAAGGGAGGGGGATGGAGGATGGATGGGTCCGTGGAGAGGTGGAATGCTTCTTTTGTGACCCCAACTCCCCACCGTCGGTGCACACTGCCCAGTGGCTCTGTCTCAACCAACAAACCAACCCAAACAAACACCTGCTCCAACAAACAACTGCCGTCCCACCCTGACAACGGAAGCGTTTGCTCACACCCCCACGTCGGTGTTCCCGTCGTTTTCCATGTTGTTCTTTGGATTTCTCCATTATAGACTTCTGCGTACGTCACGACACGAGCGATAAGGGGACAGCATCGTGCGTTCCAATCAGATATAGATATCGACCCTGCCCCATATCGAGTCAATGGACCACGTGTGTGTGTTTCGACATGTACGTGTGAAAGGTGGCCAGTTGAGTCATGTAACCTCCAGGTGACAACGGAAGGTGCTAGCCGGGATGGGGATAATTGCGAACGCTTTTGGTCTATTTTCGCTGGAGGCTGCGGTGCAGGAGGCCCCCCTAGAGCTTTTTTGTTGGTGTCGGACATCGCGCCACGGTCAAAAAAATGCAGACCTGTCCTTATTCATAGTCGAAAAGTCCCTATTTGACCGCTCTAGCACTAACACTCATTTGTTTATTAGTAGTATTATTGATTGCGTGGATTGTTGTGTTTAGGTATTGAGCTATTCACAAGGAAGAAACAGAGGATGGGCTCAACAGAGCTCAACAAGCATGGCACAAGAAGACTCAACCGACAACCAAATGCCAACACTTGCGTCGACAGCATTCGAGGCATTAGACATTAGACACTAGCAGCACACATGGCCTACCTATTTTTCTATATCTAGGCGAGAAAGAGCACCCAATCTCACCTTCATCAAGCCTGCACACAGCATATGTTAACGCTTGGATCGCAGAATTCCGTCTCGGGCCATGACCACGACGCCATTGAATTTGGACGACCAACGGCCAACCCTGCGGAGTACTTGAATCTGCCCCCGTGAGAGAAGGGAGACGGCGCCATGAGAGGAGGGAGTCGGCGAGCCACTTGTGGCCCCGAGGAAAAGTGGGCTAGCCATTCGGGTCGAGCTTCGAGGTGAGCGTTGTTTTCGAGGTCCTAAGGAGCATAGGGGAGGGGCGGTTGCAGCCGTTCAGATTGATGGGTGGCCAAGGCCACAGCGTAAGCTGACGAGCGTGCACCAAGGAGGGTGCATAATGCCTCGCTGAGATGGTGCGCAAGGGAACTCGCTTACTCGAAGACCACGTATGAGATGGAGATGGCAGGGACGGCCTTCAGCAAATTGGGAAGTAGGCCGTGGTAGAGCCCTCTAGGCCCGCCTTCACGCAAGGTCTGCCTCAAGCAATCGGATAACCCGGTGTAGCGAGCAGGGTGACCCGGCATGCCAGCAGCTTGGAGCTTCGTCTTGGCCAACGCAAGAGGATATGTGACCACCTACGAGAAAAAGATTGGGGCGGAGAGTGGGGCAGATGTAGCGCGGAGCAGCCGACTTTTCTGGGCTTGGCAACGCTGCCTCCTCGAGCCCGCTGCTCTCCCTCCGCACCTGCGCGACCGATGCTGAGAGCGCGCCACATCCAAGTAGCGTCAGCACGTCGGGGTCTCGCCTCCACCTTCTCGAAATGCGCTCCTTCAACGTGTTGAAAAGGCAAAGGTCGACAGCAGAGAAGGGTACGATTCCCATCAGTGAGGCAGGGAGCCCCTTATAGAGAGCCCGGTACCCCTCTGCCCGTGCGGTGCGCTGAAGACAGTGGCGGATTGACTCATACTCGCCCGCCCGCGCCACGGCCATCCGCGTTTTGGCCACCTAGCGGCAGGGTGACAAAGAAGAAGCCGTAAATTTGCAAAATCAAGGAAGCTGAGTTCATGGAGAATCGACAGAAAACATAGCGCGCCTCACCTCAAGCGGGTAGATTGCGATGCATGACGCAGCTCCCGCTGCAGCGCCCGATAGCAGCCGCTCCCAAGTGGTCGGGTGAGCATAGTCTTTGCAAGCGACTCGCTTGAACCAGTCGTACACCCAAAACTTGATGGCCGACTCAGGCACGATCTTCACGACATTGGCCTTATTCCCTTGGAAAAACCCGGCGATGCCCCCCGCTTGATATATTGCCCGAAGACCATTAATGACTCCGGTGATTCCACCAGAAGAGGAGTGGGAGACGATGGGTCGGACGGGGCCAAGCTTAGTGACGCTCCCATCGACGCTCGAAACAGTGTGAGCACCAACTTGCATCAGCACCTGCGAAGGGCGAGGGGGAAGTAGGTGGCCGAATTCAAGCGCTCCCGTGTTCCTTCGCATGGCCCCAACCGGACGAGGCCCCGGCAGCCTTGGGGCTGCCGCGGTACGCGACCAGGCCCATCGCACTGGTGAGTGAAGGGAAGCAGAACATGCGCGGACCTTGAGCCTATCCAAGGGCGCAGTGGCCGTGCGTGACACGACGCCGGCAAGTGCCCCTGAGGCCAGAATCACCAGTGGTGACGGCGGCAGTGTATTTTGCGGCTGGCCGACGGGAGCGGCGCCGGTTTCGTCTCCCGGCTCATCGACAAGAGACGACAGGCCAGGCTCCTGACCTGTGTCGAGAGGCGTCGAGCGCACCCACGACTCGAACGCTGCGCGCACGTTGACGCGTGGCAGCAGCCAGCAGAAGCGCTCAAACTCTTGTAGTGTCACCCTCCCCGTGTCGTCGCGATCAATCGCAGCGAAGAAGCCGGCTGCCTGCTCATCGGTCACGCGCAGGCCCATCTCGAGCAGCGCGCCCTGCATGTCCTCCGGCTTGATCCGCCCGTGCTGCGCGATCCGCGCAAAGGTGCGCGCCACCTCGGACTCGCGCTCGGTCGCGTACCTGAGCAGGTCCCCATAGTCGAGGAGTCCGTCTGCATTGAGGTCTGCAGCCGCGAAGATCTCGTCGACGAGCGTGGGCGAGCAAGGGAGTCCGAGCCGCTCAAGCCCTAGCCTTAGCTCCTCGGCTGAGATGCGGCAAGCCTCAGGGTCACACTCAATCTCCTCGAAAAGAGCGAGAAGGTGGGTTGAGAGGCGAGAGCTGCCGGCTGGGAGCGCCGGGCGGTGGGCGCGGTCGATCGCTCGGAGCGTGAGCTCGTGCCCCATCGGCGCCCACTTGTCCCTCACCCCCCCCCCCCCCCGCCTTGCCTTCCCGCGCGCTCCCCCCCCCTCCCACTCCGCCCCACGCGAGGCTCTCTCTCTCTCTCTCCCTCTCTCTCTCCCCCTCTCTCCCTCCCTCTCTCTCTGCTCTCTCTCCTCTCTCTTCTCTCCCTGCTCTCTCCCCTTATGGTCCGCCGACCCCCTCCGCCTCGCCGCTCCCTCTGCCGCGCGCGACGGAGCCCCACGCAAGAGGCATCGAGAGTGAAGAAGAGAGAGCAAAGAGAAAGAGAAAAGGAGAGAGGGAGGGCCGGGAGGAGAGACGACGAGACGGGAAGAGAGAGAGAGAGTGGGAGAGAGGCACCAATTCCATCCAACTCTGAGTACTCTAGTAGACTCGCACAAAGATACTTACTCGCACAGGGTACGCACGGCCTAGAGGCTCACTCCTAAGAGTAAAGTACATAGAACACGATAGACAATAGCACTTGCGCATCCCTACATACTACATACCGTCAGAGTTTTCTTGTTGTGTGAAGAATTGAATAATGTTACATCCTAGCCCATGGACGGCGTCGTCGAGCGCGCTAGTGTTGTAGAAGTTGGAGTGGTCTCTCGGCGGGGGTACCACGTTGGAAATTTTGGAAATTGTACTCTTGTATTAGACGGTCTTGTTGGCTAGCACCCCTAGCCACACACACCGGACGAGCCATGCGCCAACCGCGCACACCCCCATCGCGGGGAAGGGGTTCCGTTGCCGTCGAAGGGCTACGGTCCCGCAGCACTAAAGTTATACTAACACAACAATAAAACTCTGACGGTAGGAGTAGAGAAGGGCCTGAAGGGGTACTCTTACCTCTTACCACTACTTTAGCCATAGAACGAGCGCGGCGAGCGAGGCGGCGGCCGTCGCGAGATGGACGCCTTCGACGTGTTCGACGCCTCGCCGCGCTCCCCGCGCTCCCCGGGCTCGCCGGCGGGCTGTTCGGGCGTGGCACTTCGTGCGCTGGTGGTCGACTTCGCTGCGCACCACCTCCCTCGCACGCGCACCGAGCTCCTCGCCATGCGAGAGGGAGCGCTGGGCCGAGCGTTGAGCGGCGCGTACGGAGCTCTGAGCGCCAGTCCTCCCCAGCTGGAGCTGGTCGAGACGGAGGCTGCGGTGGTGGACGAGGAGTGCTGGCGCAGGCTAGGCGGCTCGGGCTGGCCCAACGTCTGTCTGCGCGAAGCCTTTGTGCTGAGCAAGATGATGCGCGCCGCCGTGAGCGAGAGCGCTAGTGATTCGCTCCGCCACCTTGACGTGGCCTTCATTCTGGGAGGGCCGAGCACAGCGCTCAAGGATTGTATCTTGCTCTGCTCGGGAGCATCTGGCGCGCCGTCCCCCAGCACAGTCAACGCAGAGTCCGATCACAAGAGCCGGTGGGATTCCGATGACGCGGCGGCCCCCAGCCTTTCTTATCCGGCAGAGCGAATACGGAATCCAGAGGACCCCGAGTCTTTCCGCTGCTTCTATCGCGGCAACAAGCCGTGCATCGTTGAGGGTGGCATGCAGGGCTGGCGTGCACTGACGCGCTGGACCGATCTCAACTGGCTACGGCAGGAACACGGAAAGCGAATCGTCCCGGTGGAGGTTGGAACTTTGAAGTCTTCGGGAGGGCGAAACCGGGGCGTGAGCACAACTACGAAGGGCAATCAGCAGCTCTGCAGGGGCACCATAGGTGCCGGTTGCAGCGCACTGGACGCTCCTAGAGATCGCGATCGAGGTAGGCTTGGGGATGGCGATCAAACCCACGGCGCCGATTGGTCGGAGCGCTTGATGTCGCTGGGAGCCTTCATTGACGCTTTCCTCCTTCCTGGAGCCATTGGTGGGGTGGGTTACATGGCGCAGCACCCTCTCTTTGAGCAGCTGCCGTCGTTGTACAACGACTTTTCCGTGCCACGCCTCTGCGACCTGGGCAAGCTGCAGCACGTCAATGCGTGGTTGGGCTCGGGTGGCACCGTCACTCCGCTGCACTTTGACTCGTACGACAACCTCTTGGCACAGGTGCTTGCGTGTGGGATTCGGGGTGGCCCCCACATTGGGCCTAGCGCTCACTCGTGTTAATAGGCCCAGGCACTAAGAGGGCTGCTGGAGGCGCGGCTTCACTCAGCGCACCATCTTGACTCCCTGCAACCACCCTAACCTGCCTGCATGGGCTTTCCCATGCTTGCCGTGCATGCACCCCGCAGGTGGCAGGATATAAATATGTTCGGTTGTTCACCGCCGATCAAACCCCCTTTTTGTATGTTCGACACACCGAGCCCCGCGATGGTCTTGGGGGGCAGGGCAATCTGAGCGCAGTCGACGTGGAGTCCCCTGATTTGCAGGCACACCCACTGTTCGCGAAAGCTGCGTACACGGAGGCCATTCTCGCACCCGGAGAGATGCTGTTCATCCCTGCAAAGTGTTGGCACTATGTGCGCTCGCTAAGCAACTCCATCTCGATCTCATTTTGGTTTTGACACCCCAAACCCAAACCCCACCCCTCTCAATCCACCCCTGCTTCGAGGAGGGTGCGCACGCCCATGTCAGATCTTCACGGCGCATGGCGCCGCTAGCCACCACTCACTACTTTTTAGGCTATAGCAGCAATGCGTTGCACAATGTGCAGCAAGCGCGTTGCGTGCTGTGTGTTGTGTATACTATGTGCTGTGTGTTGCTTTCTACGTCTTGCCTCTGCCATCTATCATATATTATACACACCGCGCGTGCGCACACACTATACTATACACTCTACATGTAGCATGTAAACAACTAAGTTTATACTTGGTTGACCCATGGGGGGGCACGAGCCCCCCCCTCTCTCCACTCCTCCCCTGCCATGGGGGAGGAACCACCCATCCTCCTGGCACGCCTGATGGCTTGCCAGGAGGCCACTGCCCTACTGACCCACTCCCTTCCCCACAGGCTCGCCCCATTCGCCCATCCTGGCCCCTCGTGACCAGCCCATTGCTCCAACCCCCCCTCCCCCCCTGGTCGACAGGCAGACAGGTGCAGATTGGGGGCCCCAGAGGCTCAGGAGCGCCAGCGAGGGAGAGGCAGGGGAGGCCAGGGCCCAGTCCCAGCCTCCTCTGCCCCCAGAGCTGGCCTCCAGGAGCCTCCAGGGGTCGCCAGGGGCAGCTGCAGGCCTGCCGCAGGCGCGCCATCGCGCGTGCCGCAGGAGAGGGGAGAGAGAGCGCGGAGAAGGGGGTGGGCGGAGCGAGAGCTCCGCTCACCGAAAAATAGGTAAGTCCCGCACCTGTTTACAGGATAAGTCGGGGCTGAGACCGCCGCCCACTCGGAGACACAGGAGGAAGGGGGGGAACGATCACCGGGGGGGGGCGCGGGCCACCGGACCATATCTAAGCCCTTCACCCCTATCCCCCTAGTAGTGCACGGGGGGAGTCGCCTTATGGCGGGGGGAGAAGGGCCGGGGAAGTGGGGGTGTAGAAAGTTTCCTACGTGAGTAGAAAGTAGAGGGTCCACGGCCGCGTGTGCGGTGAGACTATTAAAAGGTTTATACTTAAGGTTTATACATGTAGCATGTAAAAACTTCATAATACTCTTACCGCACTCGCGGCACATGGAACCACCACTTACTTACACGTAGCATACTTTCTACACCTCCACTCCCCCGGCCCTTCTTCCTCCGCCATCAGGCAGCTCCCCCCGTGCACTACTAGGGGGATTGGGGTGAAGGGCTTAGATATGGTCCGGTGGCCCGCGCCCGCGCCCCCCCTCCCCCCCCCCCCCCCCCGGCCCCCGGTGATCTGTGATTTGTATCCTGTATCCTGTTCCCCCCTTCCTTTGTACGCCTACAGCGAGCTTGCGCCGCTCTACATTTGTGAGAATATGTGAGTTTGAGTCGCGCGTTCGTGGCTCGTCCCCCTGCGCTTTCTGCAGCTCTCCTGTGACCTTATGCCGCGTTGCCAGCGGGAACATCCCTGTGGCAATTGCAATTGCTGCTTTGGCACCGACGCTGTTGCCGCTGCTCGGCAGTCGGCAGTACGCTGCAGCCTTCCGGACGTCTTCGAGCGCGGCTGCGCGGTTTCTGGCGCGGAGACCGCGGGCCTGGATAGTATAGTGTCCAGGGGCCGGCTTAGGCTTCCTCTGGGGCTTGGGGAGGGCTCTGGGAGCCATGGGGAGGGGGGGGGGGCACTCTGCGAAGCAGGCCGCTCTGCGAAGCGCAAGCCTCTAAGGTTATCGCCAGCATAAAAAAAAACTTTCAGAGGAGGTTGTAAAACGAAACGTCTTCTTGCGTCGAGCGAGCGAGGGGTGCTGAAGGTGAGGGAGAGAGGGAGGGAGTGAGTGAGGGAGAGAGTGAGAGTGAGGGAGAGAGGAAGAGAGCCTCGCTCGATGCCCGCCGGCTGCTGAGAGAAGGCGCGAGGGAGAGGAAGAGTCTCACGCGCGCGGCGGACGCAGAGGTGTGCGAGCGGTACGCAGGATGGCGGCCGAGCTGCCCACGCTCTTCAGCGAGGTGAGCTCAAGCGAACGGCAGCTGGCTGTTGAGTCGAGCAAGCAGCTGGGCATGCTGCTAGAGAGGGCCTCTGCAGATGTCGGCAGACTCATAGGAGAGGCCCTTCGCTCATCCGGACGCGTCGGCTCGATCTGTGAGGCGCTCGGCTCCGAGATCTACGCCAGGGACAGAGAAGTGCCCCAGATCCAGAGGCTCCTCTTCATCCTGAGCAAGCTCGTGTGCGACGACGTCGACTCTGTGGCGTGGGCCACCAGGCGCGAACTAAGAGGACGGAAGGTCGAGACAATGCTCGTGGAATGCGTCACCAATCACCACGCGGTGCGCACCCGCTACTTGGCTGCATCGGCTTTACAAGAGCTCTGCGAGGACCCTGTGATTGCCACGGCTGCGATTGATGCTGGGGCGGTTATTGCACTACAGCGTACTGTTCGCCACAGTGCGGCTGGGGCCGCGAGCGCCCGGCGTGGGGAGGATGCGGAGCTCCTGTACCGCTACTCGGCTGGTGCCCTCAACGTCCTTCTACGCGCACGTCGAAAACGGACATCGATCGGAGATCGTCCAGGAATGAGAACCACCACAACACCTGCTTCGACTCTAAGGGCGATGTCTGCGCTGGATCACCAACACACTTATCGTCTGGACTGGGACCGCATCGAATCCCCCAGTTCGGTGCTAGAAGTGTCGCTGCCATCAATCGATGCGTCTCCTCGACCCAGTATGCCTCCATCGCGCGCCTCGTCGCGACCCATGTCGGGTTCGGTGTCGCTCCCTTCACTAGCCATTCCTGGATATTTGAAGGCAATTGCTCCTTGCGCGAACATAGAGCTCTCTCAGCAAGGGGATACGCTCTCTATAGAGGACGACAAATTCGGATCCACCGATCGCTTGTCGCGCCTTGGCCCTGATCCTTCAGTGGGACCACACACTAACCCGCCCACGATCCCGAAACCTGACCTTCATATTGGCCCGAATGTTGACGTCCTGGTTGGTCCCAACCTCAACCTTGCCGTGAGCAGCCATTCCGATCCTCCCGCGAGCCCACTGCCGCCAAATGAATCCACATCAGCCCCGCGCCCACTGGAGGGCGTCCCAAATTCGCCAGCACCTGCGTCGACCGTTGCGGCCTCCCAAGACATGAGTCCACTCGAGCGCCCTTCAAGCTCAGCTGCTCCTGAAATGACTGTTCCGGCTGTGCTGATCCACTCGCCTTCGCGCTCTTGGTCCGCATCCAGACAGCCTCGCAAATCAGCAAAGCATAATGAATTGAGTTATGATGATCTCCTTGAGCTTTTAGAACTAGCAGTTACCGCGGGCGACGAGTCCCTTATCGTTGAGGCCCTCGCAACGGCTTCTCGTGCGGGAGTTGACCTCGATCAGCTCGAAGCCGATTTCGAGGAGAAGCAGTCGTACGTCTTCTCGCCTCGTCCACCGACCCCACCTGCGGAGCGTCGAAGGCGAGCGGCTGAAAAGGCAGCTATTGAAGCTGAAAGAAGGAAGCAGGCCCGCATTCAAGAACTTGTGGCCGAGAAGTCTAGCGTGGACAAGGCCGACACGGCGGCAGCAGCAGCAACCGCAGAGGCAGCTGAAGCACTGAGGCGTACGAAAATCCGGCCGGGGGCCCCCTTTCCGCCCGATATCGCATTTGACCATGCGGATGAGATGGCCAAAGCAGCAGCATCTGCCAAGGCACAAGCGGCTTCAGTTCGCCGTGGCGCCTATGGGAAGGCCGCATTGGTGCTGCAAGCGTCTGTGCGCAAAATGCTCGCGACGCGATTCTTACACGCGGTTAGAGAGGCCCATGCGAACGACCGGGCACAGCAAGAGCAGGTCGTGCGCCAGGTGGCCAGTGATGTGTGTGAGAGTGTTGTCTCAAACGTACTATTCAGACTCCGAGGTGAAGCATCCCAGATTGCGGCTGCCCTTGCAGGAGCTCTTACTGAGGACATCATCTCGCGCGCATTGGGGAAGAGCTTCCTAAGTGCGGCGGATGCGGCTAGGGCTGCGGGCCCACACGTGCCAATCGCGTCGCTGCCATCGCTAGCAGAGATCAAGACGGTCACAAAGGCGAAAGAAGTGGCCAATGCGCTCCATGCCCAGAGCAAGGCGCAGGCCGCTGAAATTTCAGCCTTGCAAGCGGCGTTGGAGAGCATTCGTGGTCGGCGCAGGTTTTCCTCCCCAACCGGACGTGCACCTGAGGGGATGAGCTATTCGGCAGGCGATTCCAATCCCAACACTACTTCTACTCCAAGTATTGGCGGGGCCGGCTACGAGGACCTCACAGAAGCTCAATATCTATACGCTGCCATGTGCGCAAGGATATCAGAGCATCGTGCGCAAGAAAAGTCAGCACGTTTGTTGAAGAACAACGACGACATCCAGGAGAGGCTCAACAAAGCGCGTCAAAAGCTGCGGAAGCTCAAGCAAGATACTGCCGAGGAAGCCAAGGCAATGCGCGAATGGGAGAAGCAGATGGAGAGCTATTGCTTCTCCACGTCATCCGCCCAAGAAAGGGAGCGAATTCAGGAACTTCGCGAGGAGAGGCGACGACTTGAAGAGCTCATTCATTCCGAGGCTGCAGAGCGCGCAAAGAGGCTTGTTAGGCGACAGGCCGAGCGGGCCTCCTACACAGCAGAGGCTGCCGCGAAACGTGCGGAGAAGTATCGCTCCGAGCTCGAGGCCTTGAATAGGCAAACCGGCGACTTGCACGAGCAACGGCTCGCTGGTATCGATCACAGGCGACAGGAGGCGCTCGATTTCGCAGCGTCGCAGCTCCGTGCCAAACTTGCTGAACAAGAGCAGATTCAATCGAGGATGAGATCGATCCGACGCATGCGGTTGCCACCGTTGCAAGTCCCTACCGCTGACGAGAAGCTGAGGGAAGCTCTTGGCAAAGGTCTAGACCTCGAGACCTATGCCGGTGGGTTGCCACCCGACGAGGTAGCCGTGCGCCGCCCCGAGCTTGCAAAAGCCATACGTCAGCTCTCTCGCTCACCTAACGCTGGAAGGGGCCCGCATATGATGAGGCGACGAATATATGGCGCGCCACCACAGCCGAGCGTGTATCGTGATGCTGTACTGCGATCGTCGAGAAGCCTTGGATCACTGCCGGCGATAAAAACCCGGGAACGAGCTCTGGCGAAGGTTCACCGCAGTCCCGAACCACGAAAGCCGCCAGCTCGGCCTGCGTGGCACTTAGGTACCCGGGAGCAAGTGGGCAAGATCGAGCTGAAGCAAGGGCGAATGGATAAGAACGACTTGCCCGTGTTTGTCACCGAGCCTGACGGGGTAGACACAATCGTGGGATGTGATACAATGACCATCCCCTCGCCCTCCGGATCGTCCATCATCAGCGAAAGAAGTTTGATAGATGACCCCACAGCTTTGCCTCGCCATCGTCGACGAGACAGTCTTTGAGTTGGAGTACGACCCCATGATTGATGGAAGTTGCACTAGTTGTGTGCCTGTACGGAGGTATTGCCGGAGCTGAACCCCAAGCTATCAAAAAGTGGGATCGGTAGAAGGATTTGTGGTTGTAAATAGCGTCCCGACACTGTTACGCGCATGGTAACCATTTCATAGCCGTGTCATGTCATAGATTAAGTAGTACTAGTATATAATTTTCTCATTGCGCACGCGACCACCCAAACTATCCGGAGCATAGGCCCCGGCAAAAGCGCGGGCCCAGATGGCATATTGGCGGAAGTCTACAAAGCACACGAGAAGATAGTCGCACCTATCCTAACTAACGGACCTAAAAAAAATTCTGAAGATTCTGGGCGCTGCACACCGTACTAGTCTCAGGTCTTCCCGTCACTAACTAACCCCGCCCTTATCTTCCCTCCCTCCACTTCGTTCCCTGCCCCCATTCATTCCTTTTTCTTCGGTTTCCGGGGTCCGGCCTTGGTGCGCTACCTAAGGCCTGGTTCGGAGTTGTCACATCCGCGATCGACTTCCGACCTTCATCCTTCATGCTACTTCGTTCATCTTCGCGCTTAGTCACGCTTGTTCGCCGCAGAGTTTTACTCGTAACTTGTAGGACTCTTTATTCGTAATTCCCCCGAACAAATTTTATACTTGGTTGACCCATGGGGGGACACGACGGCACGACCCCCCCCTCTCTCCACTCCTCCCCTGCCATGGGGGAGGAACCACCCATCCTCCTGGCATGCCTGATGGCTTGCCAGGAGGCCACTGCCCTACTGACCCACTCCCTTCCCCACAGGCTCGCCCCATTCGCCCATCCTGGCCCCTCGTGACCAGCCCATGCGAGTGACAAGCACGGGACCGCTCACCAGAAGACCAAGTGGGGGGTAGGCAGAATCCTGTCTCCACCTACCACAGAAGTGGGCATTACGAAGCGCACACTTTGATGGTTCTACCTACCACAAGAAGACCTTCCTCACGTCGGAGGCGCACACCACCACCGCCGAAGCGCAAACCTTCTTGAGGACTTGAGGATCGGCGCACACCCACCGCCTACCGCCTACCGAGTGCAAGTGACAACCACAGACCGCTCACCAGAAGACCACGTGGGGGGGTGGGTAGAATCCTGTCTCCTCCCCTTTCTTTGGGCTCTGTTCTGGGCAATTGTGTTTGGGAATTCGAATTTTTTGAATATGGATATTTTTTCTAAGTTCAGTGAATATTTTTTTTGCACAAGTAGCTTCGATTACCAGTTGAACTCGCGGCATGCGGTGTTGAAGCGCTGCAAGCCTCAAACAAAGATTTCGAACTTTTGTGGCATTGCGAACTTGAGCGTCACTACTTGAGCGTCCGACATTTTTTTGCATTTCGAGGCGGTCGCCCATGTGCCGATGAAGAATAACGATATTCTTGGTCGAGGGGGGGGGGGGGGGATACGGGAATGCGGGAATCGGAATCGACACCGGTTGCGGACTTAGCGAAGCATGCGAGCCGAACGGACGGGAGGGTGCGCTCCCGTGGCTTCTCGACCCACGGCATCCAAGCCGTGTCCACCGTACCGCTTAGCGGAACGGGAGGGAGGAGAGAACCTTACCGCTAAGGATCGGGACAACCCGCCGTATCCCGCCGCCCCCCACGACCCGGGACCCGGGCCCCTAAGTAGCGCATGAGGGGAGTCGCCGCAAGGCAGGTTAGTGAGGAGTAGGAGGGGAGCGAAGGCGTGGTAGCATAGCACGATGCAAGGCCACGAGCGAGGCGAGAACATTGACAGGTTTTTTTATGCCGTCCGTCAGGCTGTTTGTGGGTATTGGAAACTGCGAGGTAGATAATATACCGTGTCTGTCATAGGTGTTAGCCCTGAATCTTCAGATGTTTATTCATAATTCATCAATCAAACGTCACATATTAGATGTTACTCATCAGCCGTAGGCACGAGCATGCCGTTGGGTAACAGCATGAATCCGGTCTTGTTCAGAGATGGCCAGCGCGAGTTCTTCAGCCATTCGCTGAAGTCTCAGTGCCGCATTGCGATCGCGCTCGGAAGCCCACTTATGGCTTTGCATAGAGACGCGCATGTTCTGCCTCTGGGGTGAAGACAGAGATGCCGCCTGACCGTGCTTGCGAGTGGAGGGCGGAGTTGCAGGTGCCACTCCCGTATTCCCAGACATGCGAGGTTTTAGCGCATTTCTTCTATTTTCGCTGGGGACTGCTGCAGGACGATGTCGTTTGTCCGCCCGTCGGTGCCATGTACGCTGAATGGCTGCAGCAGCCACGTGCTCTCGTCTCGTTCTATCTTGTGCTCCGCGGACCGAGCCAGGGGTGGCGCTTGGATTCCGCTGCGAACCGAACCGAGTACTCGAGGACCTTGCACCGCCAGCCTGCATTGCCTTCCTCGACACATCGATGTTGGTCTCGCCAGCTTGCAGGGCCATCCGCATCTCTTGCTCAGCCTCAAGCATCACAGCCTGGTGGTCTAGATCTCGTCTCAGCTCGCGAATCGTTTGCTCTAAAAGGTTTCGCTGTTGAGCCTCGTCGCGAAGCTGTTCCGATGTCAAATTCATCGAGGCCACAAGTGCGACCATTTGTTGCTGCATCTGAACCACCTGCTTTTCCGCCTGCTGCCGGAGACGCTGCTCCGTGGCAAGGGCGTCCTGAAGCTCTTCTAATCTCCGGTGTGACCTCTGGAGTTGCTGTTCTGAGCCGGCGCGAGCGGACAATATCTGTCGTTGAATCTTGGCACTCTGTGCACGCGACGTGGCGCTCATCAGGGCGGATCTTTCGGTCGACCGATTATAGTATGCTTGCTGCGCCTTACCGGTGCCCTTGGGACCTGCTTGAGCAAGGTGCCGCCTCGCCATGACGGCGCGATGCTGTTCACATTCTGTTCGCGTCGCGTTCAACTTTCGTGTGAGCTGCGCCTTTTCATCATGTACAATCGCCAACTGCTTCTCCAAGTGGAGGTTGGCTTTCTGAGCCAGGGTGAGCTGCGCTTTGGCTTCGCCGAGACGTTCGAAGGCGACGACGAGGGCCCTCTCGACTTCAGTCGAGGAGTTGGTGTCTTGCGGAAATGAGCCGCGCCTTGCGTCGGGCGGGCCACCCGTCGCAGCATACCTCGGCAGCGTGGTGGGAGGTGAGCTGCTCGGGGTCCTTCTTGACGTAGAATCCGTGGCAGCTCGTCCGGCTGCTCGGCTGTAGGTGGCAGAACCGCCCGTATGGGAGCCGGTGTGCCCACCGGTCTGGTTGCGCTTTCGGATGCGTGCTTGCAACAACGCCGCGGCACGATCTCGCTCGGTCTCATTGCGCAAGCTGACACCACTCCTCCGCATCTCCTCGTCCCTCCGTGCTTGTTCAAGCTCACGCTCCGCAATTTTGAGCTGCTTGCTCGCATCTCTGGCAATTTGGGCGTCGCGCTGCGCGGCCTCCGTCTGCTCGGCCCGGCTTCGCGCCGATTGTACCTGCTCCGCCGCCGGCTGAATGTTACGGCCTCGACGGCGTGCCAAGGTCTCCCTGGCCTCGCCAATGGCCGTCCATTCCTCGGGCTTCCGTGGCATCTCCTGGCGATGGCCATGGTGCCGCTTCCGTGGCACCGACTCGCTCACTTGGGCGGTCAGTTCCGCGACTCCCGCGTGTGGCGAGCCACTGACACCGCTATTCATCGGCGAATTCACGTCAGCGCGTGGGGGCGCGCTCGATCGATCCGAGGCGGCCTCCTCCAACGCTCTCATTGCCTGCACCCCCTCGATGGAGACATCGAGTGTCCCCACGAGCGAGTCCTCATCGTTTAGAATTTCTATTCGATGAGACCGAAGCTCCCGCTCCCGAGCAACCAAGTGCTTGAGGTTCACGTAACCTTCACCGAGAGGTCCTCTTGCGGGTGTGCCGCGACCATCCTCGGCGAATACGCTATAGAGAACGTCTGACGCGTCGTCATCCTTCGCAGCGAGCGCCTCCACAAGCGCAGCCCACGTCGGAGCGTCTTGATTTGCATCAACCGTTCGCGTACACGCAAAGCTGGTGCGGCCATTGACGGGCTGCACTGATTCAGTTTGCAGACCTCTAGCGCCGGCCATTCCGGGTATCTCCACCTTGAGCCGAAGGCGAGCACCGAGACTGAGCGAGGATTGGGCGGCAGGTGCCAGGGCGAAGTCGCCTACACGCAGCGTGAGCTGAGGTGAGCTCGTGCCCGTGCCCGTGCCCCGGATGGCCGCGTGCAGCGCCCCAGGCGCCGAATTGTCCCTCTCGATAAGGGAGCGAACGTCGTGCAGCTCGGCTGGAGCGACTGTGAAAAGCCCATGTGAGCGGCATGTCTCGAGCAGCTGAGCATGCGACTCCCGATCCTGTGGCAAAGCAATCCCCCGCCGGCTCAGTAGAAGGCCCAGCTCGGTGGTTTTGAGAAGGCGCACGGGTACGCCCACCTCTCCCGGAGCAAGGTGATATGTGGTGGGCGTCACCACCGGGACAGCTCGAGCCTCGCCTGCGGCGGCGGTGGCGGGCGCGTGGTCGAATCGGACTTTGCGCGCTGCGGCCGCATGCCCTGATGGCGGCGCTGCCCCAGTCGCTGCGGATGCGTCCTTGGTGCGCCGCATGGCCTCGACGGCCGTGACCGACACGGTGAGGCGGCCAACCACTTTGTCATCGGCTCCGAGCACCTTGAGATTTTCAAAGGCGAGGTCCCGTTCCGATGCGAGCATCTCCTCCAGGTTGACGTATGCCTCGCCCACACTCAAGCCGCCCGAGCGGTGCACCATAAAGTAGATGTCTGAGTCCTCGCGCCCCTCCGAGGCGAGTGAGCGCCTGAGTGCCTCCCAAGCTTGGCCTCCCGGCAACAACTCGATAGTGTGCGACCAATCCCAG
Source organism: Isochrysis galbana (assembly GCA_018136815.1). Classification (NCBI taxonomy): domain Eukaryota; phylum Haptophyta; order Isochrysidales; family Isochrysidaceae; genus Isochrysis; species Isochrysis galbana. The sequence goes on along the minus strand of CM030938.1, from coordinate 3,294,259 downwards.
TCAGCTGCGCCGTCTTTCCCCAGCCGGCGCCGGGTCGTCTGCAGGGTTCTACCTTCGATGAGCGCCTTGTCCGCCGGCTCTATGCTTACGCTCACCTCTGGAAGCTCGCCAGCAGGTAGCGCATCTGCGAGGACCAGCAGTTTGTGCACCGCGATCACCAGCTGGTTTGTGGCCCACGAGCCCGATTTGGCCACCGTTGGGGCCGCAGCCTCACTTGTGGAGCTGTATGCGGTCTTGGCGGCAGCAGCGAGCACCATGGACGCTAGCCCTCCGCCGCCTCCCGACTGCACCAGCCTGAGCGCTTGAAGCGCCTCGACCGAGACGGTTAGGCGGCCAACGACCTTGTCGTCCCGACCGAGCAGCTTGACGCTCTCGCGCGTCATGTCCTTCCCTTGGGCGAGGATCTCCTCAAGATTGACAAAGGCTTCGCCAATGGGTGCTCCGCTCTCCGCTCTCACAGAGAGGTAGATGTCCGAGTCCTCCCTCGCGTGCGATGCCAGCGCGCTGCTGAGCGCGTCCCATGCGCGGCCACCTGGAAAGAGCTCGATGCGTCTGCCCCACTCCACACTCACCCGCCCCTCGCTGCTCAGAGAGAGAGGGGAGGAGGAGGAGGCAGATTCAAAGAGCCGAGGGTCGGCAGACTCGAGGGAGAGGCTCACGCGGCCGTCTGCAGCGCGCGAGGCGTCAGCGGAGAGGAGCAGCTCATGCACGTGAAGCCGAATCTCGGACGGCATGCCGCGCGGCCGCGCGCGTGCGCTCTCTCTGTCCGTTATCCCTCTCTCTCCTCTTCCTTCTCTGCCTCTCCCTCGTCAGATCGGACGGCAGGGCGGAGGAGAGGGGGAGAGAGAGAGAGGAGAGAGATTGCGGGTGAGAGAGAGAAGAGAGAAGAAGATACTAGGTAGTACAAACAAGTGGGAGCGAAGAGAGAGCGGGTCTCCAGAGTAGATAGTAGAGGTACGTGCCCATATTAGAGTAAAGAGGGAAAAGGGTCAGAGGCGTAGAGTAGAGGAGAAAGAGAAACAGAGAATCAGAAGGGAAGACACACGATGATAGAACATTACTTGGCGAGGAGAGAGAAGAGAGAGAGGGGACAATGTGCGATGCGAGTAGAAGAGGAGAGGAGGGTGGTAGGGCGTACAGAAGAGAGAGATTGACGTGCAGAGAGAAGGAAGAAGGAAGGCAAAGAGGACAAGAAAGAAAGACGGAGTAGGGAGAAGAAAACTCAAGGACTGCCTGCACTGGGAAGAGAAGCGGGTCGTCTCAGAATAGGGGCGAAGAAATATATGGGGAAGGGGGAGGGGAAAGGGGAAAGGGGGGGGGGAGGTCCACACGTTTGAGAAGAATTCGATGAGAGAAGAAAATTCAAATGGAGGGCGAAGGGAGGAAGACGCCGACGTCCCCGCCGCGCCGCCAGCGATCTGGTGAGGGTTTTCTTGTTGTGTGAGGGCCTATGATGTACGCATACTAACCCCGAGAGAAAATTGGGGTCCGAAAATCTGAGTTTCACGGTCCGATTTTCTCAGTGGGGGAGGTGCGGGGCACCTCAAAAATTGGAGTTTGCAAAGTAGCACGAATTCAGCGTACTTTGGGGAACACGCCGCAACTCCGGACTACCCCCGCCTCTCAACTCCGGACCGACCACGAGACTAGATCTCGCCCGAGGGTAAGACTAAAGTAGATCGCTCGAGCGTAACAGCGTAACACTAAATCTCTCGCTCGAACTCGAACGCCCCCGACCCTCGAACGCCCCCGACCCAGAAAGAACACTCGAAAGAATAACGTTAAATAAAAATGAAGGAGGGGAGGAGAGAGAAGAGGGGAGGGGGGCTGAAGAGGCGCGCGTAGTACCTGCCCCATCCCACCTGCCGTCGCGCTCGCACGCTCGCACCCGCCCACTCCTCGATCTTACCTCCCCCACCCTCCACTCTCCACACACACACCCTTGCTGCCCTCGCCTCACTCACACCCTACCTCGCCTCTCTCCTCTCGCCAGCCTCGCCTCGATTCTCGATGCTAGAAGGCTCTCATGGATGGCGCAAAAGACAAAAGAAGAATGTCGTCCGCATCTTCGAGCTCTTTCAGTCTTCGCTGCCTAATATGGAGGTGCGTGGTGCTCTTGCGCCTCATCCCTTTGAGGAGCTCTCCGAGGAGAAGGCTTGCAACCCTCAATTGTACGACGAGTTCGCGAACTTCCTCGTCTTCAACTACAAGATCGAGTTGGGGCGCTACTCGAGCCAAAGTCTCGCTGTCGGGCCAGCCACCAACTGTGGAAATCAAAGCCGCAGCTTGGATTGTAACGAGATGAACGAGATGTAACGAGATGGCCTGATGGCCCGACGACGAGATGAACGAGATGGCCGAGATGGCCCGACGAGATGAACGAGATGGCCCGAGGGCCCGACGAGATGAACGAGATTTTCGGGTAACGGAACTGGACGGAGAGTTTCCCCACTAAGCTTGGTCTTAATGCGGTGAAACCGATTTCGAGACAAGCGGGAAACCGGGGCGGAAGGAACTGGCAAGGAAGTCGGCAGGAAGGCAGAGGAAATGTCTTGGCAAGGCGACGGAGGCAGGATTTTAACGGTAGGCGGAATTTTTAACAGTAGGAAGACAGGATTTCTAACGGTAGAAGAAGGCAAGATTTTTTACTGGTAGAAGAAGAGCGCGGAATTTAACTGTAGAAGAAGAGCGGAGAGGAGAAGGAGCGGGGCTCGAACTGCAGAGCGCTCTGTCCGGACTCGAACTCGCGACCCAGAGCAAAAGGTTGGTGGAGGCGGTGGGTTGAAAAAAAAAAACTTCTGAAGATTCAGGGCTACACACCTACTAGTTACGGGACTTCCCTTCGCTATCTACACCGCCCTTATCATCCCTCCCTCCACCTCTTCCCCTGCCCCCCTTCTTTCCTTTTTCTTCGGTTTCCGGGGTCCGGCCTCGGTGCGCTACCTGAGGCCTGGTTTAGAGTGTGGGGTCCGGGCAGGCCTTCTGGAATTGTCTTTGTTGTCGAGTGTGTCCGTCTGGTCGCCTTTTATTTGTTTGGTTTATATCCAGGTTCCAATGTCTCTACCAGCGGTTTAGGTAGGTGTATCGATGTTTCAGTTTCCCTTGTTCCCTTGTTCCGTGGTCCCCTCGACAGCGTGTGCGATCCCCAGCTTGGAGGCTAGTTCCACTAGCTCCGCGCTGGGCTTAAGACCGCCTTTGTCGTTCCTGTTGAAAACGGGTCTCAAATCATTCATGTCTATCCTTTTTTTAGGCTGTCTTCCCCTGCCCGCTTGGGCGGTTCTCGCCGAGTCGGTTTCTTGTGCGAAGAGGAGTGCTTTACTTAGTATGGTGTATCTCTCTATTATTCTTATTAGTATGGATTCTTCCGAGAATTTGATGCCGTCGTAATGTATCCTATAGAAGTCTGTGAGTATGTATCTCCACGCTAATAGGTATAGTACGTATATCGCTTTCGGGGCGTCCCCTTTTGGGTAGATGAATAGGTTGTCTACTATGGTTTCTTCTCTGCTCCTTTCTAATCCCGGTGTGAACCGTGCAATTTTATTCAGTTCGCCTAGGATGTTAGTTATCCCGGGGCATTCGCCTAGGTGTATCGAGGATTCATCCGTTTCCCCACAAATGCGGCACGTGTTGGCTCTGTCTGGAAAGCGGTTGTACGTGCCCACTCGCCTGTGTGTGATATGTTTGAAGTGTAGGTGCATGTCCCTCGCCGTTACCATTGGCGTGGTGTATAGTCGCGCCAGGTGCGTCCATGTATCCCCTGGTATTTGGAGTTTTTCCTCCCATTTGGCCGGCCCCGTGAGGCGTTTGCGTTTACGGTCTTTACGCTGAAGTGCCTCGGTTAGATGTTCTACCCCGGTGCCGTCCAGCGGCGTCTTGCCGTCTAATGTATATTCGTCCGCCAGCGGGTATTCTAGTCTCTTGTTGGTTTTGTATCCTCCCCCCATTGCGCCGGTGGGGATGGGTCTAAGTTCGAGGGTGCGGCGGGTAGTCTTTTTCCGATTATGGGCGTGCCTAGGTATGAGAGTTCCGCTTCGTGCCATATCTCCTTGATGTTCACATAGTATTCCCCGTCTACCGTTATTCGCAGTTCGGGCGTCGGTTCTTCCGAGATGTGTTCATTGTCGACCTCTTCTCGTCCCGGTGGTGCGCATTCTAGTTCGGCCGTCTTATCTACCGCTGCCAGTGTCGCCTTGGCGTGTCTGACTATCGTATCCCATGTTTCCAAGAATTTGTCTCTTGGGATATAATCTCCCTGGAAGTGTATATACGTGTCATTGTTCCTGAGGTATTGCGCGCATTCAGCCCTGCTATAGGGCGTGTTCGCTTCGTGGTCTTTGAATACGTTATGTATGGTATTACATTCAAGCTTGTTCCATAGTTTTGCCCATATGGGGTTTATTTTAGGTCCCGGGTGCGTCGGGCTACCCCACATGGGTTGCGAGAGTGCTCCTTCTCTACTTACTTTCAGTGATGTGAGTTTAAGTTCGCGAATGTTGTTTAGCGCCTGCTTCCAAAACTCGGGAAGTTTACTCGTGCCCGCTATTCCATCGGTGAGTTTGTTCGTGGGGACCGTCGAGAGAACCGCTGCTCTCCCCAGGTTTGTGCGGCAGAACCACGCGTCAAGCACTTGTTTCCATTGTGCTTGGCGTGCGTCAAGATAGTTTAGGATCCATTTGGCTTGTAAAGCTTTGACATGGTTGCCCCAGTCGAGCAGTCCCAGCCCTAGATGTGGCCCTTCCTCCAAAGTGTTTTTTATCGGGATCTCAGGGTGCTTTATCCATTGTAGCTTCCGGCCGGTGCGTGCGTTTGTCCACATGATTCTTTCTACGGCTCTTTTAACCGCCGTGTGGAATGATCTAGGGGCTGCCAGTGTCTGCAACCAGTATCTAGGTATAGAATATACTGTCACGTAAAGGTGGTAGACTTCTTTCTTACCTTGGGTTACTAGGACCCCTTCTTTAGTGAGGATCTTGGTCCTTTCTTGGTTGCCTTGGAGAAAGTAGAAGCCTTGATTCTCTACCGCCTTGGCGAGCGAGCTTATCGTAATGATACTCTTGAGCTCGAACTTGTAGTTACGCACCACTAGGTGCGCCGATACATCTTGGAAGGCTCCGGCTACCGCTTTATCGGACGCCCGGGGTAGCCCCTTGAGTTTTTCGTCGAGAGTTTGATATTTGACCGCTATTGGGCACGGAATGCCCGCCTTGCGAAAGTCGACTACGTCTTTGTACATCTCGCGAAACTGATTCGCGCAATCCGCCGTGACCATTATTTCCCATGGGCCGGAGGCGCTCTTAGACAAAAAGTCAGGTTCCAGGTCGACGCCCTCTAGTTTGTTGAGGTGTGCCACAATGGCGCCTAAAGTCTCCTCGTCCTTGGCCTTATGGCCCTTCTCGTACGCCGTAAAGGTGATGACGATTTTGTGGGAGTCCGGAAACTCGGCCTCCTCTTGGAGCTCGGGCTCTAGGTCTTCGTCGAGGAGGGCCACCTGGGTGGCCGAGGGGGGATACGAGGTTAGTCTTCTGCCTAGTCTTGTTGTTCTAGGGTCCAATTGGCTCAATGCGTCTACCATGCTGTCTCTCTCTCTCTTGAGTTTTGTGTGGGGTGTTTGTTGTGTTGGCTCATTTTCGTGTTTGTGTTGGTCTTGTTGGGTCTCCAGGGCCAGTGTCTTGCTGGTCGTCTCCGTGCTCGAGGCGCGGTCGTCCGTCTGATTCTCGGCGTCTGTGAGGGGTGCCTCCCCGTGACAGTCCTCTCTTCTGTCTCTGTCTCCCCTGATGGGGGTCCCAAGTTGTTCTCTCCATTGTCTGTTCTGGTGCAACATTTCCCCAATGGGGTCCTGTCTTGTAGGGCGCCGGGCCAGCCCCTCGCGCCGGAGCACGAGGGCGGTAACGCGGCTGTGTAGGGTCCCGGCCCGGGGGCCTACCCTGTGGAGTCGTCCCTCTGGTGTTCTGTGTTCGGTGTGGCTGTGGGTTGTGATGGAGGTGTGTTGCATGCTGGCTGGTGCCAGCATGGCGGCTTTGCACATGTCGTTCTTGGTGGTGCGCGGGCGCGGCCCGCCGGCTCCTGTGCCCACCTGACTGGGGGGGTCGTCCTGGCGCGGTCGCTTCGGCGACAGCGGCGTGTCCGTGAGCTCTTCGTCCATCATGGCGAGGGCAGCGGCAGCGAGAGCGGGCGGCGGCGCGCGCTCCATGACCCTATCGTTTTAACGATAGTTGGAGGCGGTGGGTTGAACCACTATGCCACGTGAGAGTTTACGTAGCCATAGGGCCGAGGGGAAGGGCCTACTCGCAGCAGCTCTTCGACGTAGCTGACTCGTCTCCCACTTTCGGTGGAGACGAGTCGGCCCCCGTCACGATTCGCATCAAGATCCTGCGCGAGTACAAGGACTTCGAGACCGAGGCGTTGGCGCAGAACCTGACGACCTCGAATGTCGAGTACGACCTCGTGCTCGTTGCGCGACTGTGCAATGCCTCAGCAGCGCAGATGGCGCTCATGGACCACTACCTGCACGACATCGCTCGCCTCAACGACCAGATGAAGACATCTCTCGAGAACGAGCGCCAGATCAACCGCTCTCAGCGTGCACGACTTCGCGCGCTGCGTCTTCTTCTGTCCTACGAGAAGCAGAAGAACAAGAAGTCGTACGAGCCTGCGTACGAGTCAGCTTCGTCAAGCGTAGATGATGGAATTTTACTCCGTGTGCGCTCCGATCCTTCGGCCGTCGTGGTGAAGAAAGAGCCAGAAGAGGAGCCTGCCATGGCCCCCGGCAAGAAGCGTCGCATGTTCCATGCGCCAGCGATTTGCAAGTGTGTTTGCCATGTGTGTGCTGCTTGAGAGTGAGTGCACAAAGGTACAAAATTTTGTCACATGGATAGGGTACTGTTTGTGTGATAAAATTGAAAGGTACAAAGGTAAAGGTGCAGAAGCACCTCGAAGCGCGCGACGCGCTCCTCCACGCCATCGGCGCAGACACCCTCCCCACGTGGATGGCGCACCTGTTGTTCTCTCGCTGGACGCTCAAGCACTCGGGCCGGCTCAAGATGCTCACCTTCCTGTGGGGCAACGGGGTCGGACGCGACATGTGCCTCCTGATCCTCGCGCCGCTCGTCAAACCGAAGCGCGAGTTCGACTGCAAGCAGATCCTGGACTCGCTACCCATGTAGGCAGCTTGGCTATCATGGGATAGCCTCCAGTGGGACCCGTTCTTTGGGGCTATCTTTGGAGAGATACCACAGTCCACAGTCCAAGACGTCAAAGTACAAAGAAATTGCTTTTGTAGCTGGGGCAGATCGGCACGCTTGCTTCTTTGTCGACTTTGGCGACTTTCTCGTATTGGACAACAAGAGCATCCATTGCCCGGATGAAGAAGCAGCGTGGCTTTTTCGACAATTGCAATGTACCAGCAAGCCAGCTGCAACAATGGGCAGCTACTTGAAGGCGGTTTTGCCGCGATCGAGAGGAGGTATCTGTGAGTAGTCGTCTTCGTATTCTTGCTCGACTTCGTGTTCATCCTCCCCTTGGGGATTTGTCTGCGGTTTGCAGGGTGGGGCTGGGGCGCTCGGCGGATAGAGGAGCTGGGGCGCTGGGCGGCTGGGGGACGGCTCGGCGGCTGGGGAGTGGGAGGGGGGAGGCGAGGGGTTGGGGGAGCTCGGCGGGGGGCGAGGGACTCGGCGGCTGGGGGGGGGGGGGGACTCGGCGGGGGGAAGGGGGTCGAGAATAATCATACCGTGAGGGGGCCCAATCTCTTCACAAGCAGTGTGACCTTTTCACAGGAGGCGCATGTGAAAAGCCCAGTGAAGTTTATTCCCTAGGGGGGGGGGGGGGGCAGTCACAATGGGGACGGTAGAAGTCCCGCGCCTTTGGCGCAGAGGAGGGGGGGGTTATTGGAAGTCACAAGTGTCAGAGCGGGGACGGTAGAAGTCCCGCACCTTTAGTTGGCATCATCATACTCACTGTCACTGTCGAGGTATTCAAGCAGCAGGCAGCTTAATAACAGTTCCAGCAAGGAGAAGTTCAAGTTCAAGTGGACCACACCCATGACCATCGGGGCCGCACTCGTGGCACCTATGGTCATTGCGGCGGCAGTCGCCTCGCCCGTCGCTTTCATGCTGGCCGTCTCATAAATAAGGGGGCAGCAGTGGGGGAATTGTCACACCAACTTGCTCCTCCTGGTGCGACGCATCGCTAAAATTCACATCCGCTAACGAGCACAACGCGCATAAAAGCACAGGCCATATGTCACTTTGATCTGATGGTCGCGCTTTTGCCTTTCAAGCCGGCCTTGGCCTTGGCCTTGGAGAAGATGGTCATTTTTATAGGTGGATTCATGATGATGATGTTGTTCACAATGCCCCCTGTAAAGTGAGGTGGCGTGCCGCCGCCCCATCCTTAAAAGTTTAGGTGATCCTGCGTCGACGAGGAGGAGGGTATTATGTACCCCCCTCCCTTGGGGCTCAGTCGAAAAAAAAAACCAAACTTGGGGTTTCAGTTTCAGTCTCTTATCTCTTGACCTGGTGAAGGGTGAAGGGCGAAGGGAGTGTCTCTAGAAGCTCATCAGACATTTTCATGAATGTTTTTTTTCTGCATCTTGTCTAGCCACATACACCGGACGAGCCATGCACCAACCGCGCACACACGCACACACACCACACACCCATCGCGGGGAAGGGGAAGGTGCTGCGTTCCCGATGAGGCACGGTCCCTCAGCACTACGATTAAAATAGGACAGACAAGAAAACCCTGTCTTCCCTTCTTCCTCGGCTCCTGGGCTGCCACCGCTCGCCTCGCTGGCCCGCTCGGCGCCGCGCGCTCCCTCCCCCCCCCCCCCTCCCCCCCCCCCCCCCCCCCCTCTCTCTCTCTCTCTCTCTCTCTCTCTCTCTCCCCCCCCCCCCTCCCCCCCCCCCCCCCCCCCCTCTCTCTCTCTCCCCCCCCCCCCCCCCCCCCCCCCAAGTCCTTTGCGTCGTACTCCCCCCCCTCCCCCGCCCCTTCCCGTCCCGTGGCTGATGGCGTCGCTAGCCTACGCTGACGAGGAGCTCGACGAGGAGGAGGCTGCAGCGCTCGCCGCGCGAGAGGCGCAGCGCAAGGCCGCCACACTGCCCTCGGCTCAGGAGAAGGCGGGGTGGCAAGCGGGGGGCGCGGCGGCGCGGCCTGTCTTCATGACGAGAGAGATGCGAGAGCAGGCCAAGAGGGCCGAGATGGAGGAAGAGCAAGAGCTGCAGGAGCTGATGGAGGAGGCGGAGCGTGCGCAGAGGCAGGAGTATATGCAAAAGGTGCGCGACGCGCTCCGTGAGCAGCGCGAGGCGGAGCGCTCAGCCAGGGCTTCTGCACGGCCGGCTGAGCGGCGAGACGAGGCCAAGTCCAAGGAAGAGCTCGACCGAGAGAAGGAGCTCCAGTTGATCAAGAACGCGTACCTTGGCGTCAAGAAGCAAAAGAAGAAGCAGGCAAAGATATCCGAGAAGTTTCGCTTCACCTTCGACTGGGGCGCCGAGGAGGACACTTCGACCGACCTCAACCCGCTCTACGAGAAGAAGCACGAGGCGCTCCTCCTCTTTGGCCGCGGCCTCCGCGCAGGCATCGACCGGCGCGAGCAGCTGCAAAAACGTGACGAGGTGCTGCAGCGCCGTCACCGCGAACTACCGGTGCCTGCGTCCGCCGCCGATGCGCACAGGCCGCCACCGCCGCCGCCGAATGTGGCCACGCCCGCGGGCGGAGTGCCGCCACCGCCCCCACCGCCCCCTCCCCCGCCCCCACCCGGCGGCCCGCCGCCACCGCCCCCACCGCCGGGTGGGCCGCCGCCTCCGCCCCCACCGCCGGATGGGCCGCCGCCGCCTCCGCCCGACGAGACGCACGACTTGATCGTGCCTCCGCCGCCCGCCCACGACACGGACGGCGCACCGAGCACCGAGATAGTGGCGGGCGCGCAGGCAGGACTGGAGGAGAAGCTGCGCATGATGAATTCCAAGTCATGGATGGACAAGAAAATCGAGAAGTACGACATGTCCAAGCACTACTCGGAGATCAAGGACCTCGACGATATGACCGAGCGCGACTGGAGAATCTTCCGTGAGGACAACGAGATCGCCACCAAGGGTAACATGCGCCATCCGGGTACGGGCAAGGTCATCAAGCCTTTCCGCTTTTGGCCGGAGTCGGGCCTGCCGCCCGAGATCTTGGCGGCGGTGCGTAAGGCCGGCTACGAGAAGCCCTCGGCCATCCAGATGATGTCCATCCCGCTGGGGCTCGCTTGCAAGGATGTCATCGGCGTTGCCAAGACGGGGTCGGGCAAGACGTGTGCCTTCGTGCTGCCCATGCTGGTCTACGTGCTGAAGCAGCCACCCATCACCAAGGAGTCGGCGCCTGATGGGCCCCTCGCGCTCGTCATGGCCCCCACCCGCGAGCTTGTGCAGCAGATCGAGGAGGAGACGCGCAAGTTCGCCAGCGAGCTCAAGATCCGAGTCTACTCCATCGTCGGAGGCATGTCGATTGAGGAGCAGGGCTTCATCGCCAACCAGGGCGTCGAGATCATGGTCGCGACTCCCGGCCGACTGGCCGACGCCCTGGATCGCAGATATCTCGTGCTCAACCAATGCAACTATGTCGTCCTCGATGAGGCCGACAAGATGATCGACATGGGCTTTGAGCCCCAGGTCAAATTCGTGCTGAGCGCGATGCCCACGTCCAACCTGAAGCCCGAGGCGGAGGACGCGATCATCGACATTGATGGCGAGATCAGGTACCGACAGACGTACATGTTCTCAGCGACGATGCCGCCTGCCGTGGAGCGCATCGCCCGGTCGTACCTCCGGCAGCCCGCCTATGTGTACATTGGGGACCAATCCTCCTCGAAGAGTAACATCGTGCAGCACGTCCACGTCCTCAAGGAGAACAAGAAGAAGGACAAGCTGCTCGACCTGCTGCAGAACGGGCCGCCACCGCCGATCATCATATTTTGCAACGGGAAGCGAGGGTGCGACGTCCTGTCTCGCTCGCTCGACAAGCTCGGCTACCCGACGGCCGTCATCCACTCTGGCAAAGACCAGGCGACTCGAGAGCTTGCCATCGAGGGCTTTAAGTCGGGCGAGGTCGAGATCCTAGTGGCAACCGACATCGCGGGCCGCGGCATCGACGTGCAAGGCGTTGAGCACGTCATTAACTACGACATGCCCAAGGACATTGAGTCGTACACTCACCGCATCGGCCGCACCGGCCGCGCGGGCCGCAGCGGTGTCGCCACGACGTTCGTCACGGGTGAGGGCGGCGAAGAGAATGTTCTCTACGACCTGAAGATGATGCTCCAAAAGTGTGGGCAGCCCGTGCCTCACGAATTGGAGAGGCACCCGGCAGCGCAACCGCCAGAACGCCGGGAGTTTTCGAAGAAGCCAAAGATTGTGGAGGCGAAGCGGTGACGGCATCACGGCGTCCCTTGATAGCAGGATGCACGCATGGGCCCTGCACGGAGTGAGATCGCCAAAACTCGGGCATTCGAATGGTGCGCAGCAAGATGGAGACTCGTCCGGTGCACCTGAGAGAACAGTCGCAGCAAACGGCGCGTACTTTTTGCACGTCTTGGAACGTATGTCGTGAGTCTTATTAGCTAGTAGCTAGAGCTCAAGATCCATTAGACAATTGCTGGCAAAATCGCTGCCACGTACACCGTGCTGCACTCTTGCAACGGTGCAACGGCTCCTAACTCCTAACTGATAACTGAGTTATAGTCTAGGCGCAGTGCTAAAGGGGAACAAAACTTCTTAATTATTCTCGCCTAGCGCGTGGCCCTTGGTTTCTAGAACGAACCCACGCCCACGCCCGCTCCTTCCTCGCTCCCGCCTTGCGGCAACTCCCCTTGTGCTCCACTTAGGGCTCAATCTCGATCTGCTTCGCCTCCTCCGCCTCCATCTCCCCCTCCACCTCGAGTGCCGCCTCGTCATCGTCGCTCGCCTCGATCTTTTGTGGCATCTCGTCGTCGTCGATCTCCTCTTGCGCGCTTCCACGTGGCGCACTCTGGTGGAAAGCCAGCCCACAGGCCCACAGGCCACAGGATGGGCTCCGCCTTTGGGAGATGGGCGGCGCATTCGGAGCGGTGAGCGGCGCGCCTCTTCCTCTGCGCGGCGCTCCACTGAGGTGTCGTTCCGTCAATTGTGGGGCATCAGTCGAATTGAGCGATCAAATGTCCATAGTTATCTATACAACAATATTCACACGTGACCCTAGTATCGGCGTTTAACATCTACGGCGCGCGCTTTTAAGGACTGGTCTATTTTTGGCAGCAGTTGTCTTTTTCCTGACGAACCAGCGCGCCCCCATGGAGACGCCGTGCGTGCGTATGCCAATTTGATTCTCTGCGGTTCACCTACACTTACGCAAACGTCCAGTAAGCACGCGACCATGCACGCGGCAATCGACCGGGAGCGCCTCCGGCTCTGCCCAACCTCGCCAAGATGGCCCGCCAATACCCGGGACGAAGTCGCGTTCCGTCAAAAGAGGGCCAGGTTATTTGTTTTCTTTTTGGTATATAATTGTCAGGTTATTTGTTTTCCTTTTGGTCTATTATACCCCCAGCTACGCGTGCTGAGTTTTCATCTTCTTCGTCTTTTTCTCACATCCCTCTTCCTCGTCGTTCTGCTGGCAGGCGACGATATCGCTTGGCTGATCTTGGGTGGCGAGATCTGTGATCGGATGTCTATCGGATCGGCCCTTTTTGCGACTCTGATGGTCTCCCCGATTCGACAACCAGTCAACTCCAGAAGGTGCCATGTCGGTGCTTGGCACACGTCCAGCTTGCTTGCTTGCGAAAGGCGAACGAGAAGTAGAATTGCGCAACTTGCGCTTCTTTCTCACTCAGAACTGGCAGTGATTGGCCTCCACGCCCGTCCCTGCCGCGCATTCTGCCTACCGTTGAGTGACTGTACATTGATTCAATGGCAATCGGGACAAGGCCATGAGCTTCTGCCAATCGGGTGAGGGTTTCGCGCCAGACAAGATATTTGTGTGCATCGGTTAGGTCGTCAGAATCTTGTGTGACAGTGTCCTGCAAGCTGAAGCACAGCCCATGACCAAACTCATCGTCGTGTTGTGGGCCGATGCGTAAGCTGCTTGTGCCCTCTCCATCTTCCGTCTTCCCCCCTGCGTTTGCTTCCGCTTGTGCGTTTTGCGCATGCTCAATGCGTGCATTGGTCTTGTCCCAACGGGAAGCTGTGAGATATGCCTTTGGCTCGAGATTGGGCGCCCCATCTGGCAAGGTGGATCCGCCGTCGCCTCGCTTACCGTCACGGCGACCAGTTTCAGGTACCATACTACCCTCCGCCGCCCTAGTCCTATGGGCCATTTGCGGCTCTATACCCTCCCGCATCTCATTTGCTCCATCAGAGCGGGCGCCCTTGGGTACAGCGTCAACGTCCACACGCTTCAGGCGCAGCACAAAGGGAAACTCGGGCGGCTCCAATGTCACTGAATTCTTACCGTCCAACACCTTGAGCACAGCGCTCGCGTCGGGCGCTGTGCCAAAGAACACACCGCCGGGCTTCAGCAAGGAGCTCACTTGAGCCATTAGTATCGATGCAGTTGCCTCACTCCCAAATGCAAATTGAATGCAGAACATCGCGGCGACAGCGTCGGCACCACCCTCAGCGCCTGCCCATCGCAGCTGTGGCGCGAGGAGCGCGGCCAGCTCGGGATCCAGCATGCTGTGCTGCCGCCATACGATGTGCGTCTGGCTGGGGACCCTTCGACTGTGCGATGACGGAGTCGAGCTCGAATGGCTTGAGGAATATGGGCCGAAGGGGGAAAAGTTGACATGCGCACGCACGGCGCCCCCGCAGGGGGGGGGCGTGGTGTGGCGGCTCCTGTGCCCACCTGGCTGGGCGTGTCGTCTGGGCGCGGTCGCTTCGGCGACAGCGGGGTGTCCATCAGCAGTTCGTCCATCTCAGCGAGGGCGGCGGCAGCGAGGGAGGGAGGCGGCGCGTGCTCCATGACCCTATCGTTTTAACGATAGTTGAGCCACATCACACCCAGAGAATAATGCGTCAAGAGCTGCCTTGCTCATGAGTTGTGTTGTGTTGTGACCTCATAGCGACTTCCTTGGATCTCTCAAGTAAGAGCGGCGGGAGGATGAGCCGCTCCTTAAGCCACTGTAGACTTAGACTAGGAGGCAATGCGGCGGAGTGACTGCTAGTTGAATGTACGGTCGTCTTGATCGAGCCATTTGAAATTCTCCTTGGGGGTGGATCAACAATTGGGCCGGAGCTCCTAGCTTGCGGCCATGCAAACCTGACGCATACGGGCTCGACGTTATTCCCATGGATATCCCTCGCCAGGTTGCGCCCCTCGTGCATCTGAAAGCGGACGAAAGGTCCACCGTCCTCTCGCTCAAACTCCGTGCAGGGGGTCGCATCAGCAGAGAGCACCCCGCTGCCACCACAGAATCCATTTAGCAAGAAGACCGCTGGCAAGGCAGCATCGGTGGAGGCACGACGTGCTGAAGCGGAGACAGCGAGGTCTGAGGTCCCCATGGAAGCCAGGGTGCGCTGCAGCCACTCGCCGTCTATACGTGCGGCAGCCTTGAACTCGGACTCCAACCTGAGGCAGAAATGAGCATCGCAAAGTGCCGCCGCCAACTCACGAGAGGCGTGTGGAGAATCATCACTCAACCGCATCGATGAAAGTTGACGGAGAAGGACGCAGCCCTCATCGAGCAAGAGTACACGCAGAGGAGAGGTCGGGACAGGGGTTGTGGGGAGCTCAGAGAGTGCTGGCGAGTCATCCGAGACGAAATCTGACGAGTCTCGCTCGACGGGTGGGGTTTGAGCAGACTCTCGTGGCGGCCCTAGAGAATGTGTCAGCTGGTCGAGGTACCTCCCTACGAGGAAAACGCGCTCAAATGCGAACCATTCTGCTTTCGTTGGCGCAGGGCTCGCTGCCAGGTAATGCTGGAGTAGGCCTTGTACCGACGCACGGAATCCTGTGGCATCAACGAATTCAACATTTGGTAGTGTCGCAAGTCGGACCGATGTCCGGTCGCCGAGCAGCACAACCCGATGCTGTGAGGCGGCCACGCGCACAACTGTCTCGAGCTGAGCGAGAGAAGCGACGCCAAAGGAAGAAAACACCACTGGGATGGACTCGGTGCCAATGGGAGGAGCGGCATGGAGCGGTAGGGCAGAAATCTGGGTGGAAGGGCCGTCCATCGACATGACCGATCCATCGTCACAGCCTCCACCGAATATATAGAACCACGAGCGCTCCAGGAAGTGTCCCTCCACAGGGTCGACGTGCCACGCCACTTGCCTGTGCAAGGCCTCATAGTAGGATCGCGATCTGCTGAGGATGCGATCTCTGCGCACGGCGAAAATCCCACAGGAGCATGCACAAAAGAGACCGCCTCGCGACTCATGCCGCGCTTTGAATGGGTATGGCCCGATCCAGCGCTCGAACCACTCTCGGAAAGTAACGTTCCCCTCGAGGTACCGATCTGGCATGAACCAAGATCCTACCGTTCCGAGGTAGTCTCGGTTCCAGTCGGACCGCCAGTTGTGGTCTTTCGTGTCCGCACTCACAGCCTCCGTCGGCTCGGACAGGCCCCCAGACTCTGCCTGCGCTGCGAGACATTGAAGGAACGCAGTCTCCGACGCAAATCGGCGGCCGCGCCACCGCGAGCTGGTCCCCACCGTCGTCCACGCGGCTAGGTGGTCGGTGACCCTGGCTTGGGTGAAGATAACGATGTCCGGCAGTCTGTCGTACTGCTCGATGATGTGGCGCAGGTACGCCTCTCCCTCACGCCCTCTGTTGGGCACACGGAGCTGTGAGACGCGGTCGGCCGCTCCAAGAGGCAGCTGCACGTCCGGCTCGCCCTTGTTGTACAGCCAGAGCTGGGCGGCGCCCAGGCCTGCGAGCCAGTCGAGCGGCTCATCGTAGCGCACGACGACCACGTGCGCCCCCGCCGCCATCGGAGGCGACGGCGTCGGAAACCGCGGGAACGACGGACGACGGACTAAAGTACTCCTGGGAGGAGAGACGGAACTATCGGAATACAAATTCTAACTCTAGAGGATAAATATGAATATAAATAAACCTTTTAATAGTCTCACCGCACACGCGGCCGTGGACCCTCTACTTTCTACTCACGTAGGAAACTTTCTACACCCCCACTTCCCCGGCCCTTCTCCCCCCGCCATAAGGCGACTCCCCCCGTGCACTACTAGGGGGATAGGGGTGAAGGGCTTAGATATGGTCCGGTGGCCCGCGCCCCCCCCCGGTGATCATTCCCCCCCTTCCTCCTGTGTCTCCGAGTGGGCGGCGGTCTCAGCCCCGACTTATCCTGTAAACAGGTGCGGGACTTACCTATTTTTCGGTGAGCGGAGCTCTCGCTCCGCCCACCCCCTTCTCCGCGCTCTCTCTCCCCTCTCCTGCGGCACGCGCGATGGCGCGCCTGCGGCAGGCCTGCAGCTGCCCCTGGCGACCCCTGGAGGCTCCTGGAGGCCAGCTCTGGGGGCAGAGGAGGCTGGGACTGGGCCCTGGCCTCCCCTGCCTCTCCCTCGCTGGCGCTCCTGAGCCTCTGGGGCCCCCAATCTGCACCTGTCTGCCTGTCGACCAGGGGGGGAGGGGGGGTTGGAGCAATGGGCTGGTCACGAGGAGCCAGGATGGGCGAATGGGGCGAGCCTGTGGGGAAGGGAGTGGGTCAGTAGGGCAGTGGCCTCCTAGCAAGCCATCAGGCGTGCCAGGAGGATGGGTGGTTCCTCCCCCATGGCAGGGGAGGAGTGGAGAGAGGGGGGGGCTCGTGCCCCCCCATGGGTCAACCAAGTATAAACTTAGTTGATAGAGGATAAATATGAGGTCATGAGGTCGCGTTCCGTCGAAAGAGGACCATATAATTTTCTTTCTATACATCAATTAAAATACAAACGTTAGGTTATTTGTAATTAACTTTAAATTATAATAATTATTCTAACAATACACGCTACTCACAGTTAAAAATTAAAACTGTTTAAAACACTTCAAACGCCAGTGCCAGTGCCAATGCCAGTGCCAGTGCTTGTGCCAGTGCCTGTGCAGCGCTTCACCTTCTTCGTCATCCTTTCCCCAGGATCCTCGGCGACTGCCTCCGTGATGCGTGAGAAGACGGCCTGCTTGTCCTGAGTCCAGAGTCGTTGAGTAGCTCACAGGTCACTTTTGACCGCCACATTTTTCCACCATTGGATTCTCTTATTCTCTTCATTGTGCAAATTGTGCACGACGCACGACCGCATTAGGGGGCTTGCCTTCGTTTGATCTCCCCTCACTGCGCTGCCGCGACCGGAACCTCCCCTCCGTGTGCCGTGTGGGGGCCATTATTGGGATCATTCATGGCGCCCCACACCCTTCTTGGTTGTCCACCGCGCAGGCGCCAGGCACAGCGCGGAGATGAAGAGTCGAAATCGGCAGAGCGGCACACGCCGGTTAAGAAAACTGAACGGCAAAAGGCGACCATCCGCTGGGAAGCAAGGCTCCCTGTCTTGAAAGAGAAAGAGAAATGGAAACAAATATCTCATTTATACAAATACAACTTCCTAACACTAACACCCCGGGACTCATATCTATATCTTCATTTTAAACACAAACACAAACACATCCTTCGTAGAAGTAGAAGGATAGCAACGGCAAATAGATTTGCCGGCGACCCCACATGTCGCTTCCGTGGGGCGGCTCCCGAGTCGTCCCTACACTAAGCGAGCTGCAGTGCGATCGATCCGATTTTCGCCTATATAGAAAAGCTACTAAATACACAAAATCCTCCTCAGCACCAGCACCAGACGGCGCAACGTCTCTTTTGCTATCAGGTCGACAGACCGTGCCGCTGTGCCGCTCCGCGAGCATCTCGCGCACTTTGACAGATATCTGGTGCTTATGTTTTGGGGCTCATGCGTGTCAGCGCGCGCTAGGATCCATGCAGCGAGCTTGCGCTTGCGCCGCTCTATATTTGTGAGAATCTGTGAGTGAGTGTGTGAGTCGCGCATTCCTGGCTCGCCCCCCTGCGCATTCTGCAGTTCTCTTGTGGCCTTATGCCGCATTTCCAGAGGGAACATCCCTGTGGCAATTGCCGCTTTGGCTTTGGCACCGACGCTGTTCGCTCGGCAGCTCGGCAGTACGCTGCAGCGTTCCCCTTCCGGTCTTCCGGACGTCTTCGATCTTCGATCTTCGAGCGCGACTGTCGACTGTGACACTGTGACTATGCACTGTGCGGTTTCTAGTTTCTGGAGCGGAGATCACGGGCCAGGATAGTATAGTGGCCAGGGGCCGCCGTAGTCTTGCTCTGGGGCTTGGGGAGGGCTCTGGGAGCCATGGGAGGGGGGGGGGGGGGGGGGCACTCTGCGAAGCAGGCCGCTCTGCGAAGCGCAAGCCTCTCTCTACTAGAGAGCTCCAGAGTAACTCTAGACTCTAGAGCTCTCGAGTGGAGTACTCTAAGAGTAAAGCAGGCCTTCTCCCCCCCTCCTCTCGCGCGCCGCCACTCCCCTCTCTCTCTCTCTCTCTCCTCTCCCCTCCCCCCGTCCCCCTTCCCCCGCCCCCTCCCCCACCCGCGCGGCCCCACACTCAAACGGGGACCGCGACGGGTAGCGCCCGACGCCGCCCTTCCCCTCGTCAACACCCCCTCCTCCTCCCCTGCTGCCCCCCCCCCCCCCCCCCCCCCCGCGCGCGACGGCCATGGGCGACGAGAACGAGCCTCTCGCGGCCAACAGTAGCCTCGATGAGCTCGTGCCGTTGCAGATCAAGAGCGCCTTTGACGTGGCAGAGCATGCTGATCCGCAGAGCGACGGAATGAGCGACAAACCGCTCACTGAGAGGATGAAGGCGAGCGTGCCGGCTGTGAGAAAGGCGGCGTTCGCCGAGATAGGGACGCAGCTGGCCGGCAAGGCCGAGCACTTGGCCGCAGATGTGGCAGACCTCGTACCTGCCATGCTTCACGACAAAGCGCCGCTGTGTCACGAGAGCGCCCTTGACGCGGCCGCCGCGTGGATCCAGAGTGCGCCGGCGAGCGCCATCTCAGCTGTCTCGTCCGCCGTGGCCAAGGCACTCGTCGAGAAGCACGCGGCAGGCAAGTTCCAGGCCAAGGCCATCGCCGCGCTCGTCTCACTCTTCCAAGCCGGCGGTGCCGACGCCGTCAACTCTGCGCTGGCTGCCGGATTGAAGGCGAAAGTGCCAAAGGCCATCGCGTCGGCGCTCAAGGCATCTGCTGAGGTCCTCGCGCTCTGCGGTGGGGGCGCCTTTGACGCGCAGCCCCAGATCAAGGCGCTGGCTGATATGCTCCAGCATCGCGACAAGCTGGTGCGTGATGAGGCGACGGCCTTGGTGGGGGTGATAAGGCTCCACTACGGAGACGGCATATTCAAGGAGCTGAAAAGCATTGGGGACGACCGCATCGCAGCGCTCAAAGCTATCGGGCTTCCAGAGGCACGGGTCATGGCGACAGTTTCTGTCGATGCAAAGGAGGGTCTGGAGCCGATAGACACTCAGCACGCAGAACGCCCTACTGCTGCGGCGACGCGGCCCACCATCTCAAGGCCTCCGTTTGATCTCCTCGCCAAGCTTCCCAAGACGAAGGGATCGAGTGCTCAAGCTGATGCCTGGGAAAAGAGCCTTTCCGCCGAGAAGTGGGTGGAGCGGAAGAAGGCGGCCGACACCATAGTGGAGCTGCTGGACGGCGAGACTAGCGTCAAGATGTCGCCCGAATTCACAGTGGTCGCCAAGGGTCTCAAGAAGCTCTATGGAGATGCGAATGTGAACGTCGTGGCCTCCTCCATCAAAGCCACACACTGCCTGACTGAGAAGCTCGGGAAGGAATTCGGGTCGCACGGCAAGCGCCTGGCACCAGCACTGCTAGAGAAGGGGGCGGAGAAGAAGGCGGCTGTTGCCGAGGCCGTGCGGGCCGCCCTCGCGGCACTCGTTGAGTCGCAATGCCTCGCCATTTCTGATGCCGCTGAGATCACACTTGGCGCCATCAAGGCGTCAACAAACCCAGCGCTTCGCTGCACCGCAGCGCGTTGGCTCATGTCCGCCGTCGCCTCCGCGGCTTGTGACTGTGGCACGCTTGGAAGGACCTTGCCCACACTCGACAGCGCGCTCACGCTGCTCGAGGAGGACGCGACGGTGGAGGTTCGCTCGCTTGCCTTTGAGGCGACGGCAAGGATCGCAGAACTCCTTCCAAGCGACGAGGCGCAGGCTTGGATGAAGGAGATGGCTCCAAAACGAGCGGAGAGGCTAGCAAAGGGAAAGGCCCAGGTAGGTGCACTGAAAGACACCTCTCGCTCAGAAGCAAACTCAACGACCCATCCGTCTGAAACTGCTCCACCGGGCAGAACGACAACGGCGACGCTTGCGCCCCCGGTAGCAACCACCCAGCCCACGCGGACCGAGGCTTCTGAGGCGAGAAGCTCCCGAACCGCGAAACAGAGTACAGAAAAGTCTAAGTTCGCAGCCCCTGGAGCCGCAAAAACGCCCGGTTGGCGGGAACCGGAGCTGCCGAGTGCCGATGATCTGCATGCAATTGTCGAAGAGCACGATGTGCCCCCGTCGGCTCTCCGCGCGGCTATCGTGGATGCCGCGTGGGGGAAACGTGTGCAGGCCTTCATAGACGTCACAGCGCACGTGCGCAGTATGTCGGAGGATTCTCTGACGCCGCTGGTCGCCGAGCTGATCATGTGGCAGATCTCGATGCAGTTGGCCAAAGAGAAGAATGAGCAGGTGTGCATGGAAGCGTTTTGGTGCACATGTGTCATTCCTTGCCAACGGAAGTTCTGCCTTCTCGCCGATGTGGGGAAAGGCAGGTCGAGCAGAGCTGACCTCCTACTTTCCACTCCACGCCTTGCAGGTGATGGCAAAGTCCATTGAGGCCATCGCAGCCGTAGTCCTGGCCGCGCCTTTGGTGTCGCGGCGCTCCGCAACTCGTGCTTTAGGCGATATCGTGGAGCGACTCACGGCCAAGCGCGTGAAGTCTGCCGCCACGGAAGCCATCTTATCGCTCGCTGAGGCTGTGGGGCCCACGTGGGTGGTCAGCCAGTTGCACAACCGCACCATAGGACATAAGAACCCGAAAGTGCTTTGTGAAGCGCTCGTGGCCCTGACGAGCGCGTTTACCGCCTTTGGCCCCTGCTCGCTGTCTCCGGCCGGGGCGCTCGGAATGGCTATCCCTGCTATGGACTCTCGCGATGCGTCCGTTCGTGACGCCGCGATGAAGCTGATTCTCACCTTGCGACGCGAGCTCGGATCACCCTTCCTTTCATTGCCTCAGCTCAATGAGCTCAAGGACATTGTGAAGAAGCAGCTTGAGTCCGAGTCCGCGAGCATGGGCGATGCCCCACAGCCGATGACACCCACGCGCTTCTTCAAGCACGGCACAGCACGTCTTCCAACTACTGGTGCCCCTGCTAATAGCACCCCGGGTAGGGCTCCTCCAGCACCAGTGGGTCTCGCCGATTCGTCTTCATTTCTGGATGATCTAGTGCCACGAGTTGATCTGCTCCGAGATCGGGTGAAGCCCGGTATCATTGCTCAGCTGAGACACCAGGAGTGGAAGGAGCGCAAGGCAGCACTAGATGTGGTGACTGTTGCATTGCAGGACGCGCCACGGCTCTCTCCCGTCGTAGGCCCGCTACTCGAAGCCTTGGTACCTCGAGTTTCGGACAAGCAGCAGGCTCTTGCGACGGCTGCCTTAAATGCGATCGGTTCCATCGGCCAAGGGGTAGGGAGGGCAATTCGTCCGTTCATTCGCACAACGCTTCCGGCCGTCATCTCAGCCCTAGGCGACGGCAAGGCCACAACACGGGACTGCGCTCTAGATGCGCTCAACAAGTGGGTGAAGGAGACCTCTTTCGAGCCTCTCGTGCCGTTACTTCCGACTGGTATGGGGATGGAGTCACCGGCAGGCCGAGCCAAGTTGTTAACGTGGCTTGCGGCTCATGTCCCACAGCTCGACTCAGCGTGCGAGGCAGATCCTTTGCTTCCCGGCCTTTTGCGCAACCTGGATGACCGCACACCTGAGGTCCGGGCTGCCGCCGCAACCACAATTCAGGCTCTTCTTGCCACGGCTCTCGTGACGAACGCGGATCTCGACGCGCAAGTTGAGAAGCTCAATCCTGCAACGGTGAAAAAGCTCACTCCCGTTCTAGCTAAGCTGAAACTTGCCGCGCCGCAGGCTGATGCGCCGCTAGGCGCGCCCGGCCTAGGCAACGCCGTGCATGTAAAGAATGCGCGCACTTCAGCCTCGCGCCTATCTTCTCGATCGAACGTCGAGGGGTCCACCTGTCCCGTGAGCACCACCATGACCACGGGCAAAAGTGCGTCCAGGCCGGTATCTTTGCTTCGTTCCGCAACGATGGGCTCCATTCCGGCACCGAGGGGAAGCCGGACTCTTGAAGCGTCAAAGAAAGAAGGCGCTCCGGTCCATGCCGCCAAGGCTCTCGGGAATGGCTCTCTTTCTGCCAATAGGCCTGGGCCGAGACCTGCCACTGTGTCTCCCACGCGATCTCGGTCCACCGCTGCTTCACCCGCGAGGTCGCGGTCGCTTGCGGCGTCTCCCGCGAGGTCGCAGTCGGTTGCGGCGTCTCCCGCGAGGCCGCGGTCGGTTGCGGCGTCTCCCGCCAGGCCGCGGTCGGCTGCAGCGTCTCCCGTCAGGCCACGCTCCGTAACCGCGTCTCCCGCTAAGCCGCGATCCATGACTGCATCGCCGGCAAGGCCGCGCTCCGCCGCCGCAGGTCTCGCGAAACCGCGGTCTGCGGCGCCGTCTCCTGCAAAACCGAGGTCCACGATGAAAGAAACTAAGCCATCCACTCCAGGAGTCCCACGTCCCGGGTCAGCCGGCATCATCCAAGGGGGCATCAACACGCGTGGCAAACAACGCGAGACAGCACACAAGGGTCTGACTGAAGACATCATGCTCCTTGGCTCACAGCAATCTACACAACCTGATGTGCTGAAGGCGCTCTCCTTGCTCTCTCGTACAGTGGCAGACAATCCGGACGCATTGGCAGCGGTGCTCGAGCCGCTTGCTGAAGCGCTAGCCACACGTCTGCGTACGGCTTTACGCTCACCATCCGCGTTGTCACAATGCAAAAAGACCCTGCAACTCATGATCGACATGCTCGGGGAACCTCGAATCGTTGGTTTCCTTCAGCAGCCGCAGATTCGCCTACTCGTGCTCGAGCTTCTGGAACGTCTTCTGGATCCCTGCCTCGCCGACTTCGGCGCTGAGGTTGCGCACCACCTTCTCGATACACTCAATTTTATCATGCTGAAGCTCCTTCAAAATTCTCCCCGAGGACCGACATTGAGCGCTCTCCTGCAATTACTAGGCGAGAAGGGGACATTGCCATCGCAAGGCAATTTGTCGAGTCTTGTGCTTAAGTGCCTCGCCAAACTCAACAAGACCCTCAAGGACATGGCTCCGCAGATCGATATGCTGCCGGTTGTTAAGGAGCTCTCTGCACTCTCTTGGACGCTGGCTGCCGCCGAACGAGACTCGCCGGGGGAGCTCATAACGCACATTCGTGACGCATCCGATGTCACTTTGAGCGCACTCGTCGCCGTCCGTGGTCAAGAGGTGTTGAATGCGCTCCGCATGTGTGGCGAGGGCGCAGGGGCCAGCGGACGTGGTGTTTCTAGTCGCCGCAAGGCATCGCCAGCATTGGTGCATCGCGTCAACGAGCTGCTCGGAGTGAGCTGCTCTCCCCGCCACCGTGTGGCCAACGCAGCATCAGTTGAGAATATCTCGGATTCGACACCGACGCCACAGGCCACCTCCTCCGATGCGGCGTCAGTCACGATGTCATTGAGCGGAGGCAATCAAGCGGGTAGCGCGACGCCCACAAGGACTAATGCGCGCACTCCCGTACGCCAACGCAGTGGCACGGCGACTGCACAGGCTACGCGGAAGACGCCCAACTCGGTACGCCAACAGCGTGTTACCGATGCATCTATTGCCGACGCTCCTGCCGCCACGGGTGGAGATGCGGCCATCGCCTCCGCCATCGCAAGGCTCACCGAAATGAAGAAGAAGTACAACATTGAGGCCACGCCTGCTCGTGCGACGCGATCCAATACCGCGTTTGCAGACCCCCCCGTTGGAGCAGACGTTGCTGGCGATCTGACGGTCCCCTCGACGCCCGCGGAACTTCGGGCTGTCCGTGCTCGGCTGGCCAAACATGGCTATGTGAAACCGGGAGAGAATTGAACCCATCTTCCAACTTCCCAAGCGATTA
The DNA here is from genome assembly GCA_018136815.1 of Isochrysis galbana. Classification (NCBI taxonomy): domain Eukaryota; phylum Haptophyta; order Isochrysidales; family Isochrysidaceae; genus Isochrysis; species Isochrysis galbana. The sequence goes on along the minus strand of CM030938.1, from coordinate 3,270,035 downwards.
TGAGACCGCGTCATCTCACTTTTGGTCATGGCGTCACTCGAAGCGTGTCATCCGAATTCCATGGTCTGTATTCTCACTTACTTCCCGAGTGCAATCTCAATTACCATGCGGAGCCGATTGAGAATTTCCCCTGTCGTCTAGTGAAGAGTGCGGCAATGTGCTTTGCGCACTAGCACAGCTTCAAGCATCGTACATGCGTCATAACACCAGGGCTCATGCACTAGAAAGTTGTAATTCTAAAAAAATCTTCTTAAGGTGGTAGGCGGGTGGCCGCGCGAAGGGGGGGGGGGGCTGGGGGAGGAGGGCTCTCCCGCCTGAGCCGACCGTGAGTGGGTAGATAATAAGCAGGAGAATACGCAGGACATAACTTTGAAACTGAGATGGGGGAATGTGGCTGTTGCTGTTGGGAAGCTGTCCAGAAAATCCTTGTGAACGGACGAAACACATACTAAAGACCAGTCGCGCACGGTGGCGCGCGGGCGCTGCGCGGCCGGTGCTAGTTCGGCCTCCATGCTGCTGGACCCCGACAACAGCATGGTGTGTTCACAGGGTGGCGCCCCACACATTGCAGAGGCCTCGGCCACCTACGCCGCCGCCCCAATCGGCGAAGTCGCCCCACCAAGGCAAGAGTTGTTCGTGGCAAAGCGTGAAGTTCAGCAGAGCCGCGCATGACGGTTGTGTTGTGCCCGCTGTGCCAGTCGAACAAGCCTGAGGTGCAGGAGGCTGTGGAGAGGGCACAGGAGGCGGGTCATGCTGCCGTGCGCGCCGGTGCGGTGCGATGGCCGCCACCTCGGACGTGGAGACGAGTTGGAACAGCAGTCATGTGCTGGTCTCCATATCCATACGTATGCGCCACATGTGTGGGAACACGCTTCTTCTTGCGCAAAGCCCCCCCTCCCCCCAGAGACCCTGGCGCCTCAGCTGGAGCCTCCCGCGTGCGTGAGCCCCGGGGGAGATCTGCCTTCGGCGACACCCATCCCCTTGAGAGCCTCCTCTTGCGCTTCCCTCCATTGCCACCGCTCAACTATCGTTAAAACGATAGGGTCATGGAGCGCGCGCCGCCGCCCGCTCTCGCTGCCGCTGCCCTCGCCATGATGGACGAAGAGCTCACGGACACGCCGCTGTCGCCGAAGCGACCGCGCCAGGACGACCCCCCCAGTCAGGTGGGCACAGGAGCCGGCGGGCCGCGCCCGCGCATCACCATGAACGACAAGTTCAAAGCCGCCATGCTGGCACCAGCCAGCAGGCAACACACCTCCAACACAATCCACAGCCACACCAGCCACAAAGCACCAGAGGGACGAACCCATAGGGAATGCCCCCGGGCCGGGACTCTACACAGCCGCGTTACCGCCCTCGTGCTCCGGCGCGAGGGGCCGGCCCGGCGCCATACAAGACAGCACCCCATTGGGGAAATGTCGCATCAAAACAGGCATTGGAACATGGAGCAGCTTTGGACCCCTGTCAGGGGGGACAGCGGCCACAGGGAGGACGACACCGGGGAGACACTCCCCAGAGACGCCGAGAGACAGACGGACGACCGCGCCTCGGGCGCTGGAACGATCAGCAAGACACCGGCCCCAGAGGCCCAACATGACCAGCACAACCACGAATTTGGGCCATCACAACACGCATCCCGCAGAAAACCCGCGAGAGGGAGAGACAGCGCGGTGCTTACGAATAGATTAAAAAAAGTAATCGGGAATATAATTTCGAAAGACCAGCTAGGCTTCGTCCCGAAACGGTTAATCGGCGAAGCCACCCATCTGTTACAACTGACGAATGCATACCTAGACGAAACGGGGGAGCCAGGACTCCTCCTAGCGCTAGACTGGGAAAAGGCCTTCGACAGGGTCAACTGGGAGTTTTACCACTTGGTCCTCGAAAAATTAACATTCGGGAAGGACTTCAGGAGATACGCGAAGGCGCTCACGAACTCCGAGGCAAAACCAATCCGCTACATAAAGGCGAATGGGGGAAGAAGCTTCCCTTTCAACATAGCGAGTGGCGTCCCCCAAGGATGCCCGCTCTCGCCGTTGACCTTCCTCTTAACGGCAGAAGTCCTCACCAGAGCGATAAACGAAGACGAAGACATAGAAGGCATCGTAGTGAACGGAGCCGAACTTAAGATAAGCCAATTCGCGGACGATACACAGCTCTTAGCGGCAGACTACAGTAGCCTAGCGCGATCTCTCAGCTGGTAGAAAGGTACGCGGCGGCCTCGTGCGGCAAACCCAACGACCAAAAGTTCGAGGGCCTGAGGATGGGCTCCCTGAAGAGGAAGCGCCCACCCGCGAGATTCCAAAGATATAAGTGGCTGAAACGAAACGAGTACGCGACCATACTGGGAGTCCCACTAGGGGGGCCCCAGGCCATCAAAGAATTCTGGCGCAAACTAGCCGACAAGATAGAGAAGAAAGCCACTATTTACGCACCGCTAACTAATGATCTATCTATACACGGGAAAACGAAGGTAGCTAACTTTCTTATATATTCTATCCCTAGATACTGGCTGCAGACACTTGCAGCCCCAAAATCATTCCACACGGCGGTTAAAAGATCCGTGGACAGAATCATGTGGACAAACGCGCGTACCGGACGGAGACTGCAATGGGTAAAACATCCCGAGATCCCGATCAAAAACCCTTCGGAAAAAGGGCCACACCTCGGGCTGGGACTGCTAGACTGGGGCAACCACGTCAAAGCACTACAGGCAAAATGGATCCTGAATTACTTGGACGCACGCCAAGCACAATGGAAACAAGTGCTAGACGCGTGGTTCTGTCGCGTTAACACCTTACTTCTAGAGCGGGCCGAACATGGATATAAAAAGTAAAAAAAAGGGGGGGGTGGGAGTACGCGAGGCGGGAGGGAAGCGCGCAAGCGCAGGGGCGGGGGGGGGGGGGGGGGGGGGCGCGGAAGGGGACAGTCGGGCAAGCGCAAGCGCAAGCAAAGGGAAAGCGGCGACGGCACCGGATGAGACAGAGACAGAAGACAGAAGTCAGACAGAGACATATGAGGTGCGGGCGCAGAAGGCAGAAGGGGAGGGGGAGAGAGGGAAGGAAGGAAATCTGCGGAGGGGGGGGGGTGGGATCTGAATGCGAGGGGCCCAGTTCTGCCACCTCCATTACTTACTTAAACGCGTGGACAATTACCATAACAAGATAACAAGCAACAGTAAAAATAAAACTCAAATCTTCGAATTTCGAGACGAAAATCGGCGAACCAGGACTTGAGTCCAGGGAGAATCCGAATCTGCAAGCCTTACGCGACCACGACGAACATAGAAGATGGAATATAACGAAAAAGGCTCGTGATCATGCCGAAATATTCATGCCAAAAGGCCTGCGGCCTGAATACAACACTGTTTAACACAGCGGCAAAAGGGGCCATTACCACCATGTTAACACCTTGCGGCAAAATTGCTACATAGATTGTTAGTGTTAGTGCCCGAGGCACTAACACTATCAGGGTGGTAGTGTTAAATGCTTGGGTGTTTGGGTGTTAAGTGGTTAACACTTTAACTGGTTCACAGCCCTACTTCTAATTGTTATACCCGAAAGGCGGTTTCAACCAGCGTGGAGCGTCGAGGAGAGGGCGTGCTAGGGTGCGCAGGGTTGGTGCGTGCACTGGAGGGGGGACAAATATCGAGCGGGGAGGGGTCAGGGGAGGGGGCACCCTTTGGTATCACTTGGACACCTAGCTCGTCAGGCATCGGGCATGGCGCGGGATTCCGGGACTGAAGAGTTGTGTCCAATTAGCTGTTGCGGGGTTGGCTAGGACACAACATTGCATATTACTACATTTATGTCCACCGGCTGCAGGGGGATGTCAATTTTTTTCATGTGTGAGGTGGATCCCCCTATAGTGCCCCCAACATGGGAGGGCACTCCACACTCATCAATCTCGTGTAGAGAGCACCAAATGCCTCAGATTTGCATGCTTACACACCCTTCCTTTCTATTCCACTCTTGTGCAAAAAAGATGATCAAGGCGATCTTCATTCCGCAGGTGCAGTATCCAATACACTATACGGATTTGTCCCCCTCGCAAAGGCAACAAAATCCGATCCTGCTGCGCCATCTGAGGCAAAGGCGTGACCGAGAGCCGCAGCGCGCGCATGTTTGCGCGCATCAGCAGCAGCCTCTGCGGCCGCACGGGGCGGCCGAGACAAATTGAGAAGAGAGGTGGCGGGAACGACCGCCGCACGAGACGTGTTGAGACGGGAAAAGTGCCCGAATGAGCAGAAGCCCTCGTGCTCGAATATGACCTCACATCTGCGGAGACAAGGGAGGGGAGGAGAAGTCATCTCACAGCATGGCCTTGCACATTCCATCGCGATAGCGCGCATGGCAAAGCGCAGATGACGAGGGGCCAGCATGAAGGCAGCATCCCTCCTGGTGAGGACTATGAAGTCACGTAATAATACGCTAGATTTCAGGCCCGGGAGCGATAAGTCGAGCCATCTTACCGTGCTCCCTGCGTAGCGAGAACGATGCCTCTTTCTCCAAAAGGCACGGGCCCGGCGCCACGTATGTACGTGACGTACTCGCCCGGAAGGTGATTCGCTGTGAAGCCGCCGAGATTGACAAGTGATTCTGTAGGAGTTAATAACGATGCTGCTGGAAGCTCCAGCGTCACCGCATTCCGGTCGCTCGATCCAGCCATCTCTTGAGGTTCCTTGGTCGAGAGTGCGGAAAGCTCGGCTTCAGCTCGAGCAACAGATTCACGAGACAGGCGGAGCATATCGGCAGGAACGAGCTGGGCAACCCTGGAACCTGTGGCGTCAAGCCAAGCGACCAACGAAAGCAGCCTTGAGGAGGCAGACAGCGGGTTGGACAACTCGGCGTCGGCTCTGACTTGGGAATTGAGTGAGCTCGCGGTCGGTCCCCACCCGTATGAGTCGTCTGCTTGGGGGAAGGCTTCATCGATGCTGTAGTTTTCCCCACGAGGACGGGCCTAACGTGGAAAGAGCAGGATGGGTGCAAATGGAAAGGAGACTGTCACAGGCTTGTAATGGCTTGCAGAGCCTATCGTGCGCATTGATGCGCCGGTCGGATCCAGCGGGCAGGGCGAGTGCGTTTATCGCACAATGGCGGCGCTTGCTCACCTGTAGCATCGAGAAGACACTTGGATACTCTTGCTGGTATTCGCGGAGCGTCTTCTCCGCTATGCCGAGATACTCCCAGACCTCGTCCATACCACCGACCGCAGGACGAAGACGGCACCACCCCACAGCTACCAGGCGCTTGCGGCGGGACTTGATGCCGAGGCCGATCTCGATTTGCTTCCCGGAGGCATCAATGACAGACACTGACCCCGACAGACGCGCGACGACACTTGTATGTACATTGAGCCGTTGTGCAAGCTCTCGCTCGGACTGGCCGCGTTCAGGGATCACCATCGGCAGAGCTGGAAGCGGTGGCCGACGGCGAAGACATACACTCACGCGTGAGGCAGCAATGGCGGCCGCAGTGGCCGCTTGGGCGAGTTCTCTAGCATTATTGGCACGATCAATCACCTCGAACTGAGAGTTGTTTTGCTTGCTCGTCGAAGACATTTGCGAGTTGTCCGAAGGGGGCGTTTGTGAGCCCTCGCTCTCTCGCGGCGTCTCGCACGCAGCACATACAGGCGCACTCCCGTCGTTCACGAGAGTACAATGCAAACACTCCCACGACGAGGATTGCGCAGTAGACTCGACGCTTAGAGCACGCCCGGCTGCTGCCGCAGCCTCCGCGTGAGCGATGGCTTGAGCCAACGAGGCCTTCTTCGCTGCAGTGACCGCTTCTGCTGCCGCTGCCGCTTGAGCGGCCGGTGTCACCGGAGCCGACACTACGGTGCCAACAAGTCCATAGTGTTCGCCGTCAATGACGATGACTTGCCTCGATGGCACCAGCCTTCTCAGCCCCATGCGACGCGATGTGCGTAATGGGGGCGCCTGCGCGCGTCCCCACTCGGGCAGCACAAGTTGAGCCGGCACGGGAAGAGGGGAATTTGCCCAGCGCTCAACCAGAGAGTTGTCTTTGACGCTGAGGGTGTATCCCGCTAGGGGTAGGACATATACCACTATAGCAATCCCGCCGACGTCAATCGCACGGTGGCTGAGCGTGTTATGACTCAGCTCCTCCTTGAGCCGTCGCCATTCGCCCGGATGAATGTCGCAGTGCTGGACAGACTCGCCCCGCCTGTCTAGCCACCATCGTCCGCCAACGGAAGCGACGGATACGGCCTTGGCAGCATTGCAGTACGGCCAATCTACGAAGACGCGCCCACGCGCTTCCCCGAGCAGAAGCCGACGTGCGATCGCCGCCACATCAGCGCTAACGCCCTCAACAGCTCGTGTGAGGCCTAGGCCCATACCAAGCTGGTGGGCCCCAGGGAGTTCGATGATCCAAGATTTCCCGCGAGCAATCGAGGACATGGCCTCCAGCACGACGTGTTCCTCACGCAGCGTCATGGAAAAAGGCACGCGCATCGACAATTCGGGCCAGCCTCGAGGCAAAAGCGCCGGCACGATAGCGGCGTCGTCCGACACACGTGCATGGCCACGTGGTGGCGCGCCCGTGATGCGTAGCGTGACCGATTGCGCTCGTCGCAGGGCGGGCATCCTGCCGTTCAAAGCCGATGGGGCCCGTACATCTGCGCGCTGCATGGCGTCATAGGCAAATGCATGGGCGAGGCCGTGAGCATTTCGTGGAATGTCGGCTTCGGGTGCAGGCGGTAGTGCCGCCACCTCTTTCAAAAGTGCTGGCACGTCGAGGAAAGGGAGGAGAGCAACATCGCGCCATGCTCGCCCCTTCGCGTCCTTCTCGATATAGTACTCACGTGGATAGAACTTATGGAGGGGGTGGTTGGACTTTGGGTCACAGAGCGTCGTCAGCAGAGCTGCGTGGGGTGAAGGAAGCAGCGGCGCGGAAGAACGAGGAAGGACCGTGAGGAGTTGCTCAAAGGGGCGCAACGGGCGCGAGGACGGCCACGCCTCCTTCAAAGCGGGCATGTTGGGTGCCACATAAAGGAGAGCAGCCACATCAACCAGGAGTGGAGAGTGGTGGTAGGGGAAAAACCACGACCATGATGGGACGCCGTCGAGATAGTAGGTGAGCGACCAGCGTAGGCCGCGTAGCAGTTCCTCGCACCACCGCGCGACGAAAGCCGCGAGGACTTTACCCTCGAAAGCCGTCGGAGGCGAACCGTTTAGGGACTCGCCCTGCAACGGAATGCGCGATGCGTAGTAAGCGCGATGAGCCGCCGCCTCTGTGGGCGGCAACGCGCGCATATGAAGCTCCATGAGCGCCGCAACACGCTCGGCGTCTTCTTCGGCGCTTAGTCCTTCCTTCTTGTTGAGGGCTGCTGCTGCGAACTCAGCGGCCGCGGCTGCTGCTTCCGACGCCGGCGCTGTGGCCGGTGCCGGCACAGGTACTGCTGCAGGCGTCGAATGCACGGAGGGATCAGATGAGGCCTTGACACTACTCACGCGTGTGTGTGGCATGGTCGGCAGAGATGGTCTTACGGGCATCTGCACCGCTTCAGGCGCGGGTGGCTCTGTGTACATATTCAACGGAGGTGCGTACATGAGCGGTGGTGGCATCGTCAACATCGAAGAAGGCGGCGGCGGCGGCAGCGGCGGGTGGATAACGGCGCGAGACTGCGGTTCGGGCTGGCCGTGTGCATCGATGATCATATTAGAGGCACCACGAGTGCTTGATATCTCGAACCCAGTTGAGAAGCCAGCGTGGATCCCCTGCTGTTTGGGTGCCACAACGCCGCCGGTAGCGGGGGGGGCGCTTACATTCAGCAGACGCCGTAGAGCCTCCGATGCGGCATCCACTGGAGGCGGGATGGGTACAGCCATTCCATGGCCCAGCACGCCCGGATCCATGTGCAGAGGGGGCGAGGCGATGTGCTGTGGGGGCACTGGAAAATTAATTCCGCTCCGTGCCGGGCCCTTGCCGGCGCCTTTCGCGGCAGAAGAGGCTACTTTGCTGGGAGGAGCCGATGAGGGGACGGGCATCGCGCCACATCCACCACCGCGGCCGCCTGCACTCCGGCCTCGACCACGGCCGCGCCCACCTCCACCGCCTCTGGCCCCTGGGAGACTCGGGAAGGCTTCTTGATCACCGACGGTCGTAGGAGCACCCCACGGCGAAGTGGAGTCTCTAGGAGGTGAGGGTGGAGGTGAGGGCGGCATGGCGGATGCGTTAGGCCCACTGATAGCAGGGTGGTGCCACGTAGAAGGAGGAGGCGACGACGGAGGTGAAGGCGGGGGAGAGGAACCATGTTCGCCATGCGTGGCATCTATCTTAGCAGCAATCGCTTGCGCAGCATCATACGCAGCCAAGACCTCCCTAGCCTCCTCAACCTTGTCGAGGAAGGCTTGTGCGCCCAAACCCACGTCGGGTGGTGCGAGGAGCTCTATGAGCTCGGCATCCTCCATCTCTAGAAGCATGCCGGTCATCTTTCCAGCCTGCAAAGGTGAGGAACACATTCCAAAGTGAAAGGGGGTCAAGTAGGGTGGGCATGGGAAGCGGTGGCTTGAGAGTACCATGCGATGCAAGTTCGCCCAGCCGATGTTGACTGTTACCTGGGTGTCATCAAGATGCTGGATGACTGCGTAAATGCGTTCGCCGAGGGCAACGTCGCGTTCCTCTTCCGCGAGCCCCTCCAGTGCGGCGCTAGTGAGTGCAGAGGCGCGCTGGCGGTCCAACTCCGCTGCAGCCGCTGCCAGCCGAGCCTCATTGTTTTCGCCAGCGACACGCCCGGGGACAGTCGCGGTCAAGGCTGTCTGCACTTCGCGGTTATCTGGGGTAGTTGCCGCAGGGGCCAAGCCTAGCATGCCCTTCAGCATGGAGCTTGCGCCATCTAGCGTGCCACTTGCCGCAGAGACTCCAAAGGCTGCCGTCTCGCCAGCATCTGCCGCGTTTGCGCCTGACTTAGGCTTATCGCCACTCAACCTGCTCGCCAGTCGTTCCCCCTTCAGCACCTTAGCGAAGGAAAAGCCGCCGGGCGCTTTCCATGGAGCGACTGCGGGCCCGACCTCTGGGTGCACCTCTATGGTCGAGCCAGATGACAGCGCGGACCTCGGTACAGTACAGCTGCCCCCCCCCTCCACCGCTGCTGCAGCAGCAAGCGCCATTATGGCATTCTCCTCCGCCTGCTCCTTAGCGCGCATCTCCTCTCGCGCACCACCGTCATCCACCTCGACTTCGGCGGAGGGCGCGTCAAGCAAGGTCCCGTCTGGCGCCTCGTCCCGGGCGCCCTCAGATGCTGAACGAGCTGCGTCCGGGTTTTCGACGAGGAAGTTGAGCTCGGCCGTCGCCACTTCGGCGAGCAGCCTGCCTAACCGGGTGGCCACCGGCTGGCGTCTCTCAACCAGGTAGCCGTTGAGTAGAGGCAGCAGCTTCTTATAGGCGCCAAAGAGACGGTCGAGACCGTTGTTTTCAATCTGTAGCCCGGGCGGGTGGGGTAGGAAGTCGTTGCCGACGAGGAAGGAGATGAGAACGAGGTCGTCGATGACTCGCTCGAGCGAGTACGCGAATGGTAGCGCCAGAGCGCTAAACTCGAGGTCAAGATAGCGCCGCAAGAGGGTGGAGTATAGGACGATGAAGTCGCCTGTTGCGGCAAGAGAGACCTGCGATCGGTATTCATGGACTCAGCTTGCTCGCCGAAGGTGCGAGGGCAATGGCAAGTTGCTCGCGCGGCACACACCTTGCGTCGGTCATCGGCAGAGGCCTTGCGAAAGACCACTTTCTCGCGAAGAATGCAAATGGTGGGCGCGTGCGTGGCGAGTGCGAGCATGATGAGGTCGGCGTCGAGCCCGTATACACAATGGCGACGGGGCAGCTCACGTGCAGAGCGGATGTGCTCGGCTATCTTGTGCTCGCCTGCCAATGCGAGACGAGAGAGGAGCGTCAGGTTCAGTCATGGTCCAACCGGTGATGCGAATCTAACGAGCTGCCGAACGGGTTCTGTGCCGTTGCGCACCCAGCCAGCCGCGGCGGCGGCTCCGCGATGCGGTAACTCACCCTCCCCAGGAGCGTCCGCAGCAGAGAGTATCACCCGCAAGCTTCGCCAGACTTCATCCGTCTGCAGCTTGTGCCGGATGTAGTAGGCCAGCACCTGAGGCCACAATTGTGGTGACTGATCAAGTTGTGGTCCTCCCCCACTCTCCATCACAGGGCAACCAGCTAGGCCCATGCTCTCGCCGTGTTGGACATGAAAATGGGCTGGATGCCGTGTACCTCGGCACAGCGGGACATGAACTCAGTGCCAGGTGTGATGCAGTTTGAATCGAACGTTGTCGTCGCAGCAGCTTGGGGCTCGGCGTCAGCCGCGGTTGATGCAGGCGAAGGAGTTTCAGGTGCGGGGACGGTTTCGGCAGCTGGCTGGTCTTTTTCCGCCGGCGCGACAGCGCTCTCATTGCCATTAGATGAGGTGGATGGCGCCAGTTGCTCTTGCAAACCGGCCGCCTCAACCTTTTGTCGCTTGGCGTCCGCGTCAGCTGCAGCTATCTCGGCCGCCCGCTCGCGCTCGCGCTCGACACGGAATCGACGCTGCCGCTGCTGATTCATCTTGGCCCTCGGCGCGACGCCGTCGATCGCAATGTAGAGGAGCCTGGCCGGACGGACCATTTGAACGAGCGAGTCGAGGTACGAGCAGATAGCTATCATCATGTCAGCCTCTGTGGGCGGCGTGCCGTCAGGCTTGTCCGGTGGCTTCGAGGCGCCATGCGTGCAGTTATGCAGGATCCCGTTGGCGTCGACGTACAGGTTGTCGATCTCGGCGTGCGGGAGCGAAGTGGCCGAGCGGTTGATGAGCGGATATCGCTCGCTCAGCCAGCGGTAGAGGAGGGGCACACCCATGAGGGCGGTAGAGGGAGGATGGGTTGGGGTGGGGAAGGCTAGACTTGGACCACCTGCCCTCCTCTTCTCTCCCTCCCTTCCTCCCTCCCTCCCTCCCTCCCTCCCTCTCTCTCTCGCGCGCTCTCTCTCTCTCTCTCTCTCTCTCTCTCTCCTCTCTGTGTGGGACGGGGACGAGGGAGGGGCGGGGGAGAGGGGGAAGAGGAGGGAAGGGGGCGCGAGCAGGCTCGGCTCGCTCAGCTCTCCTCCGCGCGCGGCTCCCGCCTTGGCCGCGTGCGCGCGGGGGGGGGGGGGGGGGGGAAGGGGGGAAAGAGGGGAAAGGGGGGGGGAAGGGGGGAAAGAGGGGAAAGGGGGGGAAAGGGAGGGAAAGGGGGGTGTTCGGTAATCACACTAGAGGCCGAGTGTTTGACCTTGGCGTGGTTTTGTTGTATAGGTGTGAGATCTACTCCCAGTGAGGAGAGGGGGAGTAGGGGAACGTCGTCGGAGCACCGTTTGTTGTCTCGCGAGCGCGCTAACATCATGATGTTTCCAATGGTCTACACGATATTGCTATCACTCACTGGGCCCTCCTGGGTTAGGGCCAAACATGGTACCCCGGCCGAGAGGAGTTCGTGCCTTCTGCGCACGCGAACAGGAGCACGCTCCCAAGACGTCTACACCCAACACAAGGTTGGATCAAGGACAGAAACCGAACAACCTTTCATGTTGAAGGAGTTGTTTCAGCCACGGACCCCGCTCAAGGGAGCGGACATCGGGCCCCACGCTCTGCAAGGAGCCCGACGAGCACTGCCATCTTCGGCGCGCGGAAGCCGCGTCGAATTCTCGGAACCAGAGTTCCAAACCATCCTGAAACATTCTCTGGTACACGGTGATGGAAACCAGGAATCTCTGCAATTCATAGCGCACGTACGCATTGCAGCGACGAAAGTCCCCCTCGCGGCTCAGTGGGTCGGGTGTCCGCACACCGTGTACACCGCTGAGCATGCCAACAACATGGACATCTCAATACGTCGTATCAATCTTGCGGCGCTTGTGCAGGCCCTGAAGCACCATCATCACCCGGACATTTGTTCACCGACCACTACTCAGCCCCCAACAGCCACACAGCCACAACAATCTCAACAACAAGATCAACAGCTTGAGTATGTCTTCATGATGGGAGAGAACAACTTGGAAGATTTCGACTCACGCAAATATCGCTGCCGACCGTTCGACGGCACTCCGGGCCGCCCTTTCGAGGTGTTCAGCCGAGACTTTGGCAATGCCTTCTCGAGGGACTACATTGGAGATGCTGACCTAACCACTTGCATGCTAGGTCTAGATGTTGGTGGATACTTAGAGCAAAACCCGGATACAGATCGGTCAATCTTTGGAGGAATTCCTATCTATGTAATCAATTCTATAACGCTGATGGAACCGTGAGAGCCGGAGCTAGGCAGCAACTAGTGGACCACACCAAAAGGAAGCGCATACTCTTCTCCTATCTCATGGAGCACATCTCTAATTCTGATCTCCGAGAGATGCTGACATCACAAGCCCCTCACGACGGAGCCAAAGCGTATCAACTCCTATACGACCAATGTCACCAAGAAGTAGATGACCTAACCCTCATGGAACACGATTCCCAATGGGACAATGTCTCACTTCTGACGGTGGGAATCAACGAGCATTCAACAATATCTTATTTGGTCACCCACCTCCATAGCTTGAACGCTAAACGCCCTTCAAATCAGCAAAAATCCAAAGATCAACTTGTGATTAAGGTACTCTCATGCATCACACCTGATATCTCAGAGTCCTTAGCTCACAGTTGCCAAGAAGAAATAGCCGCAGCGCCTTCAAAACGCAAGTTTTGGACGGATAATCAGCGAGACATCCTAAAGCTAAAAGCAGACCTACAACCACTATGGAGGATCAAATTCAACCAGGGCGCCATCACTATTCCCAAAGAAAGTGGTAGGCGCGCAACAGGTGGTGGGGTCCGTCCGGACGCGTCCTATACAAACGACTCAGCTCTCGTAGCAAAATCAACTCCGCCTGCCAACCAGACACAACGGGCGCTATTAAGTGCTTCCCAAGCATTAATTAAAAGCGGCCAGGTGCTATCGCTGTCAGGGATCTGGCCATCAAGCTAACGTTTGTCCGACCTCTGCTGACCACTCCGTCACCATACACGACTGGATAGCTGCGCTGCAATCCCACGCTGGCTCCCGCACCAAGGGAAACCGCGGTAAAGGCAAACATTCCGCCCTTAATAAAGGAGGTAGAGGGAGAAACTCATCAGCGTATTCGTTATCTGACGATACGAACGCAGCTGACACCACCGACAAATCACCACGTTGCGAGGGCGAAAACTTACACACAGAGACCGCCAACTTCACCGCCGAAGAAGAATGGAATGACATTGTTGACGACACCGCTTTCTCGCTTCGCACTTCGCTGAAACATCCGTCTAAGCCTCAAAATCCATCATCGCTCAACGCTTTCTGGAATCAACTCCGTCACATTTGGGTCGTGCTCGTCTCGCTCTTCCTCAAGCTCAAGCTCCACCCTGAACAACTTCATCCACCCAACACACATACGGCCTTCATTTCTCATTCACCCACACCTAAGAAATTAGATTTCATCATAGATTGTGGTGCTACCAAACACTGCATCTCCAACGAACTTGAGCTTGACCGAGTCACCGATGACGATCCTCAAACTTTTATCATCATTGGTGATGGCCGCCGTGTGCCTGTCTCGAAGATTGGTGACATGACTGTGATTGTTGATGCGCGTCTACAGATAGGTGAGGATAAATATGTGCAAAGGCGAGTGTGGGGGAGTGTTTGACCTTGGCGTGGTTTTGTTGTATAGGTGTGAGATCTACTCCCAGTGAGGAGAGGGGGGAGTAGGGGAACGTCGTCGGAGCACCGTTTGTTGTCTCGCGAGCGCGCTAACATCATGATGTTTCCAATGGTCTACACGATATTGCTATCACTCACTGGGCCCTCCTGGGTTAGGGCCAAACACCGAGGGAAATCATGACATCGTTTGTCTACTCTTCTCTACTCAGGTGGTGGGAGTTTTCTTGTTATGGTGGTATACCCCTTAGTATTGCGGGACCGTGCCTCTGTCGGTAGCGGAGACCCCACAACCCGTGACCCGTGATGGGTAGTGGGTAGCCAGGCGGGAAAAAACCGTCTTAACCAATCACACCGCGCGCGCGGCCCTGAAATAGATGTCTCGCAGCTACGCCCGCTGCCTTTCTCGTAGCCCGGTCACTCACTATGGACTATGGGGGTGCGGAGGGCACCAGGGATCCAGGGATCAGCTACCAGCTACAGCTACACAGCACACAGCTACAATATGCAATATGAAAATGGATAAGGATAAGGGTGAATGAAGGGGCATTAATACAAATAATCTCCCTATGGGTCCCGGTAGGATGGATCAGAAAAAATGGAAAATGGGGGTCCTCCGGCGAAAAATAAAAATAATTTGAAATTTTCGAAAAATACCGAATTTCAGGCCTTGCTTGCGCCTTGCGCCCTGTGCAAAATAGTATCAAATATTATAAATAATATATAGCCGGGCCCCCTCCAGTATATCAGAATACACCACTATTACAACTTCTAGTATCGCTATTACTATTACTATTATTGTACTTAGTACTTATAGTTGGGCTGTACTTATAAGGCCCGACTAAATATTATTTAGTAGTATGATATTTGATATTATTTTGCGCAAAAGGCGCAAGCAAGGGCTGTTTGCTCGCCTCTTTGGCTGGGGTTGAATGTACGGGCCCACCCCGGCGGGTTGTCCGCGATGGAGAGGGAGAGGGGGGGCGCGAGGCCCCTATTGACCATTGACCCCCACTTATAACTTATATAAACATTGGTTGAGTAGGGGTGCAGGCGTAGGAGGAAGGGGGGAACTAGATCACCGGGCACCGGGGGGGGGGGCTCGCGCTATCGGACGATATATAACTAAGCCCTTTACCCCTGCCCCCCCTAATAGTAGATATACTAGTAGTATAATATAGCGCACGGGGGGAGTCGCCTGATGGCGGGGGGTAGGGCCGGTGGCGAGTGGGAGTGGGCGGGCGTAGAAGTGGAACGTTTGCGTGAGAGTAGCGGTAGCGGGTCCAGAGTCGCGTGCACGGCGAGAATATTATACTACTCGTTAGATGAGGATGGATTCACAAAGATACTTTGGGGGCATCAGCGCAATGCGCTCGTCACAAATCATGCAAGCACAAAGCGAAAGCGTAGCTAATTGTCATAATCCACAACTCCGCCACGCACTCACACCAGCAACCGAGCGGCCTTGTCTGCGCGTTCACTCCTCCGTCGCAGCAAAACAAATAGGTTGGACTCCTCACAATCACACTACCCGTCACACCCATGGTATGCAGCTCAAGATATTGCACGTGCGATGAAAACGTTACAGCATGCGACAAAGCGATTGGATGGCGTGAGAGAGCCATGCGGTCTCAAGAGTACAAAGCTCGTTCGTGCTCGCGTCATAGGCTCGTCGCGCACGAGGGCCGAGAAAACAAGTTGCGATGCATAGTCGAGGCGACCTGGCCCGCTGTGTCGACACCAAGGCTGACTTGCACACTATCGAGGCATTGGGGCGCGGATGTGTGCGTGACCGCGCTCGCAGTGGCGCTCCGGCTGGTGCACGGCGGCACCCGCAGCTTCTCGCTTGCCCGTCGTGCCGTTGTGACAGCCTAGCAGTATCGCGTCGCTCAAACCTGTGGCAGGCGATGGTCCATCCGTCGGGCGCGCATACCCGGCGGGAAAACAGGATTGCGTTGATTGTGTGCATCAGCCGGTGGCCGGAGTACTCTACATGGGCAGGTGCGCTGTCTCTTTTACATCGTCGAGCGACCGAGTTAGGCCGCTTGCGCGATGCGATCCAAGGGCTTGCCATCGGGCACCTTCTTCTTCCCAAAAAATGAGGGGAAACGCACGAAGGCCGACGACTCCCTAGCTGAATCCGGCATTGCAAAGCGCGCTGCAAGGTTTTCGGTGGGATGCGGCGAGTCCATACCACGGGCGGATAGCTTCCTAAACTCATCGACAGCGGGGGAACGGTCGCTCGCAAGTTCGGACTCCGCAATCTTGAGATTGTGGATAGTGGACTCGAGCTCGGAGTTGCCTGCCTCGGAGGGGATTTTGAGCCCCGCAAGCATCTCGCGCTCGTGCTTCTGCTTGCGTGAGTAGGCAATCAGGTAGGCCGTGTCCACAGTGTGGCCGTGCATCAGGATGACGCGGAGTGCGTTGGACCAGGAGTCGCGCTCCTTCCTCGACTCAGCGTACAGGTCGAGTCGGCGCTGTGGCGAAATGATTGAGAAGGCGTTGTCATCGATGCAACCCGGCTTCTTTTGCGCAAAGAGCGAGCGCGTGAAGCTGTCCTTATCCATTTTAATGAGCACCTCCGTCTTCGCACCGGTTGAGATGGCTGACACGGTCGAGAGCCCCAATGTCTTGTTGGGGATGACACGATTGCCATCGGACATCATATCGTGACCCATCGCCCTCGCGTTTTCTCTGAATTCCTGCTCCTCCGGCTTGGACCAGCACAAATTGCGCATATCCTTCGAGAGCCACACAAAACGGCGATGCGGCTCGTGGTTCAGGCCCAGCACCACGCCCTTCTGCTTATACTTGAGCATGACAGCGCCCTTTTGGAGCACAAGAGCAGCATTCACTAGTCGCCGTCGAATGATTTGGATGTGCAACATGCGCCAAGTGGACTGGCAGACACGAACCGCGGCGAGGGCCAGCTTTAGGTAGAGCTGTGCCATTGTCCTGCGCATCGCCGTCTGAAGCTTGATGGCCGCCGCATTGCGCCGCTTCTCCTCCTCCCAGAGACGGTCCGCCTCGGCAGCCTCTTTCGCCATGAGCTCCTCCATCTCCTGCCGGCGTCGCTCGCGCGCTGCCTCCTCCTCTAGCCAGATGCGCTCGCGCTCGGCCTCCTCCTCAAGCCGGATGCGCTCGCGCTCCGCAGCCTCGGCACGGAGCCTGCTGAGTTCGTTTCTAGCGTTGAAGCCGCGCGCAGCCCGCTGAAGTGTGCGTGTGGTGTGCCGCTCGAGTTCGTAGCGCTCGCGCTGCCGGCGCGCCTTGAGCTTCGCCTGCAAACGCGCCGCCGCGCGATTCTTCCACAGGCGGTCGACGTACTCGCGACGCAGCACACGGTACGCGTGCACGTGGGTCGTGGTGGGATCGATAGGAGGCTTGCCGAGGCGCGCACGCGCGCGCGAGGCCCACCTCATGAGGCCCTCGACGATCTTGCGCTCCTTGCGCCATAGTAAGACCTTGAGACGCAGGAGTGCCTCGTCCAGCAACTGCTCGGCGTGCGAGCTGGCGCCCCGCAGCAACTTGTTGAGCGCAACAGCGCAGCCACCCTTGATGAACAGCTTGGTATTGCCAAGCCGATACTCGTTGGGATCAACGTCGAAGGCCTCGCAGACGGCGGCAGTGAAGGCCTTGGGCGACTTGGCGGCCATGAAGCTGTAAGAGAAGAGGCACTTGCCATAGCGCGACATGATGTCGGCGTATGGGATGCGCGTCGGGTACATTGAGCGGATCATCTTGACGGCTTGGAGCATGCCGCAAGTGCGGAGTTGCTCGAGGATGAGCCGCTCATCCGGCGCTCCAGGTGAGAGCGACGCGTTGGGTTTGATGGTGCGAATGAAGCCAGGGTCGGTCGATGCAAGCTCCTTCAGGAGCTCGGTGAGAGAGACGCCGAACTTAGAGGCGACCGAGCCGTACGACTTGCCCGAGCCAGTCCGCGCACGCGTCTCCTCGTCGGCCAATTCTTCGGAAGGGAAGAGCACCTTCACGAGGGGCGAGGTCGAACCGGCAAGGGCCTTGGAGAGCTCCTCGAAAACAGAGTCGCGGTTCTTCTCGATGAACTCGGTCGTGGTGTACGTGACCGGGGCCACGAAGTGCGTGAGCGTGAAGTTGACGTGCGGATCGAATCGCGCGCGAGCTTTCTGGTCCATCGCGGCGACGGTGGCAGCGCAGATGGTGTTGCGCTGATTGATTAGATTGCACAAGGTGATGTCGGAGCCACGCTCGCCCAGCCAACACTGCTCATCCAAGAGCGCGAGAACTCCGTTGGGTGAATCCTCGATCGCGGCGACAATGGGGCCGTTGTCGGGAACCTCAACCGGTACCCACTCGATCTGTTCGGCCTCATAGTGGGCCTGTTCGTAGCGGAAGACGGAGTCGAGGAAGAAGCGTTGCAGCTTCTCGTTGGCCAGGTTTATGAGCAGCTGCTCGAGAGAGTTTGATGCGAAAATCTCGAAGCCGAAGATGTCGAGCAGCCCGATCCACTTGCCGGAGACCATGGTACCCTCGGCTGTGCCGCGAGGCGTGCCACGCTTGGCCACTCGCTCGTTGATCGTTGCGACGAGCCAGGTGAAGAGGCGGTCATACAGCTTCTTTGTGAGAGCGTCACGGGCGCGGCCGGCGCCTTCTCTTGTCTGGGGTACGTCGTACATCGACGTGCGGCCGCCGCCTGCTTGCACCCGCCGTATAGTCAGGGCGTCGGACAGTCGCGTCATGCCGAGGAGCTCCTCGGCGATGGCCACCTGCGCAGGGTCAGTTGCCACCGTGCCGCCCTCGGCATCCTCCGGGTCGATGAGCGTGAAGGAGACGTTTCCCAAGTGCAGGATGCCGGCGATGATGCGGAAGACGGCCTCGGGCTGAAGCTCGAGCAGCTTCATCGCAGAAACGGTGGCCTCGAAATCGGCCACGTCGTCGAGGCCATCGCGGTTGCCAGCGGCGCTTCCCGTTGCGCGCGAGAGGTAGTGATATGAGGAAGGCTCGCGCTGGAGCCGGAGCGTGTCGATGGAGCCCTGGTCGAGCCCCTTCAGAATCTGAGAGAGGGCCCAGGGCGGAGCATGGTCAAGTAGACGCGACAGACATGCAGATTTGGGCGGCCGGCGGGGGCTGGCGTAGAGCGGATGGGGTCGCGAGCCGAAATGAGGAAGGCTACGGGCCTGTGCGCGCCTGGTAGAAGATGTGGAAGTTGGCCTCGCCCGGCTGCTGGACGGCAAGGCGCGACTTTTCGAGCAGGTATGTCGAGATGGAGGCGCCAGCCACAGCTCCCGTGCTGTCGAATAACACTCGCATGAACTTGCCGAAGCGCGAGGAGTTAGGGTTCATGACCTGAGCGGAGGTGCAGCGGCGAGCATTCGAGGCGAGAATGTGCCGTAGGCTGGCAAGTAGATCGGCACCGAGTGCGAGAGCGAGCTGATTGGACGGGTAGGGCAGCTCACCGTGGTCGCGTTTCCAAAGGCCTCAAAGACGGGCGTCGAGCTGAGCACCACCTTTGCCATCTCGGGCTCTTCGCCGTTAGTCTCGTTGGCGCGCCAGCAGAGGTATTTGAGCAGGTACTTGTTGGCCTCGGTCTTGCCCGCGCCTGAGATGCCCGTCACAACGATGGATTGGTTGCGCCCGGTCTCGCGGAGCTGCTTGTACGCCAACGCGCCCACAGAGTAGATGTGAGGGTCCGGCGCCCCCAACTCCTCCTCTTCCCTCGGGACGGTGGCCTGATGTTGAGCGGGCAGGGGGTCGATTACGCGTCGCGCTTGGGACTGGCGCACGCGCGCGGTGAGGCCTCCCGGCCAGCTCAGACGGCACCTTCATGCGCTCAGTGGTGTATGCATCCAGGAGCGTCTTGCACGGGTTGAGCGAGGTGACAATGGGGCCCCTGAGCGAGCGTGGCGAGGAAGGAGGTGCGGTGGTGCATTCAGCCGGGCGTCTGGGGCGGAGTATGGCGCGGATGACGCGCACGCGCTCGGTCTCTGTCAGCCGCGAGCCGGGCGGCTGCGATGCTCTCCAGGCAGCTCGCGCACGTGAACGTGTAGATCTGATCCCTCTTGTAGCGGAGCAGGGTGTTGTGGAGGAGCGTGGCCTCTGAGAGCTGGAGCAGGTCGCAGTTGTCCGGCTCGGACCGCTCGTTGGCCGCGTCGACCCCCCCCGATGAGATTGCATTGCACAGGTCGAGGCCACTCTCGGGCACTGTGGTGTTCTCGTCGTCTCCATCAATCCTCACCTCAGTGCTCTCTCCATTGGCAGCGATGACTTCAGCAGCGAGGAAGGGGGCCGACGCTGGATCCTTGGACTTGTTCGCGAGCCAGACCCGCTGGCCTGGTGCGATGATCGTGGAGGAGAGCATGGGGAAGCGGGAGGAGAGCGCGCGCTGCTCTCTCTCTCTCTCTCTCTCTCTCTCTCTCTCTCTCGGGAGGGTGTGTTCGAACGCGCTGCGGGCAAAGGGGAGACGTCCAGGCGTACTCTTCTCTCCCCGAGGCGAGTACAGTGAAGAAGTGGAGGCTCCCCGTGCGGTCTGGTGCGGGCTCTCGCTTCACTTGAGAGTGGCCTCCGGCCGGCCGGCGAGCTCGTGGGATGAGGATAAGTCGACGGGTGAGAGAGAGAAGTGGGCAGGGAGGAGGAAGAGGGGGTTGGGGGGAGGGAGGGAGGGAAACCGCGCGAGAGGCGCGGGCGCTCGCCTTTCCCGCGGGGGGGGGGGGGGGGGGGGCGGGAGGCGAGAAAGGGAGTGGGGCTCGCAGCTCGCCTCTTTGGCGCTCGCCTCTCTCTCTCTCTCTCTCTCTCTCTCTCTCTCTCTCTCTCTCTCTCTCTCTCTCTCTCTCTCTCTCTCTCTCTCTCTCCTCTCTCTCTCTCTCTCCTCTCTCTCCCTCTCTCTCCCTCTCCCTCTCTCTCTCTCTCTCTCTCTCTCTCTCTCTCTCTCTCTCTCTCCTCTCTCTCTCTCTCTCTCCTCTCTCTCCCTCTCTCTCCCTCTCCCTCTCTCTCTCTCTCTCTCTCTCTCTCTCTCTCTCTCTCTCTCTCTCTTCCCCGACTCCCTCCCCCCCTCCTTCCCTTTACTGAACTCTCTCTCCCTCCTCTCTTCCTTCATTCTTCCCTTCATTCTTCCCCGCCCCTCTCCAATCAAACCCCTATTCACACGAGACCCACTTCCCCTTTCACGCACGGCCCCCGGCAGACAGCGAGCCCACCACCTCCCCGGTCCAACTTTCTCCTACTACCTTGGGCCCTTTCCCCTCTCTCTGCCCACCCACCCCACCCGCCTAGCCGGGAAGAGGGAAGAGACAGAGAGCTCCCTCCCCCCCCTGTCCGCACAGAGAGGAAGGGGGGACCGCTCTCCTCTCTCTCTGCTCGAGGCGTTTCAAACGTCCGTCCCGTCTCTCTCTCTCTCCCCCTCCAACGTCTCTCTCGCATCCCGGCGAAAGCGGCAGCGCCCCCCGCCGCCCCCCCCCCCCCCCCCCCGCCCCCTCCGCGCGCTCGCAAAGCCGGTGGGGGAGGGCGCCATCGGCATCGCCCCCCGTCTACTTTCTACTTTCAAAGTGTAGCTGGCTCTCGCTCCCGCCCTCCCTCGCGCGCGCGCTTGCGTTGTTCCAAGAGTCGTGCCACGTGCAAACGTACAGTGCACCACCCGAGTACCATAAAGCTGAAACGGAAACGGAGCAAGCAAGAAGTACGTTGCTCCTTTGCAGTGGTTTACAAGAAAAGCACGACGGTCTAATTCCTAATTGTAACCGCAGGTCACCAGCAGTCTGGATCGGAGGTCGCGTTCCGTCGTTCCGTCCAAGGTATGGACCATCGACCGTGCGATAGTTTTAAAACGATGAAACTGGACCCGGTTCCAAAAATCACGGGCCGAGTACTTCTACGGCCTCCAACCGGTACCGGTACCCCAGGATTCCTCAAGTTCTAGACAAGCCGAGTCGCGGCGGCGCGCTCCATGCTCCATCGCAACCAAGTATAAACTTATTTGAAGCTCGTCAGCAGGCATGAGGCATGGCGGGATTCCAGGACTGAAACTTCATACTACTAATATTCTTACCGCACTCGCGGCGAATGGAACCACTAACCACTACCTACACGTAGTATACTTTCTACACCCCCACTCCCCCGACCCTTCCCCCGCCATCAGGCGGCTCTCCCCCGTGCACTACTAGGGGGATAGGGGTGAAGGGCTTAGATATGGTCCGGTGGCCCGCGCCCCCCCCCCGGTGATCCGTTCCCCCCTTCCTCCTCTGCCTACCGGGCTCCGTCCGGGCTGGTGGCTGGTGGCGGCCTCAGACCCGACTTATCCTGTAAACAGGTGCGGGACTTACCTATTTTTCGGTGAGCGGAGCTCTCGCTCCGCCCACCCCCTTCTCCGCGCTCTCTCCCCCCTCTCCTGCAGGCACGCGCGATGGCACGCCTGCGACAGGCCTGCAGCTGCGCAGCTGCCCTTGGCGACCCCAGGACCCCAGGAGGCTCCTGGCTCCTGGACTCCTGGAGGCCAGCTCAGGGGGTCAGGGGGCAGAGGAGGCTGGAGCTAGGCCCTGGCCTCCCCTGCCTCTCCCTCGCTGGCGCTCCCGAGCCTCTGGGGCCCCCACTCTGCACCTGTCTGCCTGTCGACCAGGGGGGGAGGGGGGGTTGGAGCGATGGGCTGGCCACGACAGGCCAGGACGCGCGAGGCAGGCGAGCCTGCCAAGGAGAGAGTGGGTCAGCATGGCAGTCTGCTCCTAGCAAGCCATGGTATGCCAGCATCGGTGGTTCCCCCCCCAAGGCAGGGGAGGAGTGGAGAGAGGGGGGGCTCGTGCGTATAAACTTAGTTGGGATTCCAGGACAGAAAAGTTGTGTCCGATTAGCTATTACTAGTAGCTATTAGCTAGTGGCTAGTGGCTAGTGGCTAGTGGGGTTGTGGGTTGTCTATGATATAACATTAATTACTTTAATTTAGCAGTGTTTCTACAAAAGCCAAACACAGACCGATTTTACTGTGTTTCGAGATGCCCCTGCTGTGTTTCCCACCTACTAGGTTCCCTCCCGACAAAGGGCCATGGTCCATTGTCAGTCAGCACTAAGCTTATAGTTTATCTACTCACTCAACAAGAAAACTTTGACGCCCCTTCTCCCAGCAGTCGGTTGCAATGGCAACGACCTCGCAGGTGGGGGCCGAGGAGGCGTGCGCGGCGACAGAGGGCGGGCGGGGTGTGGGGCGGGGAAGCGGGGAAGCGGGGAAGCGGGTTGGAAGCAGCTGACGCAGCATGCTTGGCCTTCGCCGGCACAGGCGAGTAGCGAGATGCTCAAGGACGGTAAATTCTTCCGGCGCAAGAAGGAGCTCCGCGAAGATCAGCTGCATGAGATCGAGGTGCGCCGGTCGCACTGCTCGCGAAGCTGGCAAGCCACCGCGGGCGCTCCTTCATAGGAGGTACCACTCAGAGGAGACGTCATGTGCCATGTCTATTGTTCATCTTGTCCTAGCAGTAACACTGCAGCATGAACCCGTTGTGCTGATCGGACTGTGTCTGTCCAACCTTCCCACCCAACATCTCAGGACTCCTTTGAGCTCTTTGACAAGGATGGGACGGGCGTGATCGACACGGATGAGCTCTGGGTGGCGCTACGCGCACTCGGGTCGGAGCCGAAGAAATCGGAGATTAAGGCGCTCGTGGGGGAGGTAGACGTCGACGGGACAGGGCAGATTGATTTTGACGGGTGAGTCCCGTGCTCCCACTGTCTGAGAGTGTGGAAGCTTCCTCGCATGGTGGATGCCGGGATTCCGCAAGATACCGAGCTTCTGCGTTCGTGCGTCAGGTACCTGAAAATCATACTCAATAAACTCGCCGAGCGCCCCTCGAAAATTGATATCGAGAAGGCCTTCCGCCTCTTCGATGGTGGTGCCAAGGGAGAGGTTTGTGCTGCAGACTTGCGAAGGATAGCGGATCAGATCGGGGAGCAAATTTCCGACGAGGAAATTGCGGAGATGATCAAGGAGGCCGATTCGAGCGGGACGGGCGCGGTGAACTTGGACGAATTTATCAAGATTGTGACGTCGTATGCTCAGCACTACGATGGCGAAAAGTGAGATTTGGCCTAATGAGTCCGTTGCGCGACAAGTGACTAGTGGTGATCAGCAGCGCAGCTTTCGCGTTGTAGTGTGGACCAGGAGCAGGCATATTATAGAGTATCGCAGCTGATGGTGACGTGGTCTGGGAACGGCTTGTTGGCCGAATTTGCTGTGAGATCATTCTTGCGACAAGTGACTAGTGGTGATCGGCAGCGCAGCTTTGATGCCGTAGTGTGTAGTGCGGACCAGGAGCAGGCATATTATGGAGCATCGCAGCTGATGGTGACGTGGTCTGGGAACGGCTTGTTGGCCGAATTTGCTGTGAGATCATTCTTTGATATCTTTTTGGGGTTGCCACTAATGAAGGATATGCAAACGGACGCGACTCCATGGAGCAAAGGCTGCGCACATGGCGCGTCCTCGAATGCAAGCAATTATCAGTTCCATAGCAGGTTGGCGGCAGGTGCTAGCGTGCAGTAGTGCACCTTTCAGTGGAAGGCGCGCCAAATACACGCTGAGCGTTGAGCTGCAGCTTGAGATTGATCATCTTGCACTACGCCCCAAGGGGGAAGGGCGAAGGGCGGGACTTCAAGGCTCCCATGCGATCAACGAGCCTCAGCCGGAGATCATAAATAAACCCCAGCCGGAGACCATAAACAGCCTACATTGTCATTGCCAACGTTGCATTTGTCATTGCGATTGTTAATAGTCTAGGAACAAGTAATGGCACTCTCACTCGCACTCACTCTCACTCTCATAAACATAGCTGCGGGGGGGGGGGAGATTTGAAGGGGTGCATAGGTGTATGTATCTGTGGCATCAGCGCACGTCAAGGCGTGCGGGCAGGTGCGCTGAGAGGTGTCGTGATAGTACCGGGCTAGTGCGAGGAGTGGTACTATCGTACTATCGCTCAGTTATTTCATAAGATTCGTGTCCCCGAAACCGAACTTGCCGAACCCATTACTTTATCTCTAGATAGGGGGAATACCCTACGTGCGCCAGCCGTGAAGACGTCTCGCGCGGGAGCGCAGTGGTGGACGATGGCATCGCGAGGCACTGGCGTGGCGCGCGGGCACCAATGGCGCCTCGGCGAGGGCAGCGCGTCGGATCGGGCGGGATCGTCCGATGCAACCGTCCCTGCGACGTGTGGCGCAACTGGCAGGCGCGGCGAGCACGGGCGCCACCTAGCCGAGCGCTCGGCGCAGCTGATGCACCCACGCAACCCATACAGACTCAAGCCGCCAGATTTCGGTGCCCTTGCGCGATTCGACCCCGAATTCTCGCGCCACGTGAGCCGTGGTCCTAATGGGACAGCACAGATCGACTGGACCTCCCCCGAGGCCCAGGTTGCGCTCACGCGCACGCTGCTCTGGCAGGACTTTGGCCTTCGGTGGCAGCTGCCTTCTGGGCGGCTGTGCCCCACGGTGCCATCGCGGCTGAATTACCTACTGTGGCTGCAGGATATCATCGGGTCACATTCATCCAATACCACGGGGATGCACAGGGTGTGTGAGTGTCGTGGCGACGACGTGGCGGTCAGATCGGCAGGCAATGCAAAGAGTTGGCGCTCAGACACTACCACGAGGACAAAGGGGGAACCTCCAGTGCTGTGCATCGACATCGGAACGGGTGCCTCTGCCATCTACGCATTGCTAGGGGCGGCTGCTTTGGGGTGGTCATTCATCGCATCAGAGGCAGACGTCACAGCAGCGGATGCTGCAAAGACAAACGTTGCGCTGAATGGGCTGGAGAAGATGATTGACGTACGGCTTGTGAGACAATCATGTAATGGGCATGCAAACACAAATGGCACTCGTCGACGGGAGTCGGATACAGATTCCTCCGATGGCGGTAGCGGTGACAGACCAGAGAGCATTTTGCTCAACCTGTTACGACCTGGTGAGCGCGTGGATGCGTGCCTGTGCAATCCACCATTCTATGATCATGGGGAAGAGCCTCGTGGCCGTTGCGACTTTGAGGGCGCCCCGCGCTGCGCCGCCGCCGCGGTTGAGCTGTACACCGCTGGCGGTGAGGTGGGCTTCGTGTCGAAGTTGATTGAGGAATCCCTCGTCCTCAAGGGACGAGTCGGCTGGTACTCTTCACTCGTGGGACGAAAGAGTTCGCTTGAACCGTTGATGGACAAGCTACGCAAGGCGAAAGTGCCGCTTATTCAAGCCACCGAATTGGCACAGGGAACCACGTCGAGGTGGGCTCTAGCCTGGTCGTTTGCAGGGGCCAAGACACGAGGACTAGAGAAGGCCACGGGCATCGACGTCGTCCACGACGGGGCTGGTAGTCAGGTTCCCAATCCTAGACCTGAAAATGGCGCGAGCCAAGCCGGTGACGAAGCAAGCCACAGCCTGAAGTACGCCCTTTCGCCCAAGAAGAAGCGTAAGAAGGCCAGCTTGGAGGAGCGGGGTAGTGGCGCAAAGAAAACGAAGGTGCAGGAGGATTCTGTAAAGGAGAGAAGCAGGGGCGGGGAGGGAACGAGTAAGGGGCAGAAAGTGGAGAAGGAGCAGAAAGTGGAAAAGGAGCAGAAAGTGGAAAAGGAGCAGAAAGTGGAGAAGGAGCACAAAGTGGAGAAGGAGCACAAAGTGCAAGAGCAGAAAGTGGAGAAGGAGAAGAGGGAGAAGAGGGAGAAGAAGGAGAACAGGGGGAAGAAGGAGAAGGAGAGGAAGGAAAGGAAGAAGAGGAAGGAGAGGACGGAGAGGACGGAGGGGAAGGATCGGGGCACGGATCCGAAGTAGGAGAAAGAGAAGATGGAGGTGAAGAGGAAACGGAGGACACAGACGGCTTCACGAGATACCAATCGTTGATGTGACATCAACCTAAATGGACTCATTTCAAAGGTGCAAAAGTGGTACGCGGCTGACTGAAAGGTGGGATTTACTGTATTGCTCATTGATGTGAGTGCATATGTCTCAACTCGGACTGCCATACGATCCGTTGTAGTTGGTAGTAGATGAAGGCCATACATACATGATACTACCACGCCCAATGTCCTGTATGTGCCATATGGACGGGCGCGCTTGACCTGTGTTGTGGGCAGGGGGCGAGGTGCCCGGCGGACCCCCACCCTGTGATCGTGGAACCCGCGGGTGGAACCAGAGACGCAGGGAGCAGGGACTGCGAGCAGCACCTCAGCCCTCAGGTTCGTCTTTCTTCTCCGCCCCCCCCCCCCCCCCCGGACCCCCAGAGACTTTTATTTTCTCCCCCGACATACAAATCAGCCATTTCTCCCATTTCCATTTCTAGGACAAGAGCAAGAGGATAAATAGCTAGATGCTAGAGCTAGAGCTAGAGCTTACACTTACACTTACACACTTTTGCTAGATTTTCTTGTCCTTGTCCAGTGCCTTCATTGTTTTGTTGTTGGGGTAGGCTCTAGACGTTTCAGAGGGCCCCGATACCAATAGATGCAGAGGGGAAGTACAATGTTCTATGTTGAATAATGTTGCTGGGAATAATTAGCTTAGGGCTTAGGGCACTGAATTTTCTATTCCGGTCCACCAGCACACTCCTCCTCCCCCCTCTCCACCCTGTTCACTCATCTCTTCAAAACACCCCAACTTCTTCTTCTCTCCTTCTGCGGATTCTTCCGCTGCCTCGCGCCCTCTCTTCTTCTTCTCCCTCTTTTTAGAGAGATCGAGCTCTCGCTTATTCTTCGGGCTACTTTACTCTATGGGAAGTGGGGCTTTCTCTTTTACTCTGCCAGCGCTCTCCCGCCACGCGCGCGTGTGCCCGGCGCCTCCGCCTAACCCCCCTCCCTTTCCCTCCCCCTTCTCTCTTCCCTCCTCGCCCTCTCTCCGCCGCCCTTTTCTCCCTCAGCCGGGCGCGCGTGAGAAGTGGGCGTGCGCGCCTCGCCATGGCCGAGCTCGACGCCCGCGAGATCTATGAGCTCCGCCAGCTCTGCCTCTCGGCGCAGCTCTCGCAGGACGCGCTCGGCAACCTGATCGACGCACGCCTCTCAGTCCCCACGCTCGTGCGCAGCGAGGCTGCCGCGATGGCCGCTGCGAAGAAGGCAGGGCTCGGCATGGAGGAACGTCATTTGCTCCGCGACGCCCTCCGCCGCCACAAGGATGAGGTTCTGTCCGCTGTTGAGCCACGCATCGTCGAGATTGATGAGGATGATGCTGAGGCGCTCCATGTCGTCGCTGCTCAACAGCAGCTCGCGGCGCTACGCTCTATCAAGCGCGCAGAATTGGCAGAGCAGGCAAAGGGAGAGGAGGTGATCCGCAACGGTGCCGTTTGCGATCGGTACAGGTGGACGCAAGAATTGGGGGAAATCACTGTCGCCGTTGATCTACCGCCCGGCACATCGAAGCAGGAGGTTGTGTGTAAGGTGATTGGGCCAGCGCCACGGCACACGATTGCTTCCAGAAGGCCGACCCCGTATCTTTTAGAGCGCTATGCTCACGTCTCCCATTCCGGCATTCAGGTGACGGTTGGCACGATTTTGTGTGGCGTCCGAGGAGAACCTCCAGTGATCGACGGAAAGCTCCATGCAATCGTGCGAGCGGATGAGGCCATGTGGCAGCTCCAAGATTCGCATAGACTCGTAATTACTGTCCCAAAGCTACAAATCGAGCGGCCGACCTGGTGGCCATGTCTGATAGTAGGGGACCCTGAAATCAACACGGACAGGTGAAGTGGGAGTTACGAACAGCATCCTTCACCGATGCCCTCCACTTGATACTCGATAGCATTACGGATCCCGGACTGGGTTTTGGGTTGAGGCGTGGACTGCTTGTGTTCATAGACAATCTCTGAGTACGACCAACCTGCAATGGTGGGCTGAGCCTCGCAATCCCCTCATCCGCTTCTCCCTGCACCTACTTCTAGATGTGAAGAAGGTCAGGCCACAAATCTACTCTATCCAACCGGAGAACGCCGACTGCGCGTGCAAAAGATCGAACTCCCCGAATCGAGTGATCCGAACAAGAAGTACGACCCCAAGCAAGCCGAAAAGGCGTGGAAAGATTTCTTCACCCGGTTCCCAGACATGTCCGCTTGGGAAGTCACCCTCAAACCAACGGTATGATGCATGGCCATTGCACAGTTCTCTTATGCCCGGGTGGGTCGTTGTGTGTCGAGCACAACCTTGCAACACAGTACACAAGTGTCTATGGTATTAGCCTCCCCAGTCCATAGAGGGCCCACATCTGAGGCTAGGCATCCCTACTGCATTCATGGTCTTTCCGGATGGTTCCTCGCCCAGGACCCACCCCGTATTATCCCGAACTCATTCCGATCGCCTCGGCAGGTCAACCCGGACGGAACGGTGACAAGTGTAGAAGATCAACTCGTCGACACTTTAGGCAAGGTTCTCGGTAAGACCGACGGCGAATGGGAAAAGGCGGGGCAATGACTTTCCAGACGCGGGAGAGCGTTTGGTTCCTCTCTCCTCATCTCTCGTCGGCCTGCCACGGTGACTAGTGTGGAAGATCAACTCGTCGACACTTGAGGCAAGGTTCTCGGTAAGACCGAAGGCGAATGGGAAAAGGCGGGGCAATGACTTTCCAGACGCGGGCGAGCGTTTGGTTCCTCTCTCCTAATCTCTCGTCGGCCTGCCGTGATCAACGGCCTGCCGTGTTCGAAGTTGGAAGACCGCATGCATCTCTAGTTGAACGAGCTTCTTCTTCAAGAGATGCGTTTTCAAGGACTTCTCATTCACAAGTACGGTGGAAAATGATGGACGGTGGATGATTGCGTCTCGGTGGTTGGTTGTTTCACTCGATAAGTATCGCCGACTGCACGTTGGTACCACCATAGATGGTGGCGCACTACGACCATGCTATGCGGCGCGCCTGTGGCCTATTGATACAATTTATGCTCCCACAACGTATCTCTTAGCGTGCCAGTGCGCGTCGTCCATACGATCGATACTATTGCGCATCGCGCATCGCGTTTGCGCAACAATGAAATCCAGTGGAATTAAGGAATGTGCGAAAGAACAGGAAAGAATCCGACCACCGGGCCGCCAATGGCGCCGCGCTACTCCGGGCACTCGCTACCCCACCGACTGGGCCCGCCCCGCACGACCCTCCGCACCACGCCAAACGCCCCCGCGACGACAGAGCACCCGCGACACAAGCGCGCGGCGCTACTCCCACTACCTGCTACTTGGTGTGCCCGCATCATCGCAATGCACAGCGCACAGCTCGAGCAACATCCAAAAAAAGTCCTAGTTGGGCTGTAAGTGATATTAGTACTAAAACATTAGTATTAGCTCCCCAAGAGCTGATATACTGATGTTAGTGCCTAGGCTGCCAGTCTAGTGCCAGTTCAAAAATAAAACAAAAAACAAATCTCCGGAGCGGGAACGAGCCCCCGCGTACGAGCGCAGAGGCGCGCCCGCCCGCTCCCTCCCCCCCATCTCGCTCCTGCTAGCTGCCCACCACCCACCGCCACCTTGAACCTTGGCCTCTTGGCCTCTTCACATGCACCTGCCAACCCCCCTGCTCTCTGTGTGTTTGCGCTGCCCTCCCCTTTGCGCGCGCGCCGCGCTCTCGCGCGTGGTCGGCAGCATGCTCCACTTCTTCTCCCGTGCGTATGTACATGTAGTGTGTGCGTGTGGCGCGCGCGCTGCACGCTGAACACACCCCATTAACCAGTAAGTATGAGTATAATAATAATACTAGCGATACTAGAAGTTGTAATTGTAATAGGGGAGTAAGCTGATATTATACTACTGTAAGTTCTGATGTAAGTGTAAGCTCAAAAGCACCGTAAGCTTACGGACTGACAGCCCAACTAGGAAGAAAGTTACTAAGCTACTTGTTACTGCGCAGCATTTTTCTACTAATTAATAGCTAGAGGTGGTCTGAGGATCCTTTTCCCGTGAAGAGAGTGGGGTGTGGGCCGATCCTTTGCCATGCTATGTTGGATCTGGCGCCCGGAGTGTATATGCGGTCAATCCTTGTGTGCACGGTGTTGGACATTCTGGTATTCTGGTGAAGCCCCCTCCCTTTCGGCCGTTTACGAGTGTGTGGGCGTCTACAAAGCCAAGTGCGCTTTCGTATGGCGTCTCGGAGATTGGCTCCTCCTATGTTACCGTAGGGGGTGCCATCTTGACGTGTTTTTGTGTCTATTGTTGTATCGCTGACGAATTGGGATGGCCCTTAGGGCCTGAGGGCAATGAGGAAGGTGGCAAGCCGGCGGCAGGCGCGGCTGAGGAGACGGCTTCGGAGACGATGACGGGCTGAAGCCCGTCAGCAGAGGAAGGCGGGCAGGCGGGCTTGAGCGAGGGCGAGGACGGCGGCGAGAACGACATGGAACGAGCGGCGAGAGGCGAGGGCGAGTGAGAGGAGGGCTGTGATGGCAGGGGCTGGTGAGGAGAGGCGAGGTTGTTGGGTATGAGTGTTACGAGAGCGAGAGCGACGAGAGCGAGAGCGACGACGGATGACGACTGACGACAGGACGACGGACAACGACACCCAGGAAAACACCCCGACTCTCGCCCCACGACTTTCTCACATAACTCGACTGAAATCAAACCCAAACACTCCGGCCAGACAACGACGGACGACGATCAGAAGGCGATCTGTCGGCGATCCCGTCTGGAAGGGGAATCGCGGAACCAAAGTCAGGCGCACTGAAAACTGGCGAAGCGGAACGACAGCGGAAACGGAAACGAAACTGCGAGTGACCGGAATGGACGGAGACGCGGCGACCAACGTGTGAGCCGTCTGAAAAGAACGGGGCGCGGCAGCCGGAAGAGAGTCGGACGAGAAGAGAGCAGGCTGAGAACGGAACAATCGACGGAATGCGCGTTGTACGACGGAGGGCATGTTGGCGAATACCCCTCCGTCAGCGAACGATTCATCAGACGAGCGAGTCGGTATCGGTTGCCAACCCAATCGGGTTGGCGCGACTATCGTAGGCGGCGCAAGCCAGCGGCGAACAGCGAGGGTGTAGGCCACCGTCCATGCGGAGGGGCTAACCTCGCTGGCGCGGCCAAGGCAGCTCAAAGGCGAGTCTCGAGGGAACGAATCGGCCAGTCCATCCAAGATTTGACTGACGACAGCCAGGCCCCATATACCGAGGAGCCGCCAGCCAACGACGCCAATCGAGCGCGACGCGCACCCAAGCCGCGTCGAAATCGGCCGTCGCGGCGCCCGAAAGCCCGAAAGCAAGCGCGCTAACGTCGCATTCGACATGAGAAAGCTGGTGAAGGTCAACTACGAGATAAATGGAGGGTGGTCGTCTCGAGATTCTACTCGTCCTTCGTAGGATTGAAGGTCTGCTTTCCCTAGGTGATGCCATTGCCATTGCTGCCAACTAGCCTGGGTGCTTGCCGAACGTGGATGCAATCCTCCGCGCACAATCCAACATCGGAGTGGGCACTGAGGTCAGCAAGGCATTCCCTGGGCACGGCACTTACGTGGGGAAGGTCATCGGCATCGAGGCAGATGCGATACTGTCTAAGTTGTACCCAGGGGAAACGCGCACGGCCTACACAATCACAATTGCCACTACTCCGACGATGATACCCATGGCCCATGGCAACCAACTATAGAGTTAGTTGAAGAACGAGAGAAAGTGAGAAAGTAGAGAAGTATAGCGGTAGGTGCCAAAAGAAGAGAATTATATAACAATGAGTGTCGATTTGCGGATGCGACAGTCTGCCACGCCTCGACTCGACGGTGGTGCTCCTCCCTGAAGTTTGCTTGCCTTTTGTCACTGTGAAGCATGTAGCATAATAAAATTACGACATGCCCATACCGGACATTATCGGATCACGAATTTTTAGGAAGGTACCTAGCGAAGGAGGCAACTGCGACCTAGTTTGGCAGAAAAGAAGCCTCATCGGTCTTTCTTTCTTCGGGCGTCGAAGAGGAATGATTGTGGCTATACCGCACACGAGAAGTCCTATTCAGGTGGAATCCTATTTAGGCAAAATAGCGCCTTGTCTGCTCGCGCCTGCGCGCACTGCTAAGAAGCGGTCTCCCAGCCTGCGTTCAGAGAATTGACTATGAGCTACGTCTCCTTCTATCCGGCTAGTAGTCGTTCGTAGGTAAACTCTCTCCCGCCTCAGACATCTGCTGTAGCAGGGCTGATACGACGTCCTCGCTATTTGAGTCTAGTTCAGCTGCTTTGGCGCGAGCTGCCTCGCTTTTGAGAGCTCCGGTCTCGACCTCGGGGTGGCCCTTCAGCACGCATGGCCACATCGTGACGTCAAAGGTTTTATTCGTTTTGAAGAGCAAAAGCCGCAGTTCTCGCTCGTTATTGTCCTTTGGGGCAGTGTCGTCTTCGTCCAGGGGAATGGGCTCCTCGAGCGTCCACTCGGACTCGTCCGCCTTCACTTCTGCCCATAGGTCTCCAGAGAGAATTGGTGTTCCAAGAAGGCTAATCTGGGAGACGAAAACAGGCAAATTGGAAACGTGTGTGGTTTGTACCGTGCATCGGTTTGTTCATGGCGAGGGCTCATTGCAATCCTGTACTTTCATGGCAACTCAAGCAACCCTGTGACCAGTCCTACGCTGCACCGAGCGATCTGCCCCCTGTGTGCCCGATTCGGACGGTGATTGAGGGCACTCACGATCACACAAGCGCGTGGCAAAGCAGAGTTCAACCATCCGACTTACCGAGAGATGCGTCTTCTTCACTGTGACGATGAGGGATCGGCTTCTTGTTCCCGTTGGCATCCGCAAACGAAGCAACAGCTCGGGCTTGGTCGTCGACTGGGTCCAGGAATAGTTGCGTATCGGCGGTTTGGCCTCGCTGAGAGCAGGGTGCCTTAGGAGAGGCCCCAGAGCGCCTCCGTCAATCGGAGCGAGCTTGGTGCGCACCGAGCACTCGCGCCATTCTGAGATGCCACGGGTGTTTGAGGCACGGACTCGCACACGGTAGAGCTCGCCCCCACGAAGCCCTGCAATTGTATGGTTGGTGTCTTGCGTCTCTTTGCACACACTCACCCATGAAGCGTATGAATTATGACTGGCATCATCATCACCGGAGCCACTCGTTGCGCTGGATGCGTTTTGAAGAACAGGTGCGAGCTGGACTTCATACGTCTCCCGAGTGAGATCGTTGGGAATGTTGGGAATCCACTTCAGCTTGACAGTTGTGACGCCCCGTTGTTGTGCTCCAACAGTCAAGGGCTGGAGTGGAACCGAGTCGCAAACAGCCGCGCCGAGTGTTGCGCGCTTGGCTCGAACGTACGCCCGCCGTAGTGCCCTGAATGCCCAGACAAGCGGGCCCTCCGCCGACGTCCTTCGGAGCCATCGATACTGCCTCGCCGTCTCCTTACCGAGCCAGGTGTTCCGGGCTGTAAAGACCAGCCCTGAGAGGATAGCTGTTGAGGTGAGGGGCCTGCAGCCGATAGACGGGGCGAGGGGTTGAGGAGAGCAGCTGGTTTACCGCCCACCAGCATGTGGGTTTGCAACCCATAGGGCCGCGCACGAGCAACCACACGCAGGCGGCCCCGAAAGGAGGGAAGAGGGTGAGAGGGGTGGGGGTGTGTGACAGAGGGAGGAAGAGAGTGAGGAAGAGAGTCAGGAAGAGAGCGGATGAATGAGGGGGAGGGAGGGAGGGAGGGAGGGAGGGAAGTAAAAGCCACTCTTGTGGCCACTGGCCGGAGGCTCACCTGCGCAAGGCAACGAGGAAGAAGATGGGAAGGAAGGGAAGGAAGACAAGGATGGCGGCACGGACGATCAGCCCGCGCCTTGGTATCGCGGCCATCGCTGCGCCCGCCACGCTCCCGCCCAGTCTGCGGAGGCGCGAGAGGCTCTCCGCCGCCATTGCGCACGAGCCCCACCGTACCGCTCCTCCGCGCATCTATTACGAGCTAGGAGTCACTCCTTTAACTTGTAATACCAGGCAGCGCGATCAGGGAGGAGGGCCGAAGGGGACCCCCCCCCCTCCCCCCGCCCTCCCCCCCCCACTTTATTACCCTCCTCCGCCCGTCACCTAAACCTTCCCCCCCCCACCCTAGATGGGAAATACGGTGCTGGGGCCTGCAAATACAGCCAAATACATATGTATTTGGCCTCCGGCCAAATACATTTCAAATACATTCGAGGCCTACAACCCAGGACGCGCTTCAAATACAGCCAAATACATATGTATTTGGCCTCTGGCCAAATACGGTAAATACGTATTTCCCATCTAGGCCCCCCACCCCGACTCTTTTCTTCTCGGCCCTCGCCGTTAGGGGTGCTTTTCTACCATTTCTCTCTCTCCCCCTACTTTACTACTTTAGGGTCTCTTCTCTCCCCCTCCGCCCCCCCACTCGCTCGCTCTCCTCTTCTCCTACTTTACTCCTAGGTGTACTTTACTTTCCCTGGTTCTTCTTTTTTAATTTTCTGGGGGCGCTGGGGATACGCCTTGTGTGTGTGTGTGTGTGAACACTCCTACAATACTCCTACATGTAAAGGTCTGACCACCAATATTCAAGTATGCAGATTCTGTGTTCTCACCATGAACCATGCCATGAATACTCCAAAAGTGTAGAAGAGTAGAGTAGAGTAGAGAGGGATGATATTCTACTCCAGCGAGGGAGAGCGAGGCGGCGCAGCCGGCCGCGGCAGGCCCGCGGCGTGCCGACCACCAGCGCGGCGCCCCGATCGCCAATGGCGCTCAGCCTCCTCGTCATGATGGGCACGAGCGTACTGCGCGCAGGCGCAAGGCCACGCATTCACCAGCGTGTCTCGCAGGCATTCTACTCGTCCACGCCATTCGGCTCGCAGGACGCAGAGTTCATGCGGATGGCCCTCGTGCAAGCAGCAGCTGCTGCAGAGGCTGGCGAAGTCCCCATTGGCGCCGTGCTCACCATGGACGACGCGGTGCTGGCGTTGGGGCGCAATCGGGTGGAAGAGCTTGGTGATGCCTCGGCTCATGCCGAGATGCTGTGCCTCCGGGCTGCTGCAGGAGCGGCAGGCAATTGGCGTCTCAACATCCGTCCGAGCACTCTCTACGTCACTGTGGAGCCGTGCCCGATGTGCCTCGCAGCGGTGTTTGCGTTTCGGGTAGGGCGCCTCGTCTACGCCACGAAAAACACACGGCTTGGCGCCGTGGAAGGCGGGATGCGGATTCCTGGAGACCACCCATTCCATTCAATACAGATAGATTCGGGCATCCTCCAAGACGAGGCCGCTGAAATGATGCAAAGTTTCTTTCGTCGTCGGAGAACCGAGACCGCGTGTATCCTGACGGGTGGGTCCAGGAAAGGGGCTGCTACATGAGGGCGGCGCCTCCTGGTATGTTTGTGACTACACGTTGCGATGGTATGTCTTAGGCCGCTTAAGAATCACTCATGTGTCATGATCTCCATCCATGACCCGCTCATTCATGCTTTCTTTTCTTATTTTCCCACTTGCATACAACCTCTGTTGTTTGCCCAACGTTTCCTCTCCATTTATTGTATGAGACCTCTTCAACTATCGTTAAAACGATAGGGTCATGGAGCGCGCGCCGCCGCCCGCTCTCGCTGCCGCC
Source organism: Isochrysis galbana (assembly GCA_018136815.1). NCBI lineage: Eukaryota > Haptophyta > Isochrysidales > Isochrysidaceae > Isochrysis > Isochrysis galbana. The sequence continues at coordinate 3,233,880 of CM030938.1, read as the reverse complement.
GCCCTCGCCGCGATGGACGAAGGGCTCATGGACACCCCCCTGTCGCCGAAGCGACCGAGACAAGACGACCCGCCCGACCAGGTGGGCGCAAGAGCCAGCGGGCCGCGCCCGAACACCACAGAGGACAGAGCAACCCAAGTCTGCATGCTGGCAACAGCCAGCATGCAACACACCCACTCCACTTTCCACAGCCCCACCAGCCACCTCACACCAGAAGGACGCTCCATCAGGGGAGGCCTCCGGGCCCGGCCCCTACACAGCCGCGAAACCGCCCTCGTGCTCCGGCACGAGGGGCCGGCCCGGCACCATCTTGGACAAAGCCCCCATGGGGAAAGGTCACAGCAATGCGAAACAACAACAGGATGGGAACAAGACTGGACCCCCAGAAGGGGAGGTAAGCACACTGAAGGAAACGACGAGGGAGAGGCTCCCGCCAACAGCACGAGACGATGAGACAACAACCGCGCCGCGAGCGCGCGTGGGCCAAACAGGGCAGAGAGCCAAGAGGCTCAACACCATGAACACACCCAGGAACCAAGACCAACAGAGAGTCACCACACCCAAACAACATTGGGAGGAAGCGCCAATAGAAAGCCCACACCTAGCCCGCCGGGCCCCGACGAGACACAGCTGCTAATAGGACTAACCACCCTCCCCACCCCGGCCACCCAGGTGGCTCTGCTCGACGAAGACCTTGAACCCGAAGCCGAAGCCGAAGTTGAGTTCGAAGCATCCCAAAAAATCACCATCTCCTTTACGGGGTCTACCTTCAAAGCGATACTCAACATTCTACAGGGCCACGCGGGCACTACGACTTCGTCTCGAGTCGAAACTTCGCCACCGCTTGTGGAAGAAGGAGACAACTCCATTGGTGCTCCCCCTGCCTCGGTCAAGCTCCCTTCTCAATCTTTGCCCGCCGCGCCGTTCTCCGTTCCGCCGAATCCGATTTCCGATCCCGAACCCAATACGCCTGTTCCTGTCTCGCCCGCCAAGCCCGTTTCTGATCCCCAACCTCCACCCACCGTCGCGGGCCTCCGCTCGCTTCCAAATCCGGCGGCTCGGCGCCATCCCGTCGATCCAAGCCTCGCCGGTGATGTTTCTGAGCGAGAGGTCATCCTAGCCTCGTGGGACCAACTGTTTGAGGATGCCGCCTACGAGGTAGCCTCTCTCTACAGGAAGTCCGACGATTTCGAGCTCATCCACGCCATTCTCAACGGCGGCCTCTCTCGGGCCGGCAATGTTTGGCACTACCGCGTGTTTTTCGAGAAGGAGCACGTGACCAAGTGGGCTCGGAGCCGCTTCTTCCTCGACCGCACCCTCCATCACCAAGTCCGAATGGGCAAAGAGCTTTCCGAGATCAAGTTCCCCAAGGGCCTGGCCTCGGACAACGTCCAGACAGCGGCCACCTCCTGGAACGATTTTCGTCTGTCCTTCATCAAGCCGCTCGAGCGCGCCCTCTCGCTCGGCTGCGACCACCGCGAAATCTTTACATCCTTACTAGCGGCCGCCAACTTGTGCACCACCGGCAACCAAAGGATTTACGCCTTCCTCCTCGATCTCGCCGAAGACCCGGTCCTCTCTCTCAACCCCGCGCTGGCCTGCGACGTGCTTCTCCGCAAGTGCGACGCCACTTTCGCGGCCAACGTGCCCGGCTTCGCCAAAGACTCCGCCTCCATGGAGTGGGACCGGCTCGTAGCTCGTGAGGCCGGCTCCGATCTCTTAGAGTTATCCAAGAATTTGGTGCGGGCGTACGTCCGCAAGATGGGTGACGCGAAGGTGGATGCCACGACAGTCTGGGACCACCCGAACATGTCGCACGATATCAATCAACGATTCGAGTCCATCATTCGGAACGACAAGGTCGACGCGGCTCGCGGCGTGGATAACGCGACCAAGTTCGGCGAGTATCTTGCAAAGACTCGCTTCCGCGTCGAGAACCACGAGCTTCCTCGTTCGGCCCTTTCGTGCGTCAACCTCTGCCAACGCTACTTGAGCCCGTACGAACAGTCCCGTGCTGGCCAACAACAAACGTCGGTCACGGTCGCCGCCGTGACGCCGCCGGCGACTACTTCCAAGTCCACCAAAACCGCCAAGGTTGCTAAGGCTGCCTCTAACCCCGCGGACACTACGGCTTCGATGGTCGCCGCCGTCCAAGCGGCGGTGACCGAGGCATTAAAATCGCAAAACAACAACTCGAACCGCAAGGCGACTGGCGCTGACAATCGTCGGGCTCCGCCTCCGCCTACGAATTACTCCGCATCGTCTCCGTTACCGGACGCACTTCTTGACCGTCCTCTCGGCAAAATCACGTCTTCTCGTCGCCAATGTGATCCCCCTCCGAACGGCCTTGGGCTTCCGGCCGATTCGGGCCTCTCGGAATGGGATCCAGGTAGCTGGTCTCGAGCTCGAGCCCGCTTCTGGCAAATTTCTCGTTACGCTGGTCACCCGGCCCTTCGCGCTGCGCTCACGCGCTGCCGTCCCTCCGATGCCACCATGACGGCGCCGCGTCTCGACGACCTAGACCGCGACGTCAAGGAGTGGACCGACGCCAACGGCTGCGCGTACTGCGCCTTTCGTCCCCGGGCCCCATCTGGTACGCCCGAGGCAGACCTGTGGAAGTATGGCACGGGCGACGGAGCTCATAACCCCGTCGTTTGCCAACCGTACATTCGTTTTCTCTGCGAAGGCGGCAGTGGCGAGTGTGGTAACGACCCAGAAGTCCACCGCCGCCTCCGCACGATGGTCGTTCTCCGTCCGGCCCAGTAGGTCGCCGGCGGGGCCCACGTCCGCGCTGTTACCCCGCTACCAGTCCAGGGTAGTGGGCCTGAACGCCACCCACCAAAAGATCGTATTACGCTACGGCCGAGTACTTCTACGGCCTCCAACCGGTACCCCAAGATTCCCCAAGTTCCAGACAAGCCCTACCACCTCCATCCCCCTCTTTCTCCTGCCCCCTCGCCGATTGCCCCTATTTCTCCCAATGCCGATGATTCCATCCTGATTCTCGATATCACGCACGAGTCCTCAAAACCAAGTCAACCGTCACCGCCTCTCTATCAACTCAAGCCGCTCAACCGCTACCCCCCGCCACTCCCCAAGCATCACCAGTCCAAGACCTCACGGTCTGCGAAAATCCAGCCGCCGCAGGCCCAATCCAACCTTCAATCTCTCAAATCAAATTTCGCATGTCCGAGCCACAAAACGTCTCCCGAGTACGAGTCCGAGTCCAAGTCACGTTCAGAATTACCCTCTTCGTCTTACGCCACCGCGAGCCCATCTACGAGTCTGAGCCCAGTCCAGTCATCACCGGTATCACCAGTCTCCATCGCTACGACGATGGAGGCGCAGTTCTCCGGTACTTCCCCACTTTCTTTCGAGTCCGAGTCCAAGCCTGTTTTGAGCAAACCCCGTTCTGAGCCATCCGAGTCCGAGTCCGAGTCCGAGTTTACAACGTCACCGAGTCCTACCACGCGGTCGGCCGCAGGATTAACGGAGCTCCAGCCACCCACTGAGCCTCCGACGACCACTCCTTCGGCGGGAGTGTTCACCTTCGGTCCTCCGCGCCCCGAGTCTGAGTCATTTGGAATCTCCGGTCACGTCCAGAATCCCAACCACAACCGAGCCCCGTTTCACGAGCCACCGCGTATCGAGTCCAAACACAAGCTGACGCCGAAGCCCTCGACGACAGCCACTGTGTCCTTGTCCGAGCCACCGTTCCGAGTCTCGCCGCAGCCGGCCTGCCACTCCAGCAGGCTGCACGCCGCCGAGCCGATCCCTTCCGTTTCCGTTCCGAGTCCGAGTCCAATCGCACAAGACAGTGCATCCCGAGCCCGCGTAATCAAGCCCGTCACCGAGTCCGAGTTTACGGCCGCACCGAGCCAACCGGTGCTGGCCACCATGCCCCTATCGTCATCACAAGCTTCCGCTTCGTCCTCATCGACGGTTGCGACGCCAGGGGGCTTCACCTTTGGGCCGGCCCCGTCCGTGCCCATTTCGAAAGTTAGCCCTGTTATTGGCGTCCAGCACGCCAGAAACGACGAGTCCGAGTCCGAGTACAAATTAACGTCACCGCGGAGTCCGCGGTCGACCACCGGCGTTCCCACGCCACCCCATCAACCGAGAGCCATGGAGGAGCTTGCACAGCCGTCTCCTAGCCCCTCTCAAGTCGCCGAGTCTTCCGAATTCGAGTCTGAATCCACCGTAATTTCAGCGGTCCATCCACCCGCTAGCCCGAGCCAAGTCCTCCGAAGAATGCTTCGCATTGCAGAACCTCTTCGGCCACTACCCACGCCAGCCGCTGCCGCAGAGCCACCACCCTGGCCCCAGCCTTCCCCGCAGCCGGCTTCTACGACAGCCACGTCCCTTCTTTCGCCGGCGCCGACCCCGCCGACGACAGAATGCAACGACGTCGATCCCTGGCCTGTTTCCTCTTCCGACGTGACCATGGAGAGTGACCACAACTCCTCTGCACGTCGAGGAACGGCGGCCTCCCAAACCGAGCTTCTACGCCCATTGAGCCAGCCCAACCGAGTCCCTGAGCCATGTCCTTCATGTCTCTCACCGGTGGTCTCGCGGCCGCGGCGTCCGTCGCCGCCGTCCGACACCCCACTTCTCCGAGTTTCTTCGTCAATCCCGTCCTCCGAGCCCGTCTCTACGTCGTCGATATCCGAGTCTTCTTCCATTCGTCCTACGTCGCTGCGGCCACCGGTCGCCGCCTCCGAGCACTGCCTGCCTCTCGATACCACTGCCACCACCATCATGCGCGTGGCAGCGATCAATGCGTCCGCGATCCAGTCCTTCGATCCCTCTCAAAACAACTCCGATGTCGGCACCCGCGATGATACCCCGTCACCCGCTCTCCACGCTCTCGCCTCTCTTCGTGCGCGAGCGAGCGGCTCTGCGGTGGTATTACCTCGGCACCTCACGGAGGCAGCCCAAGAGCTTCGCCGGCCTCGCGATGGCACCCTAGCCTCGCCTGCCGCCGCGCTACCCAAGCACTTCGATGAGCTTTGCGCTGAGCTCACGAAGATGAATCAACGAGTCCAAGACGGGCTGACGTCTGGCTGTCACGCACCACGCGTTCTCGTCGTTGGCGAGACGAGCGGCGTCGTCTCGTCCATGTTCCTACTCGCCGGAGCTGATGTAGCTACGTGCGATTTGTATCCTTCCGAGATTGATTACGTGCCCCACTTCCAAGGCGACGCGCTTCATGTCCAAAACTTAGGTTGGGACCTAGTCATCGCCCACCCGCCCTGCACGTACCTCTCCGCCGTCAGCAGTCAATGGCTCTCTCAAGAACCCGGACGTCGTGCCGCTCTTGAGTCGGCCGCTCGCGTCTTCAAGTCGATGGCCTCCGCCACTGCTCCGTTTGTAGCGGTCGAGAACCCTCGGATGCATGCGGAAGCTCGCCGTTTAGTCGGGGGGTTGACCCCGACCCAATTCGTCCAACCCTGGGAGCACGGCACTGGACACCAGAAAGCCACCGGGTTGTACCTCACCAAAGGGCTGCCGCCCCTCCAGCCAACCTGCGTCGTGGATGGTCGTGAGTCAGCCATGGCTAATCTCTCGCCTTCACCGCATCGTGGCGCTCTTCGCAGCCGCACCTACGTCGGTGTAGCTGGAGCGATGGCGACCCATTGGATGCCTGTTCTTCTTCGACATTTGAGCCGACAGGGAGACCAGCCATCGACGAAGAAACTGTCCGCGTTGGAGCTACTCGCTTGCGCGCGGCGCAGCCTATCGGACCAGCCTTCCCTTAGCTCGACTGAGGCTACCGCTTACGAGCCGTGGTCGGCTCTTCATCGTTATGAGAGGGGGAGGGAATCTAGTGAAGTTTCTTCCGACCCCGTTGTTTCCCGTCCAGCTACTCCCGAGTCAGACAATCACGAAGACCAAAAAGAAACCCACGATAACCACGACAACGACACGCCATTCTACGCCTCCGAGTCTACTCTCCACGACCCATTCTCTCCATGGACCGCCCCGCCTCCGGCACGCGCGAGCTCGCCGCGTCCGACGACGCCGACGACTCTCCGGAAGCGGCGCCAACAATGGCAATCATTCGGAGTGAACGGGGACCAGAAATGGTCCAACGTCACGCTCGAAACCGCTGACGAAATAAGAGCGCAAGCTCTAGCCGGACGAGGCGCCGACGAGGAATCCGACCTTACCGCTGCCGTCCGAGCGCCAATCGAGTTTGTGGAAGCCAAAGGCATCCGCGCCGAAGAGCTAGCCTCATTAGTTCGAAGACCCAAGACAGAAGCCCAAGCCCGTCTCGAGAAAGATTGGGAAAAGATGTCCGACCACCCGAGGCACCCCACCGACAAGAGAGGCCTGGGCTACACTAGTCCCAAGCTATCACCCTGTACCGCTACCAACGAGGACGACCCCTCTAGGCCCTCTGCCACGATAGCGGCAGTCGGAGTACCCGAAGAGACGACGACCAGTTTGACGACGAATTCACCCGAGCAACGACGCTGGCGACCAACCCCGTCCCTGTCCGACACCATTGCACACGTGACCGCGCACCGGCCGGAGAGCGTCGTGGATACCCTACCATCTGCCTACCCAAGGCATTGTCTATATGTTCGAGATCTAATGGTCTGCCGCTCCGGCGAGGCTGCCGGCAAAGAAGGAGTAATCTTAGCCGACTCCGCCCTCACGGTCAACAGCACACTCGCTGACACCGGAGCTGGCCCGTCGGTCGTGACCACTTCCCTCTTGTCCAGCCTACCCAACGACGCATGCGTCGAGCGGCTGCCGCAAGCCGTAGTGACACCGCTTCACGGTCCGGACGGCCTACCTCTTATCACGCGAGGCAAGGCTCGAATCGTTTTCTCCGTCGGTGGATTTCTCTTTCGTCATACGTTCATGGTGATTGAAGGCAACCCGATGCTGCTGCTCGGGAACGACTTCTTAGCTACGCACGCCGCTTCGATTCAGCTCGCCTCCGACAGCGCGGACGGCTCTATCACCCTCGGTGCCCCATCCACGGTGGCTCCTCTTGAGGTTAATGGCAGTCCAAGCCCCGACGCTCCGCCGATCTTTCGCGTCTCGACGTCACCGATAGCGGTGGTCCCTGTCAGCATGACTTGTGCACAGGTCTGTCCGACCTCCGCGAACCCAATCACGACGGACTTCTTCCGAGGGCCGCAGGCCACCAAAAACGACAACCAGCTAGTCTCCGAGCCTCTCTTCAACACGGCCGATGAGTTTGCCGCCAAAGCGCCGGCGTCTTGTGGCTCCGAGTACCTCCTATACACCCACGAACCTATCACGATCCCGGCCTATCATCGGGCGACGTTTCACGTCCGAATTCCGCTAGCTCTTCGAGAACACGAAGACTGCGCCATGCTCGTGGACCGACTCCCTACGCGTGAAACGATCGATAGCTCTCCTCTCGTCATTCCCCAAGTAGAGAGGTCGAACTCCGACCACACCATCGCGGTTACGGTGGTCAACACTGACCCCAAACCTCTACACCTTCCGTCGTTCCATCCTGTAGCTTCACTACAGGTTCGATTCAAAATTCACGCTGGAACATATCGCCGCGTCGGGGCCGTTAACTCGCCGGATGTGATTGAGTCGCTCAACGAGGACCAACGTAAGCTCCTTGAGGCAGCCAAGATCGACCCCGAGGGCCGTCTCTCGATGCCCCAACGTGAACAAGTTCGTCGTCTACTAGCCCGACGTATCGCTGCTTTCGCAATTGACCCGACCAACCCGAATCACACTCACGTGATGGAGGTAGAGCTACCGCTCAACCCCGGAGCCGAAGCTCACCGTCACGCACCGTCTAGAGTTGGACGAGAGGGTGAGAAGGTCATAGAGGACGAAGTTTGCAAGATGGAGTCCGCGGGCATCATTAGGAAATCAAATTCGTCGTGGGCCTCTCGAGTCGTGTTAGTCACTAAGAAGGATGGCTCCGTACGTTTCTGCGTAGATTATCGCGACGTCAACTCCAAGCTTCGTCTAGAGGACAGCCCTCTTCCCCTCACGGTAGAAGCCATCGACCGATTGTCGTCCGGCCAAGGCAACCTCGATTCTCTATTCCTTTGCACCCTGGACCTAGCATCTGGTTTCTGGGGTATACCGATCAAAGAGTCCGATAAACATATCACCGCGTTCACTACTCATCGCGGCAAGTACGAGTTCAATTACTTGCCTTTTGGTGTTCAATCCGGTCCCTCGTATATGTGCCGCCTCATGGACGCCGTTCTCGGTGGGTTGGCATGGGAGATTTGTATGCCATACTTGGATGATGTCGGCGCCTGGTCGACAGGCGTAGGTGACTCGCTGCAGGCCAGGGAAGAGTCGTCATTCCAACAAATGTTACACCGTCTTGATCTTGTCTTGGAACGTCTCATCTGGGCGGGCCTCACTTGCAAGATGTCGAAATGCGTTTTCTTTGCCACCTCGGCTGAATATCTCGGCCACGTTGTTTCGCGTGAAGGTCTTCGGATGGATCCCAAGAAAGTGGAAGCCGTCTCGAAAATCGACCCTA
>CM030938.1:3190143-3225277 GCA_018136815.1 Isochrysis galbana | reverse complement strand
GTTGTTAGTTAGTGAGCGGCATGTATATGGCGGCCTTTTTCTCTATTTTGTCTACTAGTTTCCGCCAAAATCCCTTAGTGGCTTGCGCCCCTCCCAGGGGGACACCTAATATGGTTGCGTATTCGCTCCCTTTTAGCCACTTGTACCTTCCAAAGCTAGCGGGGGGGCGTTTTCTCTTAAGAGACCCCATCCTCAGTCCTTCAAATTTTTGTTCGTTTGGTTTGCCGCACGAGGCCGCTGCGTATCTTTCCACCCAGTGGAGTGATCGTGTGAGGCTGCCATAGTTGGCTGCTAGGAGTTGAGTGTCGTCCGCGAATTGGCTTATCTTCAGTTCGGCTACGTTCACCACGATGCCGTCTATGTCTTCGTCCTCGTTTATCGCCCGGGTGAGGGCCTCCGCCGTTAAGAGGAAGGCCAGCGGTGACAGCGGGCATCCTTGGGGGACGCCGCTCGCCACGTTGAACGGGAAGCTTCTGCCTCCGTTTGTTTTGATGTATCGAATGGGTTTCGCTTCGGAGTTCGTAAGGGCTCTCGCGTATCTTCGGAAGTCTTCGCCGAATTTTAGTTTCTCGAGGACAAGGCGGTAGAATTCCCAGTTGACTCTGTCGAAGGCTTTCTCCCAGTCTAGCGCTAAGAGCAGTCCGGGTTCGCCCGTCTCGTCTAGGTATGCTTGCGTAAGCTGCAGGAGGTGTGTGGCTTCGCCTATCAGGCGTTTCGGGACGAAACCTAGTTGATCCTTCGATATTATGTTTCCGATGACCGCTTTCAGTCTATTCGTAAGTATTTTAGCTAGAATCTTATAGTCACTCTGGAGAAGCGTGATGGGTCTGTAGTTTCTAGGGTCCCGTGTGTCGCCTTTTTTGTACAAGAGAATTATGTCCCCTTCCCTCATGGTTACTCCCAGATATCCCTGGTTTAGCGCTAGATTCAGGACTCTCAGGAAATCGTGTTTCACTAGGTCTACGAAGCTATTGTAGAACTCCGCCGGCAGTGCGTCGGGTCCCGCGCTCTTGCCGCTGCCTATCTGCCCTATGGCGTCTTGGAGTTCCTCCATCGTGATTTTGCCTTCTATCGCCTTGCTGTCGTAGGCGTTCATCGGGTTCGCTTCCAGTGCCGCCTCCAACTCGGGGTCTCTTACATTGTCCCGTTCCTGGTATAGCCATACGTAGTATTTCCTGAGTTCTCTGCGTATCTCCGCGTCTTCCGCGGTCGTGTGTCTCGTGGCTTCGTCTGGAGTGTTCCAGTCCTTTGTGATGTACAGTTCCGGGATCGCGCTGTTCGAGGCTCGGGATTGGAACTTTCGGAAGAATTCTTTCGTCATTCTTTCTTCCTGTTTGAGCGAGTCGAAGCTTTCTTTGTTCGTTGGCCTAGATGTTTTGCGGATTGTGTCGATTTCGTCGTTGAGTTCGCGCATCCTATCGAGTTTCCTGGCATTGGGCTCTCCGTCGTTCAGTTCGATCCCAAGCAGGGCGAGTTCGTCGAGTGCTCTGGCTATCTTTTGGTGTTCCTTACCCTGTCTTGTTGCCCATAGGAGGTACGTTGCTACCGCCCTTTTGGCGCTGCCCCAGGCGTCGTCGACGTTTTCTTCCGGGGTCTCCGGGTTGATGTGGCTTTTCCATAGATGTGTCACCACCCTTCGGGTGTCTTCTGCGGCGAAGAGTTCGCTGTCTACGCGTATATCGTACGTGCGTCCCGTTTTGTATCCGACCATCTCGAACGTGCCTATAACCGGTAGGTGGTCCGAGGCGCCTTTTCCCGTAAAGAGTGTCGGGTGTGGGCCTATCGTTTGCCAGTTGATGTTGGAGCATGTGGCGGGTGTGTATATTCTATCGATCCGTGTGTGAACGGTTCCCGAGAGACGCGTGAAGCCTCCCAGTTTGTTTCCGTTTACTAAATTGTATGCGTCTATTAGTCCAATCTCGTTCATGGCGCGTCTCAACCGGAGACCGTGGGTGTTTCCGTATCCTTCTTGGTTTGCTTGTTTTTTCGTGTCGGTGTCCACGTTTTCGACACAGTTGAAGTCTCCCCCCAAGAGGGTGTCGTACTCGTTCCCCGAGGCCTGACTGTGTTGTATTCCTGCCCATCTGAAGGTTGTAGGCATGAATATTCGTGTAAGGTACGCGCTCACAATTACAATTGAACAGTTCCCCGTGTTGCCACTGACGCACAAGACACACAGATTCGGATTCCCCATGGTCTCAAGTCCAGGTTTGCAGATTTTGGTCTCGAAATTTGCGATTCGAATTTTGTTTTTGCTGTTACTATAATTGTTTGCTCGTTTAAGGTAATAAACCGGCATGACTTCGACTTCTCATTCTGCAGTCGCTCTGCGAGACTCTCTCTCTCTCTCTCTCCGTCCGCCTCTCCTCGGCCGACGGCAGGAAGATTCGTCCAAAACATTCTCCGGTCCCAAGATATCTCGTGGGGGGTCTCTCCGCGCTCCGCGAGGGAAAGGACGCGATCTCGCTCCGAGATCGGCCTCGCGCCCTCCCACGCTGCCCCGCCGTGCCCTCGGTCCCTCGCCCCCCCCCCCGCGGCAGGTTCTTTCCCTCGGCGTGCCGTCCGTCGCCTCCGGCCGTTATATTAATCCCCCCCCCGCGCGAGGTTCTCTTCTCCCCCGCGCGCGGTTCGTTTCCTCCGGCCGTCGTTGTTCCCCCCCTCGCTTCGATTCCTCTCGCGGTTCCTTCGATGATTGCCTCCATCTCGTCCGTTCTTCTTCGCGATCCTCGCGGAGGGGGCACCGACGTTTAATGTTAGTTTCGTCGCGGTTTCGATGAAAGAAAGGAAGAACGAATGGCACGCGCCTCGCGTCTCGCGTCTTGTTTCGTCGCCCCTTGCTCGTTGCTTGTCTAGAAGGTCTCTCCGCACATCGCCTTCTTCCCCCGGCGCGATTTTGGATCTCTCCTCGACCCTCCGCGTTGGCTTCAGCGGACGAGTTCCACTTTGACGATAGTTCGAACCCTTCGGTGGCGTAGTTATGCGCTCTCTTTCCGTATATCTTCGCGCATGACGAGCGATCGCGACTTCAGCCTTCGCCGCGCGGGGAGGGGTTTGTTTATCGTATGATTCCGGAGTGTTTACGTTAGTTTTCTGAGCCCAAGGACTTTGGTTTTTGGTTTCTTGTGAGTGATTTTTGTAGCAACTTCGTCGAGTCCCACCGTGTTCCCAAGCGAGTCCCCCCGAGTTCCCGAGTCTATACCCCGAGTCAACGAGTCAATACAAGTCAAGCACGCGCCTGAGCCACCCCCAGTCGCCTGCCACCACCTCCCACAAGCCTCCTTCCACACTTCCGCGCCCTCCGTGCGTCGTGCGTCGTGCGTCGATCACCATGCCCGTAGTCACCCCCGAGGAAAGCTCCATGAGCTCCCCGCAAGAACCGCATTCCGCGCTAGCTGCCGGCGCGCCCTCGCAGGCCATCACCAAGAGTGAGATGAGCCTTGCTCTGACAAGCACAAAATCTTCGCTCGCGCCTTCGGCTCCGGTCGTCACGTCGAGTTCTTCCCTTGAGAAATCTTCATTGTCCCCGCGTCATGAGCCCGTCTCTTCTTCTTCTCTTCCCGAACCGTTTGGGTCGAAGTCTCCTGGGGAAGAGAGCCTCTTGGGACCCCTCCCTTCTTCAAAAGAGAGCCCTTCCGAGCCAGTTCCCCCCTGCTCTCGCCTCTCCGCGCCGACGGTCGAAGTTCCGCCGCCTCCGCGGGCCTCTACTCACACCCCGTCAACTGGAGCTGGAATGGGTCCTCTAACCTCGTCTGTTGCTCCACCGGCGGCCTTTCCTCTCCTTTCTTTTGCTGATCCTTTGCCAAGTGTTCATTCCTCTCTCAATCCCTCTGTGGTTGGTGCTGAAGATGATGTGGATTCCGTCCGGTCCCTCCCTCCTTTCGAGCCCCCACCATATGAAGAGTTTGTTCCACCCCCGTCGTCGACGTACTTGTACCCCAAGCGTAACTTCGTTCCACCTCCGACCGCCACCGTCGGCGCCGCCCAAATCATGGACCAACAAGTCCAGATCGAGGCTCTCCGCGGCGCTGTCGACCGCCTCGAGTCCTCTACCCTCCAAGCCGCCCAGCGCCACGAAGAATTTCAGCGAGAGGTGGGGTCTACCTTCAACGCGATACTCAACATTCTACAAGGCCAAGCGGGCACTACGACTTCGTCTCGAGTCGAAACTTCGCCCCCGCTTGTGGAAGAAGGAGACAACTCCATTGGTGCTCCCCCTGCCTCGGTCAAGTTCCCTTCTCAATCTTTGCCCGCCGCGCCGTTCTCCGTTCCGCCGAATCCGATTTCCGATCCCGAACCCAATACGCCTGTTCCTGTCTCGCCCGCCAAGATCGTTTCTGATCCCCAACCTCCACCCACCGTCGCGGGCCTCCGCTCGCTTCCAAATCCGGCGGCTCGGCGCCATCCCGTCGATCCAAGCCTCGCCGGTGATGTTTCTGAGCGAGAGGTCATCCTAGCCTCGTGGGACCAACTGTTTGAGGATGCCGCCTACGAGGTAGCCTCTCTCTACAGGAGGTCCGACGATTTCGAGCTCATCCACGCCATTCTCAACGGCGGCCTCTCTCGGGCCGGCAATGTTTGGCACTACCGCGTGTTTTTCGAGAAGGAGCACGTGACCAAGTGGGCTCGGAGCCGCTTCTTCCTCGACCGCACCCTCCATCACCAAGTCCGAATGGGCAAAGAGCTTTCCGAGATCAAGTTCCCCAAGGGCCTGGCCTCGGACAACGTCCAGACAGCGGCCACCTCCTGGAACGATTTTCGTCTGTCCTTCATCAAGCCGCTCGAGCGCGCCCTCTCGCTCGGCTGCGACCACCGCGAAATCTTTACATCCTTACTAGCGGCCGCCAACTTGTGCACCACCGGCAACCAAAGGATTTACGCCTTCCTCCTCGATCTCGCCGAAGACCCGGTCCTCTCTCTCAACCCCGCGCTGGCCTGCGACGTGCTTCTCCGCAAGTGCGACGCCACTTTCGCGGCCAACGTGCCTGGCTTCGCCAAAGACTCCGCCTCCATGGAGTGGGACCGGCTCGTAGCTCGTGAGGCCGGCTCCGATCTCTTAGAGTTATCCAAGAATTTGGTGCGCGCGTACGTCCGCAAGATGGGTGACGCGAAGGTGGATGCCACGACAGTCTGGGACCACCCGAACATGTCGCACGATATCAATCAACGATTCGAGTCCATCATTCGGAACGACAAGGTCGACGCGGCTCGCGGCGTGGATAACGCGACCAAGTTCGGCGAGTATCTTGCAAAGACTCGCTTCCGCGTCGAGAACCACGAGCTTCCTCGTTCGGCCCTTTCGTGCGTCAACCTCTGCCAACGCTACTTGAGCCCGTACGAACAGTCCCGTGCTGGCCAACAACAAACGTCGGTCACGGTCGCCGCCGTGACGCCGCCGGCGACTACTTCCAAGTCCACCAAAACCGCCAAGGTTGCTAAGGCTGCCTCCAACCCCGCGGACACTACGGCTTCGATGGTCGCCGCCGTCCAAGCGGCGGTGACCGAGGCATTAAAATCGCAAAACAACAACTCGAACCGCAAGGCGACTGGCGCTGACAATCGTCGGGCTCCGCCTCCGCCTACGAATTACTCCGCATCGTCTCCGTTACCGGACGCACTTCTTGACCGTCCTCTCGGCAAAAGCACGTCTTCTCGTCGCCAATGTGATCCCCCTCCGAACGGCCTTGGGCTTCCGGCCGATTCGGGCCTCTCGGAATGGGATCCAGGTAGCTGGTCTCGAGCTCGAGCCCGCTTCTGGCAAATTTCTCGTTACGCTGGTCACCCGGCCCTTCGCGCTGCGCTCACGCGCTGCCGTCCCTCCGATGCCACCATGACGGCGCCGCGTCTCGACGACCTAGACCGCGACGTCAAGGAGTGGACCGACGCCAACGGCTGCGCGTACTGCGCCTTTCGTCCCCGGGCCCCATCTGGTACGCCCGAGGCAGACCTGTGGAAGTATGGCACGGGCGACGGAGCTCATAACCCCGTCGTTTGCCAACCGTACATTCGTTTTCTCTGTGAAGGCGGCAGTGGCGAGTGTGGTAACGACCCAGAAGTCCACCGCCGCCTCCGCACGATGGTCGTTCTCCGTCCGGCCCATTAGGTCGCCGGCGGGGCCCACGTCCGCGCTGTTACCCCGCTACCAGTCCAGGGTAGTGGGCCTGAACGCCACCCACCAAAAGATCGTATTACGCTACGGCCGAGTACTTCTACGGCCTCCAACCGGTACCCCAAGATTCCCCAAGTTCCAGACAAGCCCTACCACCTCCATCCCCCTCTTTCTCCTGCCTCCTCGCCGATTGCCCCTATTTCTCCCAATGCCGATAATTCCATCCTGATTCTCGATATCACGCACGAGTCCTCAAAACCAAGTCAACCGTCACCGCCTCTCTATCAACTCAAGCCGCTCAACCGCTATCCCACGCCACTCCCCAAGCATCAACAGTCCAAGACCTCACGGTCTGCGAAAATCCAGCCGCCGCAGGCCCAATCCAACCTTCAATCTCTCAAATCAAATTTCGCATGTCCGAGCCACAAAACGTCTCCCGAGTACGAGTACGAGTCCAAGTCACGTTCAGAATTACCCTCTTCGTCCTACGCCACCGCGAGCCCATCTACGAGTCTGAGCCCAGTCCAGTCATCACCGGTATCACCAGTCTCCATCGCTACGACGATGGAGGCGCAGTTCTCCGGTTCCTCCCCACTTTCTTTCGAGTCCGAGTCCAAGCCTGTTTTGAGCAAACCCTGTTCTGAGCCATCCGAGTCCGAGTCCGAGTCCGAGTTTACAACGTCACCGAGTCCTACCACGCGGTCGACCGCAGGATTAACGGAGCTCCAGCCACCCACTGAGCCTCTGACGACCACTCCTTCCGCGGGAGTGTTCACATTCGGTCCTCCGCGCCCCGAGTCTGAGTCATTTGGAAACTCCGGTCACGTCCAGAATTCCAACCATACCCGAGCCCCGTTTCACGAGCCACCGCGTATCGAGTCCAAACACAAGCTGACGCCGAAGCCCTCGACGACAGCCACTGTGTCCTTGTCCAAGCCACCGTTTCGAGTCTCGCCGCAGCCGGCCTGCCACTCCAGCAAGCTGCACGCCGCCGAGCCGATCCCTTCCGTTTCCGTTCCGAGTCCGAGTCCAATTGCACAAGACAGTGCATCCCGAGCCCGCGTAATCAAGCCCGTCACCGAGTCCGAGATTACGGCCGCACCGAGCCAACCGGTGCTGGCCACCGTGCCCCTATTGTCATCACAAGCGTCCGCTTCGTCCTCATCGACGGTTGCGACGCCAGGGGGCTTCACCTTTGGGCCGGCCCCGTCCGTTCCCATTTCGAAAATTAGCCCTGTTTTTGGCGTCCAGCACGCTAGGAACGACGAGTCCGAGTCCGAGCACAAATCAACGTCACCGCGGAGTCCGCGGTCGACCACCGGCGTTCCCACGCCATCCCATCAGTCAAGAGCCATGGAGGAGCTGGCACAGCCGTCTCCTAGCCTCTCTCAAGTCGCCGAGTCTTCCGAATTCGAGTCTGAATCCGCCGTAATTTCAGCGGTCCATGCACCCGCTAGCCCGAGCCAAGTCCTCCGAAGAATGCTTCGCATTGCAGAACGTCTTCGGCCACCACCCACACCAGCCGCTGCCGCAGAGCCACCACCCTGGCCTCAGCCTTCCCCGCAGCCGGCTTCTTCGACAGCCAAGTCCCTTCTTTCGCCGGCGCCGACCCCGCCGACGACAGATTGCAACGAAGTCTATGCCTGGCCCGATTCCTCTCCCGACGTGACCATGGAGAGTGACCACAACTCCCTTGCACGTCGAGGAACGGCCGCCTCCCAAACCGAGCTTCTACGCCCATTGAGCCAGCCCAACCGAGTCTCTGAGCCATGTCCTTCATGTCTCTCACCGGTGGTCTCGCGGCCGCGGCGTCCGTCGCCGCAATCCGACACCCCACCTCTCCGAGTTTGTTCGTCAATCCCGTCCTCCGAGCCTGTCTCCACGTCGTCGATATCCGAGTCTACTTCCATTCGTCCTACGTCGCCGCGGCCACCGGTCGCAGCCTGCAAGCACAGCCTGCCTCTCGATACCACTGCCAACGCCATCATGCGCGTGGCAGCGATCAATGCGTCCGCGATCCAGTCCTTCGATTCCTCTCAAAACAACTCCGATGTCGGCACCCGCGATGATACCCCGTCACCCGCTCTCCACGCTCTCGCCTCTCTTCGTGCACGAGCGAGCGGCTCTGCGGTGGTATTGCCTCGGCACCTGACGGAGGCAGCCCAAGAACTTCGCCGGCCTCGCAATGGCACCCTAGCCTCGCCTGCCGCCGCGCTACCCAAGCACTTCGATGAGCTTTGCGCCGAGCTCACGAAGATGAATCAACGAGTCCAAGACGGGCTGACGTCTGGCTGTCACGCACCACGCGTTCTCGTCGTCGGCGAGACGAGCGGCGTCGTCTCCTCGATGTTCCTACTCGCCGGAGCTGATGTGGCTACGTGCGATTTGTATCCTTCCGAGATTGATTACGTGCCCCACTTCCAAGGCGACGCGCTTCATGTCCAAAACCTAGGTTGGGACCTGGTCATCGCCCACCCGCCCTGCACGTACCTCTCCGCCGTCAGTAGCCAATGGCTTTCACAAGAACCCGGACGTCGTGCCGCTCTTGAGTCGGCCGCCCGCGTCTTCAAGTCAATGGCCTCCGCCACTGCTCCGTTTGTAGCGGTTGAAAACCCTCGGATGCATGCGGAAGCTCGCCGTTTAGTCGGGGGGTTGACCCCGACCCAATTCGTCCAACCATGGGAGCACGGCACTGGACACCAGAAAGCCACCGGGTTGTACCTCACCAAAGGGCTGCCGCCCCTTCAGCCAACCTGCGTCGTGGATGGCCGTGAGTCAGCCATGGCTAATCTGTCTCCTTCACCGCACCGTGGCGCTCTGCGCAGCCGCACCTACGTCGGCGTAGCTGGAGCGATGGCGATCCATTGGATGCCTGTTCTTCTTCGATATTTGAGCCAACAGGGAGACCAGGCATCGACGAAGAAACTGTCCGCGTTGGAGCTACTCGCTTGCGCGCGGCGCAGCCTATTGGACCGGCCTTCACTAAGTTCAACCGAGGCTACCGCCTACGAGCCGTGGTCGGCTCTTCATCGTTATGAGAGGGGGAGGGAATCTAGTGAAGTTTCTTCCGACCCCGTTGTTTCCCGTCCAGCTACTCCCGAGACAAACAACCACGAAGACCAAAAAGAAACCCACGATAACTACGACAACGACACGCCACTCTACGCCTCCGAGTCTACTTTCCACGACCCATTCTCTCCATGGACCGCCCCGCCTCCGGCACGCGCGAGCTCGCCACGTCCGACGACGCCGACGACTCTCCGGAAGCGGCGCCAACAATGGCAATCATTCGGAGTGAACGGGGACCAGAAATGGTCCAACGTCACGCTCGAAACCGCTGACGAAATAAGAGCGCAAGCTCTAGCCGGACGAGGCGCCGTCGAGGAATCCGACCTCGCCGCTGCCGTCCGAGCGCCGATCGAGTTCGTGGAAGCCAAAGGCATCCGCGCCGAAGAGCTAGCCTCATTAGTTCGAAGACCCAAGACAGAAGCCCAAGCTCGTCTCGAGAAAGACTGGGAAAGGATGTCCGACCACCCGAGGCACCCCACCGACAAGAGAGGCCTGGGCTACACTAGTCCCAAGCTATCACCCTGTACCGCTACCAACGAGGACGACCCCTCTAGGCCCTCTGCCACGATAGCGGCAATCGGAGTACCCGAAGAGACGACGACTACTTTGACGACGAATTCACCCGAGCAACCACGCTGTCGACCAACCCCGTCCCCGTCCGACACCATCGCACACGTGACCACGCACCGACCGGAGAGCGTCGTGGATACCCTACCATCTGCCTACCCAAGGCATTGTCTATATGTTCGAGATCTAATGGTCTGCCGCTCCGGCGAGGCTACCGGCAAAGAAGGAGTAATCTTGGCCGACTCCGCTCTCACGGTCAACAGCACCCTCGCTGACACCGGAGCTGGCCCGTCGGTCGTGACCACTTCCCTCTTGTCCAGCCTACCCAACGACGCATGCGTCGAGCGGCTGCCGCAAGCCGTAGTGACACCGCTCCATGGCCCAGACGGCCTACCTCTTATCACGCGAGGCAAGGCTCGGATCGTTTTCTCCGTCGGTGGATTTCTCTTTCGTCATACGTTCATGGTGATTGAAGGCAACCCGATGCTGCTGCTCGGGAACGACTTCTTAGCTACGCACGCCGCTTCGATTCAGCTCGCCTCCGACAGCACGGACGGCTCTATCACCCTCGGTGCTCCATCCACGGTGGCTCCTCTTGAGGTTAATGGCAGTCCAAGCCCCGACGCTCCGCCGATCTTTCGCGTCTCGACGTCACCGATAGCGGTGGTCCCTGTCAGCATGACTTGTGCACAGGTCTGTCCGACCTCCGCGAACCCAATCACGACGGACTTCTTCCGAGGGCCGCAGGCCACCAAAAACGACAACCAGCTAGTCTCCGAGCCTCTCTTCAGCACGGCCGATGAGTTTGCCGCCAAAGCGCCGGCATCATGTGGCTCCGAGTACCTCCTATACACCCACGAACCTATCACGATCCCGGCCTATCATCGGGCAACGTTTCACGTCCGAATTCCACTAGCTCTTCGAGAACACGAAGATTGCGCCATGCTCGTGGACCGACTACCTACGCGTGAAACGATCGATAGCTCTCCTCTCGTCATCCCTCAAGTAGAGAGGCCGAACTCCAACCACACCATCGCGATTACGGTGGTCAATACTGACCCCAAACCTCTACATCTTCCGTCGTTCCACCCTGTAGCTTCGCTACAGGTTCGATTCAAGATTCACGCCGGAACTTATCACCGCGTCGGTGACGTTAACTCGCCGGATGTGATTGAGTCGCTCAACGAGGACCAACGTAAGCTCCTTGAGGCAGCCAAGATCGACCCCGAGGGCCGTCTCTCGATGCCCCAACGTGAAGAAGTTCGTCGTCTACTAGCCCGACGTATCGCTGCTTTCGCAATTGACCCGACCAACCCGAATCACACTCACGTGATGGAGGTAGAGCTACCGCTCAACCCCGGAGCCGAAGCTCACCGCCACGCACCGTCTAGAGTTGGACGAGAGGGTGAGAAGATCATAGAGGACGAAGTTTGCAAGATGGAGTCCGCGGGTATCATCAGGAAATCAAACTCGTCGTGGGCCTCTCGAGTCGTGCTAGTCACTAAGAAGGATGGCTCCGTACGTTTCTGCGTAGATTATCGCGACGTCAACTCCAAGCTTCGTCTAGAGGACAGCCCTCTTCCCCTCACGGTAGAAGCCATCGACCGATTGTCGTCCGGCCAAGGCAACCTCGATTCTCTATTCCTTTGCACCCTGGACCTAGCATCTGGTTTTTGGGGTATACCGATCAAAGAGTCCGATAAACATATCACCGCGTTCACTACTCATCGCGGCAAGTACGAGTTCAATTACTTGCCTTTTGGTGTTCAATCCGGTCCCTCGTATATGTGCCGCCTCATGGACGCCGTTCTCGGTGGGCTGGCATGGGAGATTTGTATGCCATACTTGGATGATGTCGGCGCCTGGTCGACAGGCGTAGGTGACTCGCTGCAGGCCAGGGAAGAGTCGTCATTCCAACAAATGTTACACCGTCTTGATCTTGTCTTGGAACGTCTCATCTGGGCGGGCCTCACTTGCAAGATGTCGAAATGCGTTTTCTTTGCCACCTCGGCTGAATATCTCGGCCACGTTGTTTCGCGTGAAGGTCTTCGGATGGATCCCAAGAAAGTGGAAGCCGTCTCAAAAATCGACCCTACCCAAATCAACTCGATCGAAGCCGTCCGTTCTTTCCTTGGGCTGTGCTCGTACTACCGCCGTTTTATACGTCGTTTTGCGATCCGTGCAGCGCCTTTAACCGCTCTCACGCGGAAAGGGTGCGATGTCCCGGTCGAGTCGCAAACAGAAGCCTGTCGCCAGGCTATCGAAGATCTCAAGCAAGCTATCTGTGAAGAACCCGTACTCGCACCTCCTCGAGACGACCGTCCTTTCCTCGTTAAGACCGACGGTGCTAGCAAGCTCGGCATCGCCGGCGTCCTTGCTCAGAAAGACGACGAAGGGAGAGAGCGCGTTGTTGCATACTACGGTCGTAGTTTGAGTCCGGCTGAGCGCCATTGGACAGTTACTGAAATCGAACTTCTAGCAGCGCTAGAATCGATCCGAAATTGGAGGCCGTATCTTTGGGGTCGCCACTTCACCCTCGTCGTAGACCATTCAGCTTTGCGCTGGCTTCACACGATGAAAGATCAAGTCACCGGTGGTCCAGCCTCGCGCCTCATGCGATGGGTCCTAAAGCTAGCCGAATATCGATTCGACGTCGTGCACAAACCTGGAGTCACTCACTGGGACGCCGACGGCTTGTCCCGCTTAGTTGCTCTCGAGCCCGACCACGATCCTCTCCACCACGAGGAGAGTGAGGTCCATTCTTTCGATTCTTTTGAAATTAACGACATAGTTGCCGCCGCGGTTACTTCATCCACCCTCACTGCTCGCCGCCAACAAGCAAACGATAGGCTCGCTCGTCAAGCATCGGAATCTTCGGAGTCGATTACCTCCTCGTATCTCGATGTGGGCGTGCCTCATGCCGACGAATTGCGTCAAGCGCTCTCTACCGACGAGTTCGCTAGCTCGATCCTTTCTGAACTCGCGTCGACCCTTCCGAAAGCTCACAGGACGTGACGTACGAAATCGGGGGCCGCCGCGCTAAGCTGCCGATTTTGTGCTCGCTTTGGATCCATGGGTTAATCCTCCTCCTCTAGGTCTCTCGTCTCGTATGGTTAAATGAACTCTCTTGGCTCGACATCGGGAGACGTCTCGATTTAAGTCGGGGGGTGTTGTATTCCTGCCCATCTGAAGGTTGTAGGCATGAATATTCGTGTAAGGTACGCGCTCACAATTACAATTGAACAGTTCCCCGTGTTGCCACTGACGCACAAGACACACAGATTCGGATTCCCCATGGTCTCAAGTCCAGGTTTGCAGATTTTGGTCTCGAAATTTGCGATTCGAATTTTGTTTTTGCTGTTACTATAATTGTTTGCTCGTTTAAGGTAATAAACCGGCATGACTTCGACTTCTCATTCTGCAGTCGCTCTGCGAGACTCTCTCTCTCTCTCTCTCCGTCCGCCTCTCCTCGGCCGACGGCAGGAAGATTCGTCCAAAACATTCTCCGGTCCCAAGATATCTCGTGGGGGGTCTCTCCGCGCTCCGCGAGGGAAAGGACGCGATCTCGCTCCGAGATCGGCCTCGCGCCCTCCCACGCTGCCCCGCCGTGCCCTCGGTCCCTCGCCCCCCCCCCGCGGCAGGTTCTTTCCCTCGGCGTGCCGTCCGTCGCCTCCGGCCGTTATATTAATCCCCCCCCCGCGCGAGGTTCTCTTCTCCCCCGCGCGCGGTTCGTTTCCTCCGGCCGTCGTTGTTCCCCCCCTCGCTTCGATTCCTCTCGCGGTTCCTTCGATGATTGCCTCCATCTCGTCCGTTCTTCTTCGCGATCCTCGCGGAGGGGGCACCGACGTTTAATGTTAGTTTCGTCGCGGTTTCGATGAAAGAAAGGAAGAACGAATGGCACGCGCCTCGCGTCTCGCGTCTTGTTTCGTCGCCCCTTGCTCGTTGCTTGTCTAGAAGGTCTCTCCGCACATCGCCTTCTTCCCCCGGCGCGATTTTGGATCTCTCCTCGACCCTCCGCGTTGGCTTCAGCGGACGAGTTCCACTTTGACGATAGTTCGAACCCTTCGGTGGCGTAGTTATGCGCTCTCTTTCCGTATATCTTCGCGCATGACGAGCGATCGCGACTTCAGCCTTCGCCGCGCGGGGAGGGGTTTGTTTATCGTATGATTCCGGAGTGTTTACGTTAGTTTTCTGAGCCCAAGGACTTTGGTTTTTGGTTTCTTGTGAGTGATTTTTGTAGCAACTTCGTCGAGTCCCACCGTGTTCCCAAGCGAGTCCCCCCGAGTTCCCGAGTCTATACCCCGAGTCAACGAGTCAATACAAGTCAAGCACGCGCCTGAGCCACCCCCAGTCGCCTGCCACCACCTCCCACAAGCCTCCTTCCACACTTCCGCGCCCTCCGTGCGTCGTGCGTCGTGCGTCGATCACCATGCCCGTAGTCACCCCCGAGGAAAGCTCCATGAGCTCCCCGCAAGAACCGCATTCCGCGCTAGCTGCCGGCGCGCCCTCGCAGGCCATCACCAAGAGTGAGATGAGCCTTGCTCTGACAGACTGTAGCAGACACCGCTTCGACTCCCGGGCTAACCAGCACAGGCGGCGATGCTCTAGGCCGGAAGCAGGCAACGCGCCGGTGACGGCCAAGGCAAGTGCGCGACAATCATCGTCGTCGTCTTGCGCTTTCCGCAACACCGCGGTAGTTGGAGTGCCGGTCTCCAAGTAGGAGAGAATAATTGAGTCCCTGGTGGTGGCGGCCAGCCTTTCGGAACGCTCCTGGGATTGGAGGCTATGGGCGGTGGTGGTACGCTGACTCGGAGGAATAGCGGCCACGGTGGTCGCAGCAGCTATCGGCTGCTTCCCCCCCTGCTGAGAATCGGACACCACTGGGGTCCTCTCGTCTGCCGCGACCAGCCGCGAGACGCCATCAGCGTCTTTGTGATTAGCCCCGGGTTTGTGCTCGACGGTGAAGCGATATTCGGAGAGTTTGAGGTTCCAACGCATCAAGCGGGAAGCTGGACCTCCTTGCACCGTATCGCGCATGGTATGGAGCCATCGCAACGCTTGGTGGTCGATGATAGGCTTGTGATTGCAACTCATCACACCCTTCCCCTGAGACATTTCTCTTATACGGCATGTTTATGTAATTGTGAACCGCAGAGAAACAAGCTGCTATGCGCACGCACGGCGCCCCCGCGGGGGGACCGAGGCACATCGCGCCGTGCGCATCCACGGCGTGCACATGGGTGATTGCAACTCATCACACCCTTCCCCTGGGACATTTCTCTTATACGGCGTGTTTATGTAATTGTGAACCGCAGAGAAACAAGCTGCTATGCGCACGCACGGCGCCCCCGCGGGGGGACCGAGGCACATCGCGTCGTGCGCATCCACGGCGTGCACATGGGTGATTGCAAGTCATCACAGATGCTACGTGCGAAATATCTCTTAAATTGCGTGTTTATGTAGTTGTAGTTGTCGGCCTTAGAGGAAACGCAGAGGAAAAGCGTTGACACGGCGTCCCCCTCGGGGGAACATGCACCGCGGCGGAAAGCAGAGAAAAAAGTTGTTATGCTAGTCTTCATTTACAATTTTAAAATACTGCTCTATATACAACTGTGGACATTTGATCGCTCAATTCGACTGATGTCCCACAATTGACGGAACGACACCTTGGCGTGCTGCAGTTCTGGATCTGCTGGGGACGGGGGTTTCATTTTCATTTTTCCCTTTGGCGGCATGGCTACTCGCACTTCCATTATCATCGATAAAAATTATGGGCGAATGTCCCCCCCGGGCGGCGTTTCCCCGCATTTCGCTCGTGCGTCGTCTCCGGCCGAGGACCGCTTGGGCGCCTGCCAGCGGGGAGACCAAGCGCGCGTGATGGCGCTGCTTGAGGAGCACCCGTGGAGACGCTCGCATGAGATGTACGCCCCCTGCCGCGGTGGACTCGCTCGGCAGGAGCGCCCTCATGGTGAGCTCGGCCCGGTGTCCTAGGGCCGAGCTTTTTTGTATTTGATGTTGCTGGGCAAGGGTTAGGACGACCCGCATCGCGTATTTGGAAACGAGGGGTACCAAATGAAGGCAAACGACCTTCGGACACCTGGCTCGTCAGGCATGGCGAGATTCCGGGACGGAAAAGTTGTGTCCGATTAGCTAGTGGGGTTGGCTAGGATATAACATTTATTATTTTAAATGTAGTTGAATCCAATTCAGGCAAAGATGCAGCCTGCACCCGGGCCCCGGGCCCGCGGGCCCGCACGCAGCCCGCAGCACCACCCCCGCACCGCTTGGCATGTGAAAAAGAAAACTCCCGGTATTTATGAGAGGACGGACCAGAGCGATTGTCTTGTGTGTGAGGGTCGTTCAAACTCTCCGCCGCCGTCGTGGCGCGGCGCCATCCAGAGTGAGAGAAAGAGGGAGTGAGACGGGCAGAGTGAGCAAGCGAGCGAAGGAGGGAGGATGCGACGGACGGGAGGCGGTGGGGCCTCACGGCTCAATTCGTCAATGACGAGCACGGGCACCCTCGACGTCAGCCTTGAGGACCTAGCCGAGCTTGATGACTTTGACGACGTCGAGGTCGCCGACCGACCTTCGCGTCCACCGCAGCGCTCGGCCGCCAGCCGGCGGCCGGGCAGGCAAGTGCTTTCGCTGAGCGATAGTGTCGCTGAGGAGACGCTCGACCTATCCGCCAGCTTTGGCGGACTTGACATCACTGGCGAGGAGGTGGTGCGCTCAGGCGGCTCTAGCACGTCGTCAAGCCCATTTTCTGGGAGTCACTCGGCGGATCTCTCGGCGAGTGGGATGAATCTGGGCGAGTTCGAGCCAGCATTACCGCCTGACATGACGGACGTGTCATCGCCTCGCTCACCACCGCCTGCCGGCACCTCCTTGAGCGGCAGCGCTCTTCCACTCCAGCATGAAAATCAAAGTAGCCCTGTAGGCGACAGCGATGGCCATGCTATTCAAGAGCTGGAGGAGTTGGAAGACGATTACATCGATGATGACTTCGATGCCTCGAGTGATGATGAGCCTGCAATTCAGCGAAAGAATCCTGCCAACGACTTTGATACATCTCGCGACGATGAACCTGCGTCCGAGTTAATGAGGCTGGGCACGGATGCAAGCACCATTGGGCTGAGGTCCCCACCGGGGCCTCCACCGGCAGCAGCACAGTCGCGAGGCCTGGAGGCAACTGATGTACGTCACGGTCGACTTCACCTTGGCATCACTGAGAGGGAACCATCCACGCAGTCAGTCCAAGCGCGCGCCGCGGTCCTGGATATGGAGGCGGAGGCTATCTCCGAGGCTGGGGAGCGCGAGCGGGCGAAGGCACGGATGGAGGCTGAGAGGAAGGCGAAGCGGGAGGCAGCGAAGCGAGCGGCTGATGAGGCTAGCCAAAGGGAAGCTGCAGGCAGGCCCGCGACGTTGAGTGTGCAAGGTCATGCCGTTTCTCCGCGGCGTGAGCCCTCATCAGATCTGGAGGCTGCTCGGGCGCAGCTCCAGGCGGCGGACGAGGCGGCGTTCCGCGCAGAACGGCGCGCACAGGCGGCAACGTCAGAGTTAATGGATGCACGTGCTGAGATTGAGAGACTCAAGCGAGAGTTGGACGCAGAGCGCAGGAGCGCCTTATCGCGTGAGGAGGCTTCGGCCTCTGCCGCTACAGTGCGCGCATCGGCATCGGTGGAGGCGGCGGCGCGAGAGCACGAGCGTCAGCTGGAGGCGATGCGCAAATTGCACGAGCAAACCTTGAATGCCTTGCGCGAACAGCACGCGGCAGCTATGGAGGCCCAGCGGGAGTCGTTGCAGACGCAGGCGGAGGCCGCTCGCCGCCTTGGCGAGTCTGACGCGCTTGTACGCGCTAAGCAAGCAGAAGAAGCACTGGCATCTTCTCGCACCTTGCACGAAGCCGAGCTTGCTGCTCAGAAGGCCCTTGCGGAGAGGCTGGCGGCTCAGCGCGCGCAGCAAGCAGAGGAGATGCTGAATATGGAACGCGAACGTGCCAAACAGGAGATGGCTCAAGCGAAGGCATTGCTGGAGTCTGCTCTCGCCTCACGAGATCGAACACACGTGGAGGCGGTGGCAGCGGTGAAACGGCAAGCCGAGGAGGAGCTGGAACATTCGCGGGCGCTTCTGGACGAGCGTCTCGCTTCCATCGAGCGCGAGCACGAAGCTGCTCGTGAGGCAGACAAACGGCTCCAACAGGCGGAGATGGCTCAATTCAAGGAGCTGACCGAGGCCACAGTTGCAGCACGAGAGCGCCAGCACGCTGAACAGCTAAAACAGGTGAGGCGCCTGCCGCAATCTCTTGCTCCCCTGCCTTGTTCCGCGCAAACAACCGTAGGCGCCGATCACATGGCTTGCCACTTGATCTGGGTCTACGCATCCTGACGGGTCAATGCCTTCTATGATTAGGTCAATGCCCTACACCAGGAACAGCTAAACGCCTATCATCGAATCGAGCAACAGGGCGGTACGCTCCAATCGCTCGCGATGGAAGTCGGCAATACCGTGCAAGGGCTTAGTGTGCTTCGCGAGCGGATGGAGCAGGACCTGTGGAAGACTGTCCTCAAAGGCGAAGCCGCAATGCTCGAGAAAGAGAGTGCGCTCAACGCGATCCAGCACCAGCGCGAGAAACTGTGGGCGCAGCGCGAAGCCCTCGTCACATCCATGCAGCAAGAGCTCGGCGCTGAGCAAGAGCGTATGGCGCAAGCATGGAAAAACGCGACAACGGAGTGGGAGAGCCTCAAGGACGAACACAACGAATTCCGATCCCAGCTAGCTCAGCGTGCTATTGATATCGATAGCATCCAACAACGCGTCGCGTCCGAGATGGCGGATGCCGTCAACCAACTGCAAGCAGAGCGTCAGCTCATCGCTCAAGAGCGCAACCTTTGTCGAGACGAGCGCAGCGCCCTTTCGCGCTCCCTCATCGAGCATCGCAGCGACATCACAAAGCAGCGCGATAAGATATTCACGACCATGGAAGAGCTCGCTGCCCAGAAGGAGCGCGTCGTGCATAGTTCCACTCTCGAGAGTGTGAAGCTCGACCAGCAAAAACGCGCGGCGGAACTCCTCTTCAAGAATTCGAAACTAGAACGTGCTGTAGCCGCCAAGGAGCGAGCTGCTATCTCGGGCTTGATGGCCGCCTTTCAGCAGGATAGGGAAGAATTCAATACGGAGACTGAGCGGCTCCGCGAGGCGAACGAGGCCGTAGAGACCCGTGCGCGCGAGGTTGAAGCAGAGAGATCTGAGGCCCAACGTCACAAGACTCAGGCGGAGGCGCTTGCGCAGCAAACAGCGGAACAGGCCCGCCGGTTGGAGGAGCAGCAAAAACAGCTAAAGGCGCAGGCGGCTGAGCTGCTCAAGTCGAGCGCGGTAGCGAGGGACATCAATCCATTCCGCGCAGCTAGTTTTGAGCATGGGAGCGGGGAGGGCGCTTGGAGCCGCGACTCCAGCCTTGGCGGAACAGAGCGTGTTCCGCCTCCATCTGCTGCATATGCGAGCTACACTGCTCGAGCCCTCAATGCATTTCCTCTCTCGACGTCCTCGCAAAACGGCGATAGACGACGTGCTCAGATTGCGGAGACGCTAGCGCACTTGAATGCGCGTCTAGGGGGTACTCAAATACCACTAGGTGCCACCATGTCAAATCCCACTGCGCCAAATCCCGTCGCGTTGCCGCATGAGAGCCCGCCAACTCGCTTTGCGGAATGTATGGACCATGCAACCCGCCCTGCTAGCGCCCCTGCTGTCAACTTCGTCGCCGAACCGGCAGCCTAGTAGTAGCCTAGTTGAAGAGGACACCATGATTCTAATGATTGTCGCCCTGTTGCCTGGAATTCTGAATGCATCCAAACTAATTTTTTACTACTTAAATGAGGGAGAATGGGAGCACGTCCGGGTGCCGCTTCTTGGGTGAGGGAATCTTTCCCCTTGATGCAAGTTGCATGCAAGCCCTTGGCCCCTTTGGTGTTTCTTCCCCTTGGTTGCTACTCAGGGTTGCTCTTTAGAGGCATCTAGAAGGGTCACGCTCAACGGCAAGATTTCCTTAGTCTTTAGTTTCTACCACCCTCCAGCTAGATGGGGGAGCGGGCGTATAAAGGCCCGAGATACATGGTACATGGAATATCCTCTGGCGGACGAATACGCCATACAGAAAGGGAAAATCGCGTTGGACAACATTACACTATCCGACGTCGCCAAAACAATACTCAAAGCAACCCGGAAAAACGCCCCGCAAACAAACGGCGAAACTTACATGGCGAGAAAAGAATGGACATTACAAAAGAAGAGGAAAGAGGATCGGAAAAACCTATAGCAAAACTATACACACTGCCACTGCTAAAACACACAGATAAACACAAACACCCTCACTTCAAGCACATCACTCATAGGAGGATTGGCACTAGGAGCAGATGCGCAAATGGACCTACGTATACGTGCAGGCTATGCAACCGCCACCGAGAAGACTCGTGCCACTTGGCGTGGTGCCGCCCGCGACGACCAAAATTTTCGAAACCATAGACCATAGACGTCATTATACCAACTATACGCTAGCTATACGCCCTGCCCAAAAAGATCTCGCACGCAAAAAGCGATGGACATACTCTTCGTATATCCAGAAGCAGCAACTCCCGACAGTTTAAAAACTCGCTATCGCTATACATAATTAATAGCGTGGAGGTACATACTTAGAGACTTCTATAGAACGGAATTCGAGGCATTCAAATACCATTATATACCAGTCCCGGCGGGAAACCTGGAGTCCACGCTAGTAAGGTTCACCACCTTGGTGAGAGGCCTTACCCCGCCGTGCTCCCACAACTCCGTGCGCACCCGTAAGGCCGCCCAAGGAGGAAAACCTAAACTCAAATTAAAAGCCGCTAGAACTCAGCACTCTGGCTCTGGTTTTTATAAGGTATGGAACAAGATACCTAGATATCTAGATAATTGGCATAGAGGGAGCAAAATGAGCTAATAGTATCTAACAAGTTAGTGCTTCAGAGCTAATAGTATGCTAACAAGATAGTAAATATTGCCAATAGTATTAACAGGGTAGATAGTGCCCTAGCCGGGTGCGCGAGTGCTGGCTTCGCGCGCGTGCATACACGAAAGGACAAATACGACAACGCAAGCGCCACACATACGCACTCACTGATAGTTGGCTGCAGCTAGCAAAGAGCAAAGCATGCTCTAATGTTTCATCCATCTGAGCAAACTTCAAATCATCATGTAGCTTCCCAGCTTTGGAGAATGCGCGCTCCACCCCCGCAGAAGAAGCCGGGCGCCCTAGGTATTGACGAGCCATCTTCGCCAACGTCGAAAGCCCCTGGGGTATGCCAGTCGCGGCATCTTGCTTCTTGTCGTGATCGCGCGCTTTCCACCAATCGAGGATGTCTATGTCCATGTTTGATACCTTGGGCATCGGCCCAAGTAGATCTGAAGATCATCCACATCTGCTTCTCCGGTTGCGTCCGACGGGTCGTCTTTGTCGGACGTTGGGGCCAACGGCATCCCCACAGTACTGGCGCGCACCGCGGCGAACAAACAGTTTCGCCGCCATGTGCGGAGGAGCAAGTGGGGGGGGGGGGGACAATGATGCGGGAGGGGGGGCGATATTCATAGTAGGGGGTGCTAAAACAAAACTTCGGAGAGCACCTACTATCTAGTTATATTATATGTCTAGATAACAAGGAGCTCAGAGGAGCTAATAGTATCTAACAAGTTAGCAAATTTCACGAATAATTTCTAACTAGATAGCCCCAAACCAAACCTATTCCACACCCTAGGTTTTCATCGAAGACGAAAAAGGTAGGCTACATATTAGCGACAACCTCAGCCGCGCAGCGAAATCACTCGGTCTAGCCGAGAGGCTCGCGTAAAAAAAAAGATCTGAAGATTCAGGGCTACACACCTATTGCTAGACAGCGCATACTATTGCCACTGCACATCAGCCGGCGCCCTTATCTCCCTTCTCTCCGCCCCCTCGCCTTCCCCCCCTCGTTCCTTTGTCTTTGGTCTCGGGGGTGCGGCCCCGGTACACTACCAAGGGCCCGGTTTTGGTTGTGGGGTCCGGGCAGGCCTTTTGGATTTATGTTGTTGGTTACAGCAACCGAGAGGCTCGCTTAAGTAAGACAAGAAGGCACTTCGGACCCGAACCCCGAACGACCGAACGATCCTCTAGTCGCGCAACTGTCACGCGCCCAAAAGCAACCCGTCAGCATCAAGGAACCCGCAACACATTATACTAACTTATAACTTATATCAACACATCATACTAACATTATACTAAGTTATATCAAGCTGGCTGATATCAAGTTCAAGTCTGATATCTGATATCAGGTATCAGGTATCAATCAGGTTGGAGAAACGGAAACGGAAAAACCTGATGACCCGATACCTGACGTCCCATCACTGTCCACAATTAGAACACACGCGGGGAGACTGTCAGAGCAAGGCTCATCTCACTCTTGGTGATGGCCTGCGAGGGCGCGCCGGCAGCTAGCGCGGAGTGCGGTTCTTGCGGGGAGCTCATGGAGCTTTCCTCGGGGGTGACTACGGGCATGGTGATCGACGCACGACGCACGACGCACGGAGGGCGTGGAAGTGTGGAAGGAGGCTTGTGGGAGGTGGTGGCAGGCGACTGGGGGTGGCTCAGGCGCGTGCTTGGCTTGTATTGACTCGTTGACTCGGGGTATAGACTCGGGAACTCGGGGGGACTCGCTTGGGAACACGGTGGGACTCGACGAAGTTGCTACAAAAATCACTCACAAGAAACCAAAAACCAAAGTCCTTGGGCTCAGAAAACTAACGTAAACACTCCGGAATCATACGATAAACAAACCCCTCCCCGCGCGGCGAAGGCTGAAGTCGCGATCGCTCGTCATGCGCGAAGATATACGGAAAGAGAGCGCATAACTACGCCACCGAAGGGTTCGAACTATCGTTAAAGTGGAACTCGTCCGCTGAAGCCAACGCGGAGGGTCGAGGAGAGATCCAAACTCGCGCGGGGGGAGAAGGCGATGTGCGGAGAGACCTTCTAGACAAGCGACGAGCAAGGGGCGACGAAACAAGACGCGAGGCGCGAGGCGCGTGCCATTCGTTCTTCCTTTCTTTCATCGAAACCGCGACGAAACTAACATTAAACGTCGGTGCCCCCTCCGCGAGGATCGCGAAGAAGAACGGACGAGATGGAGGCAATCATCGAAGGAACCGCGAGAGGAATCGAAGCGAGGGGGGGAACAACGACGGCCGGAGGAAACGAACCGCGCGCGGAGGAGAAGAACCTCGCGCTGGGGGGGAATGATATAACGGCCGAAGGCGACGGATGGCACGCCGAGGGAAAGAACCTGCCGCGGGGGGGGGCGAGGGACCGAGGGCACGGCGGGGCAGCGTGGGAGGGCGCGAGGCCGATCTCGGAGCGAGATCGCGTCCTTTCCCTCGCGGAGCGCGGAGAGACCCCCCACGAGATATCTTGGGACCGGAGAATGTTTTGGACGAATCTTCCTGCCGTCGGCCGAGGAGAGGCGGACGGAGAGAGAGAGAGAGAGAGTCTCGCAGAGCGACTGCAGAATGAGAAGTCGAAGTCATGCCGGTTTATTACCTTAAACGAGCAAACAATTATAGTAACAGCAAAAACAAAATTCGAATCGCAAATTTCGAGACCAAAATCTGCAAACCTGGACTTGAGACCATGGGGAATCCGAATCTGTGTGTCTTGTGCGTCAGTGGCAACACGGGGAACTGTTCAATTGTAATTGTGAGCGCGTACCTTACACGAATATTCATGCCTACAACCTTCAGATGGGCAGGAATACAACACCCCCCGACTTAAATCGAGACGTCTCCCGATGTCGAGCCAAGAGAGTTCATTTAACCATACGAGACGAGAGACCTAGAGGAGGAGGATTAACCCATGGATCCAAAGCGAGCACAAAATCGGCAGCTTAGCGCGGCGGCCCCCGATTTCGTACGTCACGTCCTACCACGTTCTCCCTTTTACAGGAGTTTTGCTCGGGCAGTTGCGCTGGGTCAGGCGCTGACGCGACGCTAATCATCCACTTCCGGTCGACTTAGCGCTACGATTGTGAACGAGAACGCGTACGACTTGAAGGCAGATCAGGAGGATTACGACTGGACTCTTGAATTCGACGTGGAACTTGATTAGACTGGGAACTTGAACTTGGGCTTGAAGAGGAAGAGGAGTCTAAATTGGAGTTAGCTGGAGGTTGAACCGGACGGCTGTCGACAATGGTGTCGTACGACTCAACTAGATCAGCACAACGCCGAAGCAACTCAATTCGAGACTCCCAAGTAGCTTCAGAACGAGGATAGCCGCGCCACTTGACGAGATACTTGAATGAAACCCCATCGCCTTTGCGATCGAGCAACTCTTCAACCAAGTACTCATCGTCGGTGAGCGGAGACGAATCGGTGACGGTGAAGTACGGACGGAGGTTGGAGATGTGAACTTCGTCCTTGACTTGACGATTTTCGAGGTCGCGTAGACGGTAGCGAGTGGCCGAGATTGCTTCTTCTACTCGGTAGGGACCGGAGTAGAGATACTGAAGTTTGTTGGCGTGGCCAGGGATTCGACGACAAACTCTGTCTCCCGGTTTGAAGGTGACACCGAGTTTAGACTTTTGAGAGGCGGAACGCATCGATTCGCGTTGGGCTTCTTGAGTACTTTCGAGGGCGGAACGCCACGACTCGAGAAGCTTCTTATTGAGCTCGGTAGCGTAAGTGACGGCATCGGACGGAGGCCTAGTTGGAAGCAACTCCAGGACAGGAGCAGGGTCAGCAAGTTGAGCAGGAAGACGAAGCTCCCGACCAAACAAGATAGCCGCGGGTGACTTGGGTACCACGCGACCGGCGGTCGCTCGCATAGACATGAGAAGAAACGGAAGGTGGTCGACCCAATGGGCGCCGCCTTCATTGGAGACTCGAGTCATCGTGAGGAGAGTTTGTTGAGCTTTTTCCACTAGCCCTACGCCTTCGTGGCGATAAGCTTCAGTAGTGCTCAAGTCCGTTCCGGTCGCTTTGAGAATTAGGTCAACTAATCGAGAGCAAAGATTCGAGCCGGCGTCGGTTCGAAGTTGGCGAGGGACTCCATAACGAGAGACAATGAGACGCATGAAGACGTCTAGACATTTCGCGGAAGAGGGGTTACCGTTGCAAGGCTCAGCTTCAATCCAACGAGAGAGAGAATCGACGAAAACAATTAGCTTATCAAAACCGGAGCGGCCGGCTACGAAATCGTGAGTGGGAGCCATCGAAAGAATATCGCAATAGACGACGTCGAAAGGATAGGATCCGATAGAAAGACCGGATGGATGGGCGAGCGGTCGCGGTAACGGTTTGCCAAGAGTGCATTCATGGCACTCTCGAACGTATTCCGATACAGAGGCGGACAAGCCAGGCCAGTACACTCGAGTACGAAGTAGGGTAGACATCCGTGTCGCACCGGGGTGACCAAGGTGGTCATGGTAGGCGCGGAGGTATGTGTCACGAAGGGACTCCGGAATGTATAAACGAAGAGGAGCCTCTTCCGCTTCTGACGAACGGTAGTAGAGTAGGCCATCACGAAGGAGGAATCGGGATCTCTTCTTCGACGACGAGCCAAGGTCAGAGACCAGATAGGCGGTGATCGAACCGTGAGCTTTCGGAAGGGTCGACGCGAGTTCAGAAAGGATCGAGCTAGCGAACTCGTCGGTAGAGAGCGCTTGACGCAATTCGTCGGCATGAGGCACGCCCACATCGAGATACGAGGAGGTAATCGACTCCGAAGATTCCGATGCTTGACGAGCGAGCCTATCGTTTGCTTGTTGGCGGCGAGCGGTGAGGGTGGATGAAGTGACCGCGGCGGCAACTATGTCGTGAATCTCAGAAGAATCGAAAGAATGGGCATCACTCTCCTCGACATGGAGAGGATCGTGATCGGGCTCGAGAGCAACTAAGCGGGATAAGCCGTCGGCGTCCCAGTGAGTGACTCCAGGTTTGTGCACGACGTCGAATCGATATTCGGCTAGCTTTAGGACCCATCGCATGAGGCGCGAGGCTGGACCACCGGTGACTTGATCTTTCATCGTGTGAAGCCAGCGCAAAGCTGAATGGTCTACGACGAGGGTGAAGTGGCGACCCCAGAGATAAGGCCTCCAATTTCGGATCGATTCTAGCGCTGCTAGAAGTTCGATTTCAGTGACTGTCCAATGGCGCTCGGCCGGACTCAAACTACGACCGTAGTATGCAACGACGCGCTCTCTCCCTTCGTCGTCCTTCTGTGCGAGGACGCCGGCGATGCCGAGCTTGCTAGCCCCGTCGGTCTTAACGAGGAAAGGACGGTCGTCTCGAGGAGGTGCGAGTACGGGTTCTTCACAGATAGCTTGCTTGAGATCTTCGATAGCCTGGCGACAGGCTTCTGTTTGCGACTCGACCGGGACATCGCACCCTTTCCGCGTGAGAGCGGTTAAAGGCGCTGCACGGATCGCAAAACGACGTATAAATCGGCGGTAGTACGAGCATAGTCCAAGGAAAGAACGGACGGCTTCGATAGAGTTGATTCGGGTAGGGTCGATTTTCGAGACGGCTTCCACTTTCTTGGGATCCATCCGAAGACCTTCACGCGAAACAACGTGGCCGAGATATTCAGCCGAGGTGGCAAAGAAAACGCATTTCGACATCTTGCAGGTGAGGCCCGCCCAGATGAGACGTTCCAAGACAAGATCAAGACGGTGTAACATTTGTTGGAATGACGACTCTTCCCTGGCCTGCAGCGAGTCACCTACGCCTGTCGACCAGGCGCCGACATCATCCAAGTATGGCATACAAATCTCCCATGCCAGCCCACCGAGAACGGCGTCCATGAGGCGGCACATATACGAGGGACCGGATTGAACACCAAAAGGCAAGTAATTGAACTCGTACTTGCCGCGATGAGTAGTGAACGCGGTGATATGTTTATCGGACTCTTTGATCGGTATACCCCAGAAACCAGATGCCAGGTCCAGGGTGCAAAGGAATAGAGAATCAAGGTTGCCTTGGCCGGACGACAATCGGTCGATGGCTTCTACCGTGAGGGGAAGAGGGCTGTCCTCTAGACGAAGCTTGGAGTTGACGTCGCGATAATCTACGCAGAAACGTACGGAGCCATCCTTCTTAGTGACTAACACGACTCGAGAGGCCCACGACGAATTTGATTTCCTAATGATGCCCGCGGACTCCATCTTGCAAACTTCGTCCTCTATGACCTTCTCACCCTCTCGTCCAACTCTAGACGGTGCGTGACGGTGAGCTTCGGCTCCGGGGTTGAGCGGTAGCTCTACCTCCATCACGTGAGTGTGATTCGGGTTGGTCGGGTCAATTGCGAAAGCAGCGATACGTCGGGCTAGTAGACGACGAACTTCTTCACGTTGGGGCATCGAGAGACGGCCCTCGGGGTCGATCTTGGCTGCCTCAAGGAGCTTACGTTGGTCCTCGTTGAGCGACTCAATCACATCCGGCGAGTTAACGTCACCGACGCGGTGATAAGTTCCGGCGTGAATCTTGAATCGAACCTGTAGCGAAGCTACAGGGTGGAACGACGGAAGGTGTAGTGGTTTGGCGTCAGTGTTGACCACCGTGATCGCGATGGTGTGGTCGGAGTTCGGCCTCTCTACTTGAGGGATGACGAGAGGAGAGCTGTCAATAGTCTCGCGTGTAGGGAGTCGGTCCACGAGCATGGCGCAGTCTTCGTGTTCTCGAAGAGCTAGCGGAATTCGGACGTGAAACGTCGCCCGATGATAGGCCGGGATCGTGATAGGTTCGTGGGTGTATAGGAGGTACTCGGAGCCACAAGACGCCGGCGCTTTGGCGGCAAACTCATCGGCCGTGTTGAAGAGAGGCTCGGAGACTAGCTGGTTGTCGTTTTTGGTGGCCTGCGGCCCTCGGAAGAAGTCCGTCGTGATTGGGTTCGCGGAGGTCGGACAGACCTGTGCACAAGTCATGCTGACAGGGACCACCGCTATCGGTGACGTCGAGACGCGAAAGATCGGCGGAGCGTCGGGGCTTGGACTGCCATTAACCTCAAGAGGAGCCACCGTGGATGGGGCACCGAGGGTGATAGAGCCGTCCGCGCTGTCGGAGGCGAGCTGAATCGAAGCGGCGTGCGTAGCTAAGAAGTCGTTCCCGAGCAGCAGCATCGGGTTGCCTTCAATCACCATGAACGTATGACGAAAGAGAAATCCACCGACGGAGAAAACGATTCGAGCCTTGCCTCGCGTGATAAGAGGTAGGCCGTCCGGACCGTGAAGCGGTGTCACTACGGCTTGCGGCAGCCGCTCGACGCATGCGTCGTTGGGTAGGCTGGACAAGAGGGAAGTGGTCACGACCGACGGGCCAGCTCCGGTGTCAGCGAGTGTGCTGTTGACCGTGAGGGCGGAGTCGGCTAAGATTACTCCTTCTTTGCCGGCAGCCTCGCCGGAGCGGCAGACCATTAGATCTCGAACATATAGACAATGCCTTGGGTAGGCAGATGGTAGGGTATCCACGACGCTCTCCGGCCGGTGCGCGGTCACGTGTGCAATGGTGTCGGACAGGGACGGGGTTGGTCGCCAGCGTCGTTGCTCGGGTGAATTCGTCGTCAAACTGGTCGTCGTCTCTTCGGGTATTCCGACTGCCGCTATCGTGGCAGAGGGCCTAGAGGGGTCGTCCTCGTTGGTAGCGGTACAGGGTGATAGCTTGGGACTAGTGTAGCCCAGGCCTCTCTTGTCGGTGGGGTGCCTCGGGTGGTCGGACATCTTTTCCCAATCTTTCTCGAGACGGGCTTGGGCTTCTGTCTTGGGTCTTCGAACTAATGAGGCTAGCTCTTCGGCGCGGATGCCTTTGGCTTCCACAAACTCGATTGGCGCTCGGACGGCAGCGGTAAGGTCGGATTCCTCGTCGGCGCCTCGTCCGGCTAGAGCTTGCGCTCTTATTTCGTCAGCGGTTTCGAGCGTGACGTTGGACCATTTCTGGTCCCCGTTCACTCCGAATGATTGCCATTGTTGGCGCCGCTTCCGGAGAGTCGTCGGCGTCGTCGGACGCGGCGAGCTCGCGCGTGCCGGAGGCGGGGCGGTCCATGGAGAGAATGGGTCGTGGAGAGTAGACTCGGAGGCGTAGAATGGCGTGTCGTTGTCATGGTTATCGTGGGTTTCTTTTTGGTCTTCGTGATCGTCTGACTCGGGAGTAGCTGGACGGGAAACAACGGGGTCGGAAGAAACTTCACTAGATTCCCTCCCCCTCTCATAACGATGAAGAGCCGACCACGGCTCGTAAGCGGTAGCCTCAGTCGAGCTAAGGGAAGGCTGGTCCGATAGGCTGCGCCGCGCGCAAGCGAGTAGCTCCAACGCGGACAGTTTATTCGTCGATGGCTGGTCTCCCTGTTGGCTCAAATGTCGAAGAAGAACAGGCATCCAATGGGTCGCCATCGCTCCAGCTACACCGACGTAGGTGCGGCTGCGAAGAGCGCCACGAGGCGGTGAAGGCGAGAGATTAGCCATGGCTGACTCACGACCATCCACGACGCAGGTTGGCTGGAGGGGCGGCAGCCCTTTGGTGAGGTACAACCCGGTGGCTTTCTGGTGTCCAGTGCCGTGCTCCCAGGGTTGGACGAATTGGGTCGGGGTCAACCCCCCGACTAAACGGCGAGCTTCCGCATGCATCCGAGGGTTCTCGACCGCTACAAACGGAGCAGTGGCGGAGGCCATCGACTTGAAGACGTGAGCGGCCGACTCAAGAGCGGCACGACGTCCGGGTTCTTGGGAGAGCCATTGACTGCTGACGGCGGAGAGGTACGTGCAGGGCGGGTGGGCGATGACTAGGTCCCAACCTAAGTTTTGGACATGAAGCGCGTCGCCTTGGAAGTGGGGCACGTAATCAATCTCGGAAGGATACAAATCGCACGTAGCTACATCAGCTCCGGCGAGTAGGAACATGGACGAGACGACGCCGCTCGTCTCGCCAACGACGAGAACGCGTGGTGCGTGACAGCCAGACGTCAGCCCGTCTTGGACTCGTTGATTCATCTCCGTGAGCTCAGCGCAAAGCTCATCGAAGTGCTTGGGTAGCGCGGCGGCAGGCGAGGCTAGGGTGCCATCGCGAGGCCGGCGAAGCTCTTGGGCTGCCTCCGTGAGGTGCCGAGGTAATACCACCGCAGAGCCGCTCGCTCGCGCACGAAGAGAGGCGAGAGCGTGGAGAGCGGGTGACGGGGTATCATCGCGGGTGCCGACATCGGAGTTGTTTTGAGAGGGATCGAAGGACTGGATCGCGGACGCATTGATCGCTGCCACGCGCATGATGGTGGTGGCAGTGGTATCGAGAGGCAGGCAGTGCTCGGAGGCGGCGACCGGTGGCCGCAGCGACGTAGGACGAATGGAAGAAGACTCGGATATCGACGACGTAGAGACGGGCTCGGAGGACGGGATTGACGAAGAAACTCGGAGAAGTGGGGTGTCGGACGGCGGCGACGGACGCCGCGGCCGCGAGACCACCGGTGAGAGACATGAAGGACATGGCTCAGGGACTCGGTTGGGCTGGCTCAATGGGCGTAGAAGCTCGGTTTGGGAGGCCGCCGTTCCTCGACGTGCAGAGGAGTTGTGGTCACTCTCCATGGTCACGTCGGAAGAGGAAACAGGCCAGGGATCGACGTCGTTGCATTCTGTCGTCGGCGGGGTCGGCGCCGGCGAAAGAAGGGACGTGGCTGTCGTAGAAGCCGGCTGCGGGGAAGGCTGGGGCCAGGGTGGTGGCTCTGCGGCAGCGGCTGGCGTGGGTAGTGGCCGAAGAGGTTCTGCAATGCGAAGCATTCTTCGGAGGACTTGGCTCGGGCTAGCGGGTGGATGGACCGCTGAAATTACGGTGGATTCAGACTCGAATTCGGAAGACTCGGCGACTTGAGAGGGGCTAGGAGACGGCTGTGCAAGCTCCTCCATGGCTCTCGGTTGATGGGGTGGCGTGGGAACGCCGGTGGTCGACCGCGGACTCCGCGGTGACGTTAATTTGTACTCGGACTCGGACTCGTCGTTTCTGGCGTGCTGGACGCCAATAACAGGGCTAACTTTCGAAATGGGCACGGACGGGGCCGGCCCAAAGGTGAAGCCCCCTGGCGTCGCAACCGTCGATGAGGACGA
This sequence comes from Isochrysis galbana, assembly GCA_018136815.1. NCBI lineage: Eukaryota > Haptophyta > Isochrysidales > Isochrysidaceae > Isochrysis > Isochrysis galbana. Next base: position 3,194,398 of record CM030938.1, on the reverse strand, counting down.
AGCGGAAGCTTGTGATGACGATAGGGGCATGGTGGCCAGCACCGGTTGGCTCGGTGCGGCCGTAAACTCGGACTCGGTGACGGGCTTGATTACGCGGGCTCGGGATGCACTGTCTTGTGCGATTGGACTCGGACTCGGAACGGAAACGGAAGGGATCGGCTCGGCGGCGTGCAGCCTGCTGGAGTGGCAGGCCGGCTGCGGCGAGACTCGGAACGGTGGCTCGGACAAGGACACAGTGGCTGTCGTCGAGGGCTTCGGCGTCAGCTTGTGTTTGGACTCGATACGCGGTGGCTCGTGAAACGGGGCTCGGTTGTGGTTGGGATTCTGGACGTGACCGGAGATTCCAAATGACTCAGACTCGGGGCGCGGAGGACCGAAGGTGAACACTCCCGCGGAAGGAGTGGTCGTCGGAGGCTCAGTGGGTGGCTGGAGCTCCGTTAATCCTGCGGCCGACCGCGTGGTAGGACTCGGTGACGTTGTAAATTCGGACTCGGACTCGGACTCGGATGGCTCAGAACGGGGTTTGCTCAAAACAGGCTTGGACTCGGACTCGAAAGAAAGTGGGGAAGTACCGGAGAACTGCGCCTCCATCGTCGTAGCGATGGAGACTGGTGATACCGGTGATGACTGGACTGGGCTCAGACTCGTAGATGGGCTCGCGGTGGCGTAAGACGAAGAGGGTAATTCTGAACGTGACTTGGACTCGGACTCGTACTCGGGAGACGTTTTGTGGCTCGGACATGCGAAATTTGATTTGAGAGATTGAAGGTTGGATTGGGCCTGCGGCGGCTGGATTTTCGCAGACCGTGAGGTCTTGGACTGGTGATGCTTGGGGAGTGGCGGGGGGTAGCGGTTGAGCGGCTTGAGTTGATAGAGAGGCGGTGACGGTTGACTTGGTTTTGAGGACTCGTGCGTGATATCGAGAATCAGGATGGAATCATCGGCATTGGGAGAAATAGGGGCAATCGGCGAGGGGGCAGGAGAAGGAGGGGGATGGAGGTGGTAGGGCTTGTCTGGAACTTGGGGAATCTTGGGGTACCGGTTGGAGGCCGTAGAAGTACTCGGCCGTAGCGTAATACGATCTTTTGGTGGGTGGCGTTCAGGCCCACTACCCTGGACTGGTAGCGGGGTAACAGCGCGGACGTGGGCCCCGCCGGCGACCTACTGGGCCGGACGGAGAACGACCATCGTGCGGAGGCGGCGGTGGACTTCTGGGTCGTTACCACACTCGCCACTGCCGCCTTCGCAGAGAAAACGAATGTACGGTTGGCAAACGACGGGGTTATGAGCTCCGTCGCCCGTGCCATACTTCCACAGGTCTGCCTCGGGCGTACCAGATGGGGCCCGTGGACGAAAGGCGCAGTACGCGCAGCCGTTGGCGTCGGTCCACTCCTTGACGTCGCGGTCTAGGTCGTCGAGACGCGGCGCCGTCATGGTGGCATCGGAGGGACGGCAGCGCGTGAGCGCAGCGCGAAGGGCCGGGTGACCAGCGTAACGAGAAATTTGCCAGAAGCGGGCTCGAGCTCGAGACCAGCTACCTGGATCCCATTCCGAGAGGCCCGAATCGGCCGGAAGCCCAAGGCCGTTCGGAGGGGGATCACATTGGCGACGAGAAGACGTGATTTTGCCGAGAGGACGGTCAAGAAGTGCGTCCGGTAACGGAGACGATGCGGAGTAATTCGTAGGCGGAGGCGGAGCCCGACGATTGTCAGCGCCAGTCGCCTTGCGGTTCGAGTTGTTGTTTTGCGATTTTAATGCCTCGGTCACCGCCGCTTGGACGGCGGCGACCATCGAAGCCGTAGTGTCCGCGGGTTAGAGGCAGCCTTAGCAACCTTGGCGGTCTTGGTGGACTTGGAAGTAGTCGCCGGCGGCGTCACGGCGGCGACCGTGACCGACGTTTGTTGTTGGCCAGCACGGGACTGTTCGTACGGGCTCAAGTAGCGTTGGCAGAGGTTGACGCACGAAAGGGCCGAACGAGGAAGCTCGTGGTTCTCGACGCGGAAGCGAGTCTTTGCAAGATACTCGCCGAACTTGGTCGCGTTATCCACGCCGCGAGCCGCGTCGACCTTGTCGTTCCGAATGATGGACTCGAATCGTTGATTGATATCGTGCGACATGTTCGGGTGGTCCCAGACTGTCGTGGCATCCACCTTCGCGTCACCCATCTTGCGGACGTACGCCCGCACCAAATTCTTGGATAACTCTAAGAGATCGGAGCCGGCCTCACGAGCTACGAGCCGGTCCCACTCCATGGAGGCGGAGTCTTTGGCGAAGCCGGGCACGTTGGCCGCGAAAGTGGCGTCGCACTTGCGGAGAAGCACGTCGCAGGCCAGCGCGGGGTTGAGAGAGAGGACCGGGTCTTCGGCGAGATCGAGGAGGAAGGCGTAAATCCTTTGGTTGCCGGTGGTGCACAAGTTGGCGGCCGCTAGTAAGGATGTAAAGATTTCGCGGTGGTCGCAGCCGAGCGAGAGGGCGCGCTCGAGCGGCTTGATGAAGGACAGACGAAAATCGTTCCAGGAGGTGGCCGCTGTCTGGACGTTGTCCGAGGCCAGGCCCTTGGGGAACTTGATCTCGGAAAGCTCTTTGCCCATTCGGACTTGGTGATGGAGGGTGCGGTCGAGGAAGAAGCGGCTCCGAGCCCACTTGGTCACGTGCTCCTTCTCGAAAAACACGCGGTAGTGCCAAACATTGCCGGCCCGAGAGAGGCCGCCGTTGAGAATGGCGTGGATGAGCTCGAAATCGTCGGACCTCCTGTAGAGAGAGGCTACCTCGTAGGCGGCATCCTCAAACAGTTGGTCCCACGAGGCTAGGATGACCTCTCGCTCAGAAACATCACCGGCGAGGCTTGGATCGACGGGATGGCGCCGAGCCGCCGGATTTGGAAGCGAGCGGAGGCCCGCGACGGTGGGTGGAGGTTGGGGATCAGAAACGATCTTGGCGGGCGAGACAGGAACAGGCGTATTGGGTTCGGGATCGGAAATCGGATTCGGCGGAACGGAGAACGGCGCGGCGGGCAAAGATTGAGAAGGGAGCTTGACCGAGGCAGGGGGAGCACCAATGGAGTTGTCTCCTTCTTCCACAAGCGGTGGCGAAGTTTCGACTCGAGACGAAGTCGTAGTGCCCGCGTGGCCCTGTAGAATGTTGAGTATCGCTTTGAAGGTAGACCCCACCTCTCGCTGAAATTCTTCGTGGCGCTGGGCGGCTTGGAGGGTAGAGGACTCGAGGCGGTCGACAGCGCCGCGGAGAGCCTCGATCTGGACTTGTTGGTCCATGATTTGGGCGGCGCCGACGGTGGCGGTCGGAGGTGGAACGAAGTTACGCTTGGGGTACGAGTACGTCGACGACGGGGGGTGGGACAAACTCTTCATATGGTGGGGGCTCGAAAGGAGGGAGGGACCGGACGGAATCCACATCATCTTCAGCACCAACCACAGAGGGATTGAGAGAGGAATGAACACTTGGCAAAGGATCAGCAAAAGAAAGGAGAGGAAAGGCCGCCGGTGGAGCAACAGACGAGGTTAGAGGACCCATTCCAGCTCCAGTTGACGGGGTGTGAGTAGAGGCCCGCGGAGGCGGCGGAACTTCGACCGTCCGGCGCGGAGAGGCGAGAGCCAGGGGGGAACTGGCTCGGAAGGGCTCTCTTTGAGGAAGGGAGGGGGTCCCAAGAGGCTCTCTTCCCCAGGAGACTTCGACCCAAACGGTTCGGGAAGAGAAGAAGAAGAGACGGGCTCATGACGCGGGGACAATGAAGATTTTTCAAGGAAAGAACTCGACGTGACGACCGGAGCCGAAGGCGCGAGCGAAGGATTTTGTGCTTGTCAGAGCAAGGCTCATCTCACTCTTGGTGATGGCCTGCGAGGGCGCGCCGGCAGCTAGCGCGGAGTGCGGTTCTTGCGGGAGCTCATGGAGCTTTCCTCGGGGGTGACTACGGGCATGGTGATCGACGCACGACGCACGACGCACGGAGGGCGTGCGGAAGTGTGGAAGGAGGCTTGTGGGAGGTGGTGGCAGGCGACTGGGGGTGGCTCAGGCGCGTGCTTGCTTGTATTGACTCGTTGACTCGGGGTATAGACTCGGGAACTCGGGGGGACTCGCTTGGGAACACGGTGGGACTCGACGAAGTTGCTACAAAAATCACTCACAAGAAACCAAAAACCAAAGTCCTTGGGCTCAGAAAACTAACGTAAACACTCCGGAATCATACGATAAACAAACCCCTCCCCGCGCGCGAAGGCTGAAGTCGCGATCGCTCGTC
>CM030938.1:3162580-3190043 GCA_018136815.1 Isochrysis galbana | reverse complement strand
CGAAGTTGCTACAAAAATCACTCACAAGAAACCAAAAACCAAAGTCCTTGGGCTCAGAAAACTAACGTAAACACTCCGGAATCATACGATAAACAAACCCTCCCGCGCGGCGAAGGCTGAAGTCGCGATCGCTCGTCATGCGCGAAGATATACGGAAAGAGAGCGCATAACTACGCCACCGAAGGGTTCGAACTATCGTTTAAAGTGGAACTCGTCCGCTGAAGCCAACGCGGAGGGTCGAGGAGAGATCCAAACTCGCGCGGGGGAGAAGGCGATGTGCGGAGAGACCTTTAGACAAGCGACGAGCAAGGGGCGACGAAACAAGACGCGGCGCGAGGCGCGTGCCATTCGTTCTTCCTTTCTTTCATCGAAACCGCGACGAAACTAACATTAAACGTCGGTGCCCTCCGCGAGGATCGCGAAGAAGAACGGACGAGATGGAGGCAATCATCGAAGGAACCGCGAGAGGAATCGAAGCGAGGGGGGGAACAACGACGGCCGGAGGAAACGAACCGCGCGCGGAGGAGAAGAACCTCGCGGGGGGGGAATAATATAACGGCCGGAGGCGACGGATGGCACGCCGAGGGAAAGAACCTGCCGCGGGGGGGGCGAGGGACCGAGGGCACGGCGGGGCAGCGTGGGAGGGCGCGAGGCCGATCTCGGAGCGAGATCGCGTCCTTTCCCTCGCGGAGCGCGGAGAGACCCCCACGAGATATCTGGGACCGGAGAATGTTTTGGACGAATCTTCCTGCCGTCGGCCGAGGAGAGGCGGACGGAGAGAGAGAGAGAGAGAGTCTCGCAGAGCGACGCAGAGAAGTCGAAGTCATGCCGGTTTATTACCTTAAACGAGCCAACAATTATAGTAACAGCAAAAACAAAATTCGAATCGCAAATTTCGAGACCAAAATCTGCAAACCTGGACTTGAGACCATGGGGAATCCGAATCTGTGTGTCTTGTGCGTCAGTGGCAACACGGGGAACTGTTCAATTGTAATTGTGAGCGCGTACCTTACGAATATTCATGCCTACAGCCTTCAGATGGCAGGAATCAAACACCCCCGACTTAAATCGAGACGTCTCCCGATGTCGAGCCAAGAGAGTTCATTTAACCATACGAGACGAGAGACTGAGGAGGAGGATTAACCCATGGATCCAAGCGAGCACAAATCGGCAGCTTAGCGCGGCGGCCCCGATTTCGTACGTCACGTCCTACCACGTTCTCCCTTTTACAGGAGTTTTGCTCGGGCAGTTGCGCTGGGTCAGGCGCTGACGCGACGCTAATCATCCACTTCCGGTCGACTTAGCGCTACGATTGTGAACGAGAACGGTACGACTTGAAGGCAGATCAGGAGGATACGACTGGACTCTTGAATTCGACGTGGAACTTGATTAGACTGGGACTTGAACTTGGCTTGAAGGAAGAGGAGTCTAAATTGGAGTTAGCTGGAGTTGAACCGGACGGCTGTCGAAATGGTGTCGTACGACTCAACTAGATCAGCACAACGCCGAGCAACTCAATTCGAGACTCCCAAGTAGCTTCAGAACGAGGATAGCCGCGCCATTGACGAGATACTTGAATGAAACCCATCGCCTTTGCGATCGAGCAACTCTTCAACCAAGTACTCATCGTCAGTGAGCGGAGACGAATCGGTGACGGTGAAGTACGGACGGAGTTGGAGATGTGAACTTCGTCCTTGACTTGACGATTTTCGAGGTCGCGTAGACGGTAGCGAGTGGCCGAGATTGCTTCTTCTACTCGGTAGGGACCGGAGTAGAGATACTGAAGTTTGTTGGCGTGGCCAGGGATTCGACGACAAACTCTGTTCCGGTTTGAAGGTGACACCGAGTTTAGACTTTTGAGAGGCGGAACGCATCGATTCGCGTTGGGCTTCTTGAGTACTTTCGAGGGCGGAACGCCACGACTCGAGAAGCTTCTTATTGAGCTCGTAGGCGTAAGTGACGGCATCGGACGGAGGCCTAGTTGGAAGCAACTCCAGGACAGGAGCAGGGTCAGCAAGTTGAGCAGGAAGACGAAGCTCCCGACCAAACAAGATAGCCGCGGGTGACTTGGGTACCACGCGACCGGCGGTCGCTCGCATAGACATGAGAAGAAACGGAAGGTGGTCGACCCAATGGGCGCCGCCTTCATTGGAGACTCGAGTCATCGTGAGGAGAGTTTGTTGAGCTTTTTCCACTAGCCCTACGCCTTCGTGGCGATAGCTTCAGTAGTGCTCAAGGTCCGTTCCGGTCGCTTGAGAATTAGGTCACTAATCGAGAGCAAAGATTCGAGCCGGCGTCGGTTCGAAGTTGGCGAGGGACTCCATAACGAGAGACAATGAGACGCATGAAGACGTCTAGACATTTCGCGGAAGAGGGGTTACCGTTGCAAGGCTCAGCTTCAATCCAACGAGAGAGAGAATCGACGAAAACAATAGCTTATCAAAACCGGAGCGGCCGGTACGAAATCGTGGTGGGAGCCATCGAAGAATATCGCAATAGACGACGTCGAAAGGATAGGATCCGATAGAAAGACCGGATGGATGGGCGAGCGGTCGCGGTAACGGTTTGCAAGAGTGCATTCATGGCACTTCGAACGTATTCCGATACAGAGGCGGACAAGCCAGGCCAGTAACTCGAGTACGAAGTAGGGTAGACATCCGTGTGCACCGGGTGACCAAGGTGGTCATGGTAGGCGCGGAGGTATGTGTCACGAAGGGACTCGGAATGTATAAACGAAGAGGAGCCTCTTCCGCTCTGACGAACGGTAGTAGAGTAGGCCATCACGAAGGAGGAATCGGGATTCTTCTTCGACGACGAGCCAGTCAGAGACAGATAGCGGTGATCGAACCGTGAGCTTTCGGAAGGGTCGACGCGAGTTCAGAAAGGATCGAGCTAGCGAACTCGTCGGTAGAGAGCGCTTGACGCAATTCGTCGGCATGAGGCACGCCCACATCGAGATACGAGGAGGTAATCGACTCCGAAGATTCCGATGCTTGACGAGCGAGCCTATCGTTTGCTTGTTGGCGGCGAGCGGTGAGGGTGGATGAAGTGACCGCGGCGGCAACTATGTCGTGAATCTCAGAAGAATCGAAAGAATGGCATCACTCTCCTCGACATGGAGAGGATCGTGATCGGGCTCGAGAGCAACTAAGCGGGATAAGCCGTCGGCGTCCCAGTGAGTGACTCCAGGTTTGTGCACGACGTCGAATCGATATTCGGCTAGCTTTAGGACCCATCGCATGAGGCGCGAGGCTGGACCACGGTGACTTGATCTTTCATCGTGTGAAGCCAGCGCAAAGCTGAATGGTCTACGACGAGGGTGAAGTGGCGACCCCAGAGATAAGGCCTCCAATTTCGGATCGATTCTAGCGCTGCTAGAAGTTCGATTTCAGTGACTGTCCAATGGCGCTCGGCCGGACTCAAACTACGACCGTAGTATGCAACGACGCGCTCTCTCCTTCGTCGTCCTTCTGTGCGAGGACGCCGGCGATGCCGAGCTTGCTAGCCCGTCGGTCTTAACGAGGAAAGGACGGTCGTCTCGAGGAGGTGCGAGTACGGGTTCTTCACAGATAGCTTGCTTGAGATCTTCGATAGCCTGGCGACAGGCTTCTGTTTGCGACTCGACCGGGACATCGCACCCTTTCCGCGTGAGAGCGGTTAAAGGCGCTGCACGGATCGCAAAACGACGTATAAATCGGCGGTAGTACGAGCATAGTCCAAGGAAAGAACGGACGGCTTCGATAGAGTTGATTCGGGTAGGGTCGATTTTCGAGACGGCTTCCACTTTCTTGGGATCCATCCGAAGACCTTCACGCGAAACAACGTGGCCGAGATATTCAGCCGAGGTGGCAAAGAAAACGCATTTCGACATCTTGCAGGTGAGGCCGCCCAGATGAGACGTTCCAAGACAAGATCAAGACGGTGTAACATTTGTTGGAATGACGACTCTTCCCTGGCCTGCAGCGAGTCACCTACGCCTGTCGACCAGGCGCCGACATCATCCAAGTATGGCATACAAATCTCCCATGCCAGCCCACGAGAACGGCGTCCATGAGGCGGCACATATACGAGGGACCGGATTGAACACCAAAAGGCAAGTAATTGAACTCGTACTTGCCGCGATGAGTAGTGAACGCGGTGATATGTTTATCGGACTCTTTGATCGGTATACCCAGAAACCAGATGCCAGGTCCAGGGTGCAAAGGAATAGAGAATCAAGGTTGCCTTGGCCGGACGACAATCGGTCGATGGCTTCTACCGTGAGGGGAAGAGGGCTGTCCTCTAGACGAAGCTTGGAGTTGACGTCGCGATAATCTACGCAGAAACGTACGGAGCCATCCTTCTTAGTGACTAACACGACTCGAGAGGCCCACGACGAATTTGATTTCCTAATGATGCCGCGGACTCCATCTTGCAAACTTCGTCCTCTATGACCTTCTCACCCTCTCGTCCAACTCTAGACGGTGCGTGACGGTGAGCTTCGGCTCCGGGGTTGAGCGGTAGCTCTACCTCCATCACGTGAGTGTGATTCGGGTTGGTCGGGTCAATTGCGAAAGCAGCGATACGTCGGGCTAGTAGACGACGAACTTCTTCACGTTGGGGCATCGAGAGACGGCCCTCGGGGTCGATCTTGGCTGCCTCAAGGAGCTTACGTTGGTCCTCGTTGAGCGACTCAATCACATCCGGCGAGTTAACGTCACCGACGCGGTGATAAGTTCCGGCGTGAATCTTGAATCGAACCTGTAGCGAAGCTACAGGGTGGAACGACGGAAGGTGTAGTGGTTTGGCGTCAGTGTTGACCACCGTGATCGCGATGGTGTGGTCGGAGTTCGGCCTCTCTACTTGAGGGATGACGAGAGGAGAGCTGTCAATAGTCTCGCGTGTAGGGAGTCGGTCCACGAGCATGGCGCAGTCTTCGTGTTCTCGAAGAGCTAGCGGAATTCGGACGTGAAACGTCGCCCGATGATAGGCCGGGATCGTGATAGGTTCGTGGGTGTATAGGAGGTACTCGGAGCCACAAGACGCCGGCGCTTTGGCGGCAAACTCATCGGCCGTGTTGAAGAGAGGCTCGGAGACTAGCTGGTTGTCGTTTTGGTGGCCTGCGGCCCTCGGAAGAAGTCCGTCGTGATTGGGTTCGCGGAGGTCGGACAGACCTGTGCACAAGTCATGCTGACAGGGACCACCGCTATCGGTGACGTCGAGACGCGAAAGATCGGCGGAGCGTCGGGGCTTGGACTGCCATTAACCTCAAGAGGAGCCACCGTGGATGGGGCACCGAGGGTGATAGAGCCGTCCGCGCTGTCGGAGGCGAGCTGAATCGAAGCGGCGTGCGTAGCTAAGAAGTCGTTCCCGAGCAGCAGCATCGGGTTGCCTTCAATCACCATGAACGTATGACGAAAGAGAAATCCACCGACGGAGAAAACGATTCGAGCCTTGCCTCGCGTGATAAGAGGTAGGCCGTCCGGACCGTGAAGCGGTGTCACTACGGCTTGCGGCAGCCGCTCGACGCATGCGTCGTTGGGTAGGCTGGACAAGAGGGAAGTGGTCACGACCGACGGGCCAGCTCCGGTGTCAGCGAGTGTGCTGTTGACCGTGAGGGCGGAGTCGGCTAAGATTACTCCTTCTTTGCCGGCAGCCTCGCCGGAGCGGCAGACCATTAGATCTCGAACATATAGACAATGCCTTGGGTAGGCAGATGGTAGGGTATCCACGACGCTCTCCGGCCGGTGCGCGGTCACGTGTGCAATGGTGTCGGACAGGGACGGGGTTGGTCGCCAGCGTCGTTGCTCGGGTGAATTCGTCGTCAAACTGGTCGTCGTCTCTTCGGGTATTCCGACTGCCGCTATCGTGGCAGAGGGCCTAGAGGGGTCGTCCTCGTTGGTAGCGGTACAGGGTGATAGCTTGGGACTAGTGTAGCCCAGGCCTCTCTTGTCGGTGGGGTGCCTCGGGTGGTCGGACATCTTTTCCCAATCTTTCTCGAGACGGGCTTGGGCTTCTGTCTTGGGTCTTCGAACTAATGAGGCTAGCTCTTCGGCGCGGATGCCTTTGGCTTCCACAAACTCGATTGGCGCTCGGACGGCAGCGGTAAGGTCGGATTCCTCGTCGGCGCCTCGTCCGGCTAGAGCTTGCGCTCTTATTTCGTCAGCGGTTTCGAGCGTGACGTTGGACCATTTCTGGTCCCCGTTCACTCCGAATGATTGCCATTGTTGGCGCCGCTTCCGGAGAGTCGTCGGCGTCGTCGGACGCGGCGAGCTCGCGCGTGCCGGAGGCGGGGCGGTCCATGGAGAGAATGGGTCGTGGAGAGTAGACTCGGAGGCGTAGAATGGCGTGTCGTTGTCATGGTTATCGTGGGTTTCTTTTTGGTCTTCGTGATCGTCTGACTCGGGAGTAGCTGGACGGGAAACAACGGGGTCGGAAGAAACTTCACTAGATTCCCTCCCCCTCTCATAACGATGAAGAGCCGACCACGGCTCGTAAGCGGTAGCCTCAGTCGAGCTAAGGGAAGGCTGGTCCGATAGGCTGCGCCGCGCGCAAGCGAGTAGCTCCAACGCGGACAGTTTATTCGTCGATGGCTGGTCTCCCTGTTGGCTCAAATGTCGAAGAAGAACAGGCATCCAATGGGTCGCCATCGCTCCAGCTACACCGACGTAGGTGCGGCTGCGAAGAGCGCCACGAGGCGGTGAAGGCGAGAGATTAGCCATGGCTGACTCACGACCATCCACGACGCAGGTTGGCTGGAGGGGCGGCAGCCCTTTGGTGAGGTACAACCCGGTGGCTTTCTGGTGTCCAGTGCCGTGCTCCCAGGGTTGGACGAATTGGGTCGGGGTCAACCCCCCGACTAAACGGCGAGCTTCCGCATGCATCCGAGGGTTCTCGACCGCTACAAACGGAGCAGTGGCGGAGGCCATCGACTTGAAGACGTGAGCGGCCGACTCAAGAGCGGCACGACGTCCGGGTTCTTGGGAGAGCCATTGACTGCTGACGGCGGAGAGGTACGTGCAGGGCGGGTGGGCGATGACTAGGTCCCAACCTAAGTTTTGGACATGAAGCGCGTCGCCTTGGAAGTGGGGCACGTAATCAATCTCGGAAGGATACAAATCGCACGTAGCTACATCAGCTCCGGCGAGTAGGAACATGGACGAGACGACGCCGCTCGTCTCGCCAACGACGAGAACGCGTGGTGCGTGACAGCCAGACGTCAGCCCGTCTTGGACTCGTTGATTCATCTCCGTGAGCTCAGCGCAAAGCTCATCGAAGTGCTTGGGTAGCGCGGCGGCAGGCGAGGCTAGGGTGCCATCGCGAGGCCGGCGAAGCTCTTGGGCTGCCTCCGTGAGGTGCCGAGGTAATACCACCGCAGAGCCGCTCGCTCGCGCACGAAGAGAGGCGAGAGCGTGGAGAGCGGGTGACGGGGTATCATCGCGGGTGCCGACATCGGAGTTGTTTTGAGAGGGATCGAAGGACTGGATCGCGGACGCATTGATCGCTGCCACGCGCATGATGGTGGTGGCAGTGGTATCGAGAGGCAGGCAGTGCTCGGAGGCGGCGACCGGTGGCCGCAGCGACGTAGGACGAATGGAAGAAGACTCGGATATCGACGACGTAGAGACGGGCTCGGAGGACGGGATTGACGAAGAAACTCGGAGAAGTGGGGTGTCGGACGGCGGCGACGGACGCCGCGGCCGCGAGACCACCGGTGAGAGACATGAAGGACATGGCTCAGGGACTCGGTTGGGCTGGCTCAATGGGCGTAGAAGCTCGGTTTGGGAGGCCGCCGTTCCTCGACGTGCAGAGGAGTTGTGGTCACTCTCCATGGTCACGTCGGAAGAGGAAACAGGCCAGGGATCGACGTCGTTGCATTCTGTCGTCGGCGGGGTCGGCGCCGGCGAAAGAAGGGACGTGGCTGTCGTAGAAGCCGGCTGCGGGGAAGGCTGGGGCCAGGGTGGTGGCTCTGCGGCAGCGGCTGGCGTGGGTAGTGGCCGAAGAGGTTCTGCAATGCGAAGCATTCTTCGGAGGACTTGGCTCGGGCTAGCGGGTGGATGGACCGCTGAAATTACGGTGGATTCAGACTCGAATTCGGAAGACTCGGCGACTTGAGAGGGGCTAGGAGACGGCTGTGCAAGCTCCTCCATGGCTCTCGGTTGATGGGGTGGCGTGGGAACGCCGGTGGTCGACCGCGGACTCCGCGGTGACGTTAATTTGTACTCGGACTCGGACTCGTCGTTTCTGGCGTGCTGGACGCCAATAACAGGGCTAACTTTCGAAATGGGCACGGACGGGGCCGGCCCAAAGGTGAAGCCCCCTGGCGTCGCAACCGTCGATGAGGACGAAGCGGAAGCTTGTGATGACGATAGGGGCATGGTGGCCAGCACCGGTTGGCTCGGTGCGGCCGTAAACTCGGACTCGGTGACGGGCTTGATTACGCGGGCTCGGGATGCACTGTCTTGTGCGATTGGACTCGGACTCGGAACGGAAACGGAAGGGATCGGCTCGGCGGCGTGCAGCCTGCTGGAGTGGCAGGCCGGCTGCGGCGAGACTCGGAACGGTGGCTCGGACAAGGACACAGTGGCTGTCGTCGAGGGCTTCGGCGTCAGCTTGTGTTTGGACTCGATACGCGGTGGCTCGTGAAACGGGGCTCGGTTGTGGTTGGGATTCTGGACGTGACCGGAGATTCCAAATGACTCAGACTCGGGGCGCGGAGGACCGAAGGTGAACACTCCCGCGGAAGGAGTGGTCGTCGGAGGCTCAGTGGGTGGCTGGAGCTCCGTTAATCCTGCGGCCGACCGCGTGGTAGGACTCGGTGACGTTGTAAATTCGGACTCGGACTCGGACTCGGATGGCTCAGAACGGGGTTTGCTCAAAACAGGCTTGGACTCGGACTCGAAAGAAAGTGGGGAAGTACCGGAGAACTGCGCCTCCATCGTCGTAGCGATGGAGACTGGTGATACCGGTGATGACTGGACTGGGCTCAGACTCGTAGATGGGCTCGCGGTGGCGTAAGACGAAGAGGGTAATTCTGAACGTGACTTGGACTCGGACTCGTACTCGGGAGACGTTTTGTGGCTCGGACATGCGAAATTTGATTTGAGAGATTGAAGGTTGGATTGGGCCTGCGGCGGCTGGATTTTCGCAGACCGTGAGGTCTTGGACTGGTGATGCTTGGGGAGTGGCGGGGGTAGCGGTTGAGCGGCTTGAGTTGATAGAGAGGCGGTGACGGTTGACTTGGTTTTGAGGACTCGTGCGTGATATCGAGAATCAGGATGGAATCATCGGCATTGGGAGAAATAGGGGCAATCGGCGAGGGGGCAGGAGAAGGAGGGGGATGGAGGTGGTAGGGCTTGTCTGGAACTTGGGGAATCTTGGGGTACCGGTTGGAGGCCGTAGAAGTACTCGGCCGTAGCGTAATACGATCTTTTGGTGGGTGGCGTTCAGGCCCACTACCCTGGACTGGTAGCGGGGTAACAGCGCGGACGTGGGCCCCGCCGGCGACCTACTGGGCCGGACGGAGAACGACCATCGTGCGGAGGCGGCGGTGGACTTCTGGGTCGTTACCACACTCGCCACTGCCGCCTTCGCAGAGAAAACGAATGTACGGTTGGCAAACGACGGGGTTATGAGCTCCGTCGCCCGTGCCATACTTCCACAGGTCTGCCTCGGGCGTACCAGATGGGGCCCGTGGACGAAAGGCGCAGTACGCGCAGCCGTTGGCGTCGGTCCACTCCTTGACGTCGCGGTCTAGGTCGTCGAGACGCGGCGCCGTCATGGTGGCATCGGAGGGACGGCAGCGCGTGAGCGCAGCGCGAAGGGCCGGGTGACCAGCGTAACGAGAAATTTGCCAGAAGCGGGCTCGAGCTCGAGACCAGCTACCTGGATCCCATTCCGAGAGGCCCGAATCGGCCGGAAGCCCAAGGCCGTTCGGAGGGGGATCACATTGGCGACGAGAAGACGTGATTTTGCCGAGAGGACGGTCAAGAAGTGCGTCCGGTAACGGAGACGATGCGGAGTAATTCGTAGGCGGAGGCGGAGCCCGACGATTGTCAGCGCCAGTCGCCTTGCGGTTCGAGTTGTTGTTTTGCGATTTTAATGCCTCGGTCACCGCCGCTTGGACGGCGGCGACCATCGAAGCCGTAGTGTCCGCGGGGTTAGAGGCAGCCTTAGCAACCTTGGCGGTCTTGGTGGACTTGGAAGTAGTCGCCGGCGGCGTCACGGCGGCGACCGTGACCGACGTTTGTTGTTGGCCAGCACGGGACTGTTCGTACGGGCTCAAGTAGCGTTGGCAGAGGTTGACGCACGAAAGGGCCGAACGAGGAAGCTCGTGGTTCTCGACGCGGAAGCGAGTCTTTGCAAGATACTCGCCGAACTTGGTCGCGTTATCCACGCCGCGAGCCGCGTCGACCTTGTCGTTCCGAATGATGGACTCGAATCGTTGATTGATATCGTGCGACATGTTCGGGTGGTCCCAGACTGTCGTGGCATCCACCTTCGCGTCACCCATCTTGCGGACGTACGCCCGCACCAAATTCTTGGATAACTCTAAGAGATCGGAGCCGGCCTCACGAGCTACGAGCCGGTCCCACTCCATGGAGGCGGAGTCTTTGGCGAAGCCGGGCACGTTGGCCGCGAAAGTGGCGTCGCACTTGCGGAGAAGCACGTCGCAGGCCAGCGCGGGGTTGAGAGAGAGGACCGGGTCTTCGGCGAGATCGAGGAGGAAGGCGTAAATCCTTTGGTTGCCGGTGGTGCACAAGTTGGCGGCCGCTAGTAAGGATGTAAAGATTTCGCGGTGGTCGCAGCCGAGCGAGAGGGCGCGCTCGAGCGGCTTGATGAAGGACAGACGAAAATCGTTCCAGGAGGTGGCCGCTGTCTGGACGTTGTCCGAGGCCAGGCCCTTGGGGAACTTGATCTCGGAAAGCTCTTTGCCCATTCGGACTTGGTGATGGAGGGTGCGGTCGAGGAAGAAGCGGCTCCGAGCCCACTTGGTCACGTGCTCCTTCTCGAAAAACACGCGGTAGTGCCAAACATTGCCGGCCCGAGAGAGGCCGCCGTTGAGAATGGCGTGGATGAGCTCGAAATCGTCGGACCTCCTGTAGAGAGAGGCTACCTCGTAGGCGGCATCCTCAAACAGTTGGTCCCACGAGGCTAGGATGACCTCTCGCTCAGAAACATCACCGGCGAGGCTTGGATCGACGGGATGGCGCCGAGCCGCCGGATTTGGAAGCGAGCGGAGGCCCGCGACGGTGGGTGGAGGTTGGGGATCAGAAACGATCTTGGCGGGCGAGACAGGAACAGGCGTATTGGGTTCGGGATCGGAAATCGGATTCGGCGGAACGGAGAACGGCGCGGCGGGCAAAGATTGAGAAGGGAGCTTGACCGAGGCAGGGGGAGCACCAATGGAGTTGTCTCCTTCTTCCACAAGCGGTGGCGAAGTTTCGACTCGAGACGAAGTCGTAGTGCCCGCGTGGCCCTGTAGAATGTTGAGTATCGCTTTGAAGGTAGACCCCACCTCTCGCTGAAATTCTTCGTGGCGCTGGGCGGCTTGGAGGGTAGAGGACTCGAGGCGGTCGACAGCGCCGCGGAGAGCCTCGATCTGGACTTGTTGGTCCATGATTTGGGCGGCGCCGACGGTGGCGGTCGGAGGTGGAACGAAGTTACGCTTGGGGTACGAGTACGTCGACGACGGGGGTGGGACAAACTCTTCATATGGTGGGGGCTCGAAAGGAGGGAGGGACCGGACGGAATCCACATCATCTTCAGCACCAACCACAGAGGGATTGAGAGAGGAATGAACACTTGGCAAAGGATCAGCAAAAGAAAGGAGAGGAAAGGCCGCCGGTGGAGCAACAGACGAGGTTAGAGGACCCATTCCAGCTCCAGTTGACGGGGTGTGAGTAGAGGCCCGCGGAGGCGGCGGAACTTCGACCGTCGGCGCGGAGAGGCGAGAGCAGGGGGGAACTGGCTCGGAAGGGCTCTCTTTTGAGGAAGGGAGGGGTCCCAAGAGGCTCTCTTCCCCAGGAGACTTCGACCCAAACGGTTCGGGAAGAGAAGAAGAAGAGACGGGCTCATGACGCGGGGACAATGAAGATTTTTCAAGGAAAGAACTCGACGTGACGACCGGAGCCGAAGGCGCGAGCGAAGATTTTGTGCTTGTCAGAGCAAGGCTCATCTCACTCTTGGTGATGGCCTGCGAGGGCGCGCCGGCAGCTAGCGCGGAGTGCGGTTCTTGCGGGGAGCTCATGGAGCTTTCCTCGGGGGTGACTACGGGCATGGTGATCGACGCACGACGCACGACGCACGGAGGGCGTGGAAGTGTGGAAGGAGGCTTGTGGGAGGTGGTGGCAGGCGACTGGGGGTGGCTCAGGCGCGTGCTTGGCTTGTATTGACTCGTTGACTCGGGGTATAGACTCGGGAACTCGGGGGGACTCGCTTGGGAACACGGTGGGACTCGACGAAGTTGCTACAAAAATCACTCACAAGAAACCAAAAACCAAAGTCCTTGGGCTCAGAAAACTAACGTAAACACTCCGGAATCATACGATAAACAAACCCCTCCCCGCGCGGCGAAGGCTGAAGTCGCGATCGCTCGTCATGCGCGAAGATATACGGAAAGAGAGCGCATAACTACGCCACCGAAGGGTTCGAACTATCGTTAAAGTGGAACTCGTCCGCTGAAGCCAACGCGGAGGGTCGAGGAGAGATCCAAACTCGCGCGGGGGGAGAAGGCGATGTGCGGAGAGACCTTCTAGACAAGCGACGAGCAAGGGGCGACGAAACAAGACGCGAGGCGCGAGGCGCGTGCCATTCGTTCTTCCTTTCTTTCATCGAAACCGCGACGAAACTAACATTAAACGTCGGTGCCCCCTCCGCGAGGATCGCGAAGAAGAACGGACGAGATGGAGGCAATCATCGAAGGAACCGCGAGAGGAATCGAAGCGAGGGGGGGAACAACGACGGCCGGAGGAAACGAACCGCGCGCGGAGGAGAAGAACCTCGCGCTGGGGGGGAATGATATAACGGCCGAAGGCGACGGATGGCACGCCGAGGGAAAGAACCTGCCGCGGGGGGGGGGCGAGGGACCGAGGGCACGGCGGGGCAGCGTGGGAGGGCGCGAGGCCGATCTCGGAGCGAGATCGCGTCCTTTCCCTCGCGGAGCGCGGAGAGACCCCCCACGAGATATCTTGGGACCGGAGAATGTTTTGGACGAATCTTCCTGCCGTCGGCCGAGGAGAGGCGGACGGAGAGAGAGAGAGAGAGAGTCTCGCAGAGCGACTGCAGAATGAGAAGTCGAAGTCATGCCGGTTTATTACCTTAAACGAGCAAACAATTATAGTAACAGCAAAAACAAAATTCGAATCGCAAATTTCGAGACCAAAATCTGCAAACCTGGACTTGAGACCATGGGGAATCCGAATCTGTGTGTCTTGTGCGTCAGTGGCAACACGGGGAACTGTTCAATTGTAATTGTGAGCGCGTACCTTACACGAATATTCATGCCTACAACCTTCAGATGGGCAGGAATACAACAGAGACACACGGCGTAGAAAGGAAAAAAAAATCTTCTTAAAAATTCCCCGACTTCTGAAGATCGCTATGCATCTTGCCGGCTGCCGAAAAGACACGCTCGACCCCGGCTGACGAGGCAGGCGCAGAGAAGTATTGCTTGACCATTTTGGTGAGGGCTGGCCACTTCGTCTCTTTCGCCCTCCACCACACGAGAAGATCCCATTCAAGGTCCGTCTCCTCGGGCCTCGGTCGGGCTCCGTGAGGTACTCTTCGAACTCATCCTTCTCTTGCACCTGTGCTTGCGCCGGGGGGAGGGGGGGGGGGCGCCCGGCTGGGGATATGCATACCATAATACGGCTATTTTTAGACACGTCAATAGTTAACAAGGTTGTTATCTACCACCCTCTAACCCCTGCCAGTTAACAAAACAAGTTCACCGGAGAGCACTAACAGGTTCCCAAAAAACCTACCAGTTAATGGTATTCCCTAGCCTTGGAGGTGTCGGTATAGACGTAGAAATGCCAAATCGGGCGTTTGCCCGATTCAACTTTCGTGATCCCTTCTACAGTGGTTTTGGCGCGTTGCTGGTTGCCCCGTAATACATGGAACCCTTCACGCTCCAATCAATGCGCTAGCGAGATGTCGAGTTTTCGTCTTGTAGGCTTTTACGGGGTCGAAAATGCGAAATACGATGTAGGTTGCCACCTCCTTCAGAGAGGACCGGACGGCGCTAACTTGCGTGGGGCCGAGTCGGCTAGAGCGCCATAGGTTACCGCAAACTCGTGTGAGACTCCCGAGAGAGCTGCTTGGAGCTTGTCGCCGTATGCGGCCTTGAATTGGTCGTGCGCGTCTTCATCGACATAAAAGATCCAAGGACCTTTGCGTCCTTTATCCATCCCATCAGGGGTGGCATCTAGACCTTCAAGCTTTGAGAGAAGGTATTTCATGTAGGTTGCTACATCCTCGCTTTTGATCTCCTTCTTGTCCTCAGCTAGCTGGGCTAGCTGAATGAAGTAAGGAGTGTCATCGGGTTCCTCCTCATCGTCATGGGGGGGTGATGCGAATTGTGTGTGTGTGTTGTGAGTTTGGTTTGGCTTCGGTTCCGACTGTGGGTCCGCTCGCTTGCGCGAGGGCGGCGGTGGATGGTGAGAGGGCAGAGGTGGGGCCTTCTGTGCTTCTTGTGGCTGCTTCCCTTTGGGGCCGGCCGCTTCAACGTACGACTTCCGTGGGTTGATGTTTGGGGGATTGGAAGCCGTAAAGGCTCCAATGATTGTTTGTTGAGTGAAGTGCCCGCCCCCGAGGGGTGCACTGAAGGTAGGAGTTGCCTCCATGGGGGTGGCAGCAGGGCTGCCACCCACCATGGGGAGTCCTTGTTGTGGTGGAGCGGCGGCCGAGGCAGGCGGGAGGGCCAGAGGCTGGCCCTGTTGGTCTGCAGGGAACAGGACTCTGCCTGTTCCCTGCTTGTGTGGCTGGTGGGGAGGCGAGGGCGGCAGGATCATGTCCACATCGTTGTCAGTCAGTGGGGCAGCTTGCGAGCGCTTCGGCTCCGGCGGCTTGGGGCGGCCCCGGTGGGGCGTCGTGGCGGCGGGGGGCTGGGAGGTGGGAGCGGTCGGCGCGCGCTCCATCGCTAAAACTATAACAATAGTTTTTCCACGGCGTAGAAAGGAAAACAGCACTAACGCACAGTTACGCCCAAACACTAGCGACACAAGGCACGCCCACACTATCAAAGGACTTGAAGCGCCCCATCAAGAGGCCTGCTCGAACCCCGCACTCTGAACCGGGCCCGAGGTAGTGTACCTGAGCCGGACCCTGGAAACCGAAGACAAGGTAATGAAGAGGAGAAGGGGAAGAGTTGGGGGGAGGAGATTAGGGCGATGTTGGTAGTAAGGTAGAGAAACCTAGACTGTCGTAGGTGTTAGCCCGGAATCCTCAGATTTTTTTTCCTACGTCATATTATACGCCTAGATACGGCGCCGCAGCAGCGCCGCTCGAGCGTCGGAGTTTCGTTGCGTCCCGTCGCCTCTCGCCGTCGGCCCTCGCGTGCGCTGCGCCCCTCGATCGCTCCCTCTATCACCGATGCTCGCCACGCTCGCCTGCGCCGCAGCCGGCCTCGTGCTGCTGTCGCCCAGCCGTCACACGGCCCAAGTGGCCCCGCGTGCCCATACCTACATGCTCGCCGTAGAGGAGTTCGCCATCTCCAAGGAGGTCAAGGCAGTCCGAGTGTTCGATGGCGACTACGTGAGTGGGAGAGCCCCTGCTGCTAGCGCCTCCTCCACCTCCTACTCGTAGCGCCTGCGGCCGCCGTGCGCTATAAAACCTGTGGCATCTCGGCTCTTAGTACTGCCTGGCTGCCACGGCCGTGACCACGCGTTCTCTGCGTGCCATAGGCGGCCGACATCTGCGACGAGGTGGCGGCAGCTGCTCGTGCGACGATCTCAGAGAAGGGCAGCTTCTCGCTTTGCATTCCGGGCGGATCTGTGGTTGCCGCACTTGCCAAGCTTCCAGATGATGCCTTCGATTTCAGCAAGATGCACGTTTTCTTTGCCAACGAGAAGATCCCGTCCTACCCTTGCCTGAGTGGTGCTCTCGAGGTTACCAAAAAGCTTGGTGTGCCTGATGACCATGTGTGTG
This sequence comes from Isochrysis galbana, assembly GCA_018136815.1. NCBI lineage: Eukaryota > Haptophyta > Isochrysidales > Isochrysidaceae > Isochrysis > Isochrysis galbana. The sequence continues at coordinate 3,173,915 of CM030938.1, read as the reverse complement.
CTCCTGGCTTGGACCTGCAGGGCCTCAGGACGGGGGATCGACTGGCCTCTTAGTGCCTGCATCTGCCGTCTGCCCCAACGATCTGCTTACTGTGCTGATCTGCGCTGCTACTTCTCCTCACTCCTTCTACTTCGGTCGTAGGTCCATGGCGTTGGCGAAGGAGAGGCGGCAGCGGTCGCAGAATCGTACACTTCCTTGCTCAAGTCGCACCCGTCAATCGACAACACAGGAGCCATCCCATCGGTGAGCGCAGCCCGGAATTGTTTGCAGCGGACAGCACCGAGTCTGGCGGGTGGTGACACCCAATTCTTAGCTTGCCGGGATGAGGAAGGTGTAGAAGGCTCCGCGTTCGCCTAGGGCGGAATGACCATTATCTGGTCTATGGTGATACAGGTGGACATGCTCTTGCTCGGTACTGGTCCAGATGGCCATTGCGGTTGCTTGTTTCCAGACTCGGCCGAGATCAAAGCGACGGGATCTGGCAAGGTTGTGCTCGCCGGAAATGACGATCGCGCCGACGGTGACTTTGTTGCTGTGTCTCTTGACTTCATGAACTCCGCAAAGTTTGTCATCGTTTCGGCGGCCGGGTCCGGGCGTGCGCCAATGGTCGCCAAGGCGCTTTCGGGCAACTTTGGACGGTATGACTGCCCGGCTGGCATGGTTGAAGCCATGGAAGAGACCCTCTGGTTCACTGACAAGGAAGGAATCGCTATGTTCGACGAGTTTGCGGAATTCGACGAGGAGGAGGATGAGCAGGAGGATTAAGCATGGCACGTACCTTTCGCGGCGCTACAGGGTCTCTCCTTGACTGGGACGGTGGCTCCTGTGGCCGAAGCATGCCCACATGCCCATGAGCAAAAGGTGCTGGCGCATGGGCACCGCCCCATCATCGCCAGCAACGTCTTGTTGTGCGCAAAAATTCAAAAACACGCCAACCCCATCGACGGGGCGGCTTAGATGCGGGAGGCACATCATTGGGAGACTTGGACCGGGTGCTGGGAGGAGGTTTGGCGATAATACGGGTGGAAGATGTTGGTGATTGATCTGCCATAGCAGGATTGTTTCCTCTAGTTCGCTGAAGATGGAAAAGATCCACAGTTGTCGGAGTGGCTCCCCACATCTCGTAGAATGGGTCCAAGAATTATCATTGTAGTAGTAATATTAGTTTCAGTGTGTCCCCAGCAGCTCCACCCATGGCATTATAATATTAGTAAAATAGTCCGCCTCCACTTTGGGCCCTTCCTTCAACTATCGTTATAACGATAGGGGCAATGGAGCGCGGGCCTCCTCCCCTCCGCCGCCGCGTGCGCCGCCCTCCGCTTCGCCCATTTCGCGAATCTCGCGGTGGCCAACCAACGTGACGCCGAGTCGAGCGACGAAGAAGCCGGCCTCCTATCAGCTACCAGTACAAGGGCGACGCACCACCTGTACGCCAGCTCCTCGAGCTGGACTTCAAGCGTGCTCCCACGAGACCATATCCATATGGCGATATGGCGTATCTGCCCTCCACGGCCCACGGCCACGTGGCACGTGGTGTGTGTGTGTGGTGTGCCTGCGCGAGCTTCGAGCGGTGGGAACCGGGTGTGCTGCTCCTTGGTGTGCTGACGCACATGTTCAACCAAGTTGGTGCTCATCCATGGGGGTCACGTGCCCTCCCCTCTCTCCCCTCCTCCTCTCCTCCTTGCTGCAGGGGAGCCCGGCTGGGACGACAGGCTTCTAATAGGTTCTATTAACATGTAATAGGTCTACAAACTACAGAGTACAAATACAAAGTAAAATTTAGAATTTAGGGCGGGAACGTAATTCATAGTAAGTGGCGGGAACGTGGCCCCTCGCTCGCCCGCGCGCTCGGGATGTCTGAGAGCGTGTCAGAGCAAGGCTGATCTCACTCTTGGAGATTGCCTGCGAGGGCGCGCCGGCAGCTAGCGCGGAACGCGGTTCTTGTGGGGAGCTCATGGAGCTTTCCTCGGGGTTGACTACGGGCATGGTGATCGACGCACGACGCACGACGCACGCACGGAGCACGGTGGGCGCGGAAGTGCGGAAGGAGGCTTGTGGGAGGTGGTGGCAGGCGACTGGGGGTGGCTCAGGCGCGTGCTTGACTTGTATTGACTCGTTGACTCGGGGTATAGACTCGGGAACTCGGGGGGACTCGCTTGGGAACACGGTGGGACTCGACGAAGTTGCTACAAAAATCACTCACAAGAAACCAAAAACCAAAGTCCTTGGGCTCAGAAAACTAACGTAAACACTCCGGAATCATACGATAAACAAACCCCTCCCCGCGCGGCGAAGGCTGAAGTCGCGATCGCTCGTCATGCGCGAAGATATACGGAAAGAGAGCGCATAACTACGCCACCGAAGGGTTCGAACTATCGTTAAAGTGGAACTCGTCCGCTGAAGCCAACGCGGAGGGTCGAGGAGAGATCCAAACTCGCGCGGGGGGAGAAGGCGATGTGCGGAGAGACCTTCTAGACAAGCGACGAGCAAGGGGCGACGAAACAAGACGCGAGGCGCGAGGCGCGTGCCATTCGTTCTTCCTTTCTTTCATCGAAACCGCGACGAAACTAACATTAAACGTCGGTGCCCCCTCCGCGAGGATCGCGAAGAAGAACGGACGAGATGGAGGCAATCATCGAAGGAACCGCGAGAGGAATCGAAGCGAGGGGGGAACAACGACGGCCGGAGGAAACGAACCGCGCGCGGGGGAGAAGAGAACCTCGCGCGGGGGGGGATTAATATAACGGCCGGAGGCGACGGACGGCACGCCGAGGGAAAGAACCTGCCGCGGGGGGGGGCGAGGGACCGAGGGCACGGCGGGGCAGCGTGGGAGGGCGCGAGGCCGATCTCGGAGCGAGATCGCGTCCTTTCCCTCGCGGAGCGCGGAGAGACCCCCCACGAGATATCTTGGGACCGGAGAATGTTTTGGACGAATCTTCTTGCCGTCGGCCGAGGAGAGGCGGACGGAGAGAGAGAGAGAGAGAGAGTCTCGCAGAGCGACTGCAGAACGAGAAGTCGAAGTCATGCCGGTTTATTACCTTAAACGAGCCAACAATTATAGTAACAGCAAAAACAAAATTCGAATCGCAAATTTCGAGACCAAAACCTGCAAACCTGGACTTGAGACCATGGGGAATCCGAATCTGTGTGTCTTGTGCGTCAGTGGCAACACGGGGAACTGTTCAATTGTAATTGTGAGCGCGCACCTTACACGAATATTCATGCCTACAGCCTTCAGATGGGCAGGAATACAACACCCCCCGACTTAAATCGAGACGTCTCCCGATGTCGAGCCAAAAGAGTTCATTTGACCATACGAGACGAGAGACCTAGAAGAGGAGGATTAACCCATGGATCCAAAGCGAGCACAAAATCGGCAGCTTAGCGCGGCGGCCCCCGATTTCGTACGTCACGTCCTACCACGTTCTCCCTTTTACAGGAGTTTTGCTCGGGCAGTTGCGCTGGGTCAGGCGCTGACGCGACGCTAATCATCCACTTCCGGTCGACTTAGCGCTACGATTGTGAACGAGAACGAGTACGACTCGAAGGCAGATCAGGAGGAGTACGACTTGTCTCTTGAATTCGACGTGGAATAACTTGATTGGATTGGGAACTTGAGCTTGGACTTGAAGAGGAGTCTACAGCGGAGTGAGCTTGGGGTTGAACCGGACGGCGGTCGAAAGTGGTGTCGTACGACTCAACTAGATCAGCACAACGCCGAAGCAACTCAATTCGAGACTCCCAAGTAGCTTCAGAACGAGGATAGCCGCGCCATTTGACGAGATACTTGAATGAAACTCCATCGCCCTTGCGATCGAGTAACTCTTCGACCAAGTACTCATCTTCAGCGAGCGGAGACGAATCGGTGACGGTGAAGTACGGACGAAGATTGGAAATGTGAACTTCATCCTTGACTTGACGATTTTCGAGATCGCGTAGACGGTAGCGAGTGGCCGAGATGGCTTCTTCTACTCGGTAGGGACCGGAGTAGAGATATTGAAGTTTGTTGGCGTGGCCAGGGATTCGACGACAAACTCTGTCTCCTGGTTTGAAGGTGACACCGAGTTTAGACTTTTGAGAGGCGGAGCGCATCGATTCGCGTTGGGCTTCTTGAGTACTTTCGAGGGCGGAACGCCACGACTCGAGAAGCTTCTTATTGAGCTCGGTGGCGTAAATGACGGCATCGGACGGAGGCCTAGATGGAAGGAACTCGAGAACAGGAGCAGGGTCAGCAAGTTGAGCTGGAAGACGAAGCTCCCGACCAAACAAGATAGCCGCGGGTGACTTGGGTACGACGCGACCGGCGGTCGCTCGCATAGACATGAGAAGAAACGGAAGGTGGTCGACCCAATGGGCGCCGCCTTCATTGGAGACTCGAGTCATCGTGAGGAGAGTTTGTTGAGCTCTTTCCACTAGCCCTACGCCTTCGTGGCGATAGGCTTCAGTAGTGCTCAAGTCCGTGCCAGTCGCTTTGAGAATTAGGTCCACTAACCGAGAGCAAAGATTCGAGCCGGCGTCGGTTCGAAGTTGGCGAGGGACTCCATAACGAGATACGATGAGACGCATGAAGACGTCCAGACATTTTGCGGACGAGGGGTTACCGTTGCAAGGCTCAGCTTCAATCCAACGAGAGAGAGAATCGACGAAAACAATCAGCTTATCAAAACCGGAGCGGCCGGATACGAAATCGTGGGTGGGAGCCATCGAAAGAATATCGCAATAGACGACGTCGAAAGGATAGGATCCGATAGAAAGACCGGATGGATGGGCGAGCGGTCGCGGTAACGGTTTGCCAAGAGTGCATTCATGGCACTCTCGAACGTACTCCGATACAGAGGCGGATAGGCCAGGCCAGTAAACTCGAGAACGAAGTAGGGTAGTCATCCTTGTCGCACCTGGGTGACCAAGGTGGTCATGGTAGGCGCGGAGGTACGTGTCACGAAGGGACTCCGGAATGTATAAACGAAGAGGAGCCTCTTCCGCCTCTGAGGAGCGGTAGTAGAGTAGGCCATCGCGAAGCAGGAATCGGGACCTTTTCTTCGACGACGAGCTAGAGTCGATCGAAGAGGAAGCTTTCGGAAGGATCGACTCGAGTTCAGAAATGATCGAGCTAGCGAACTCGTCGGTAGAGAGCGCTTGACGCAATTCGTCGGCATGAGGCACGCCCACATCGAGATACGAGGAGGTAATCGACTCCGAAGATTCCGATGCTTGACGAGCGAGCCTATCGTTTGCTTGTTGGCGGCGAGCAGTGAGGGTGGATGAAGTAACCGCGGCGGCAACTATGTCGTTAATTTCAAAAGAATCGAAAGAATGGACCTCACTCTCCTCGTGGTGGAGAGGATCGTGGTCGGGCTCGAGAGCAACTAAGCGGGACAAGCCGTCGGCGTCCCAGTGAGTGACTCCAGGTTTGTGCACGACGTCGAATCGATATTCGGCTAGCTTTAGGACCCATCGCATGAGGCGCGAGGCTGGACCACCGGTGACTTGATCTTTCATCGTGTGAAGCCAGCGCAAAGCTGAATGGTCTACGACGAGGGTGAAGTGGCGACCCCAAAGATACGGCCTCCAATTTCGGATCGATTCTAGCGCTGCTAGAAGTTCGATTTCAGTAACTGTCCAATGGCGCTCAGCCGGACTCAAACTACGACCGTAGTATGCAACAACGCGCTCTCTCCCTTCGTCGTCTTTCTGAGCAAGGACGCCGGCGATGCCGAGCTTGCTAGCACCGTCGGTCTTAACGAGGAAAGGACGGTCGTCTCGAGGAGGTGCGAGTACGGGTTCTTCACAGATAGCTTGCTTGAGATCTTCGATAGCCTGGCGACAGGCTTCTGTTTGCGACTCGACCGGGACATCGCACCCTTTCCGCGTGAGAGCGGTTAACGGCGCTGCACGGATCGCAAAACGACGTATAAAACGGCGGTAGTACGAGCACAGCCCAAGGAAAGAACGGACGGCTTCGATCGAGTTGATTTGGGTAGGGTCGATTTTTGAGACGGCTTCCACTTTCTTGGGATCCATCCGAAGACCTTCACGCGAAACAACGTGGCCGAGATATTCAGCCGAGGTGGCAAAGAAAACGCATTTCGACATCTTGCAAGTGAGGCCCGCCCAGATGAGACGTTCCAAGACAAGATCAAGACGGTGTAACATTTGTTGGAATGACGACTCTTCCCTGGCCTGCAGCGAGTCACCTACGCCTGTCGACCAGGCGCCGACATCATCCAAGTATGGCATACAAATCTCCCATGCCAGCCCACCGAGAACGGCGTCCATGAGGCGGCACATATACGAGGGACCGGATTGAACACCAAAAGGCAAGTAATTGAACTCGTACTTGCCGCGATGAGTAGTGAACGCGGTGATATGTTTATCGGACTCTTTGATCGGTATACCCCAAAAACCAGATGCTAGGTCCAGGGTGCAAAGGAATAGAGAATCGAGGTTGCCTTGGCCGGACGACAATCGGTCGATGGCTTCTACCGTGAGGGGAAGAGGGCTGTCCTCTAGACGAAGCTTGGAGTTGACGTCGCGATAATCTACGCAGAAACGTACGGAGCCATCCTTCTTAGTGACTAGCACGACTCGAGAGGCCCACGACGAGTTTGATTTCCTGATGATACCCGCGGACTCCATCTTGCAAACTTCGTCCTCTATGATCTTCTCACCCTCTCGTCCAACTCTAGACGGTGCGTGGCGGTGAGCTTCGGCTCCGGGGTTGAGCGGTAGCTCTACCTCCATCACGTGAGTGTGATTCGGGTTGGTCGGGTCAATTGCGAAAGCAGCGATACGTCGGGCTAGTAGACGACGAACTTGTTCACGTTGGGGCATCGAGAGACGGCCTTCGGGGTCGATCTTGGCTGCCTCGAGGAGCTTACATTGGTCCTCGTCGAGCGACTCAATCACATCCGGCGAGTTAACGTCACCGACGCGGCGATAAGTTCCAGCGTGAATCTTGAATCGAACCTGTAACGAAGCTACAGGATGGAACGACGGAAGATGTAGAGGTTTGGGGTCAGTATTGACCACCGTAATCGCGATGGTGTGGTTGGAGTTCGGCCTCTCTACTTGAGGGATGACGAGAGGAGAGCTATCGATCGTTTCACGCGTAGGTAGTCGGTCCACGAGCATGGCGCAATCTTCGTGTTCTCGAAGAGCTAGTGGAATTCGGACGTGAAACGTTGCCCGATGATAGGCCGGGATCGTGATAGGTTCGTGGGTGTATAGGAGGTACTCGGAGCCACATGATGCCGGCGCTTTGGCGGCAAACTCATCGGCCGTGCTGAAGAGAGGCTCGGTGACTAGCTGGTTGTCGTGGCCTGCGGCCCTCGGAAGAAGTCAGTCGTGATTGGGTTCGCGGAGGTCGGACAGACCTGTGCACAAGTCATGCTGACAGGGACCACCGCTATCGTGACGTCGAGACGCGAAAGATCGGCGGAGCGTCGGGGCTTGGACTGCCATTAACCTCAAGAGGAGCCACCGTGGATGGAGCACCGAGGGTGATAGAGCCGTCCGTGCTGTCGGAGGCGAGCTGAATCGAAGCGGCGTGCGTAGCTAAGAAGTCGTTCCCGAGCAGCAGCATCGGGTTGCCTTCAATCACCATGAACGTATGACGAAAGAGAAATCCACCGACGGAGAAAACGATCCGAGCCTTGCCTCGCGTGATAAGAGGTAGGCCGTCTGGGCCATGGAGCGGTGTCACTACGGCTTGCGGCAGCCGCTCGACGCATGCGTCGTTGGGTAGGCTGGACAAGAGGGAAGTGGTCACGACCGACGGGCCAGCTCCGGTGTCAGCGAGGGTGCTGTTGACCGTGAGAGCGGAGTCGGCCAAGATTACTCCTTCTTTGCCGGTAGCCTCGCCGGAGCGGCAGACCATCAGGTCTCGAACATATAGGCAATGCCTTGGGTAGGCAGATGGTAGGGTATCCACGACGCTCTCCGGTCGGTGCGTGGTCACGTGTGCGATGGTGTCGGACGGGGACGGGGTTGGTCGACAGCGTGGTTGCTCGGGTGAATTCGTCGTCAAAGTAGTCGTCGTCTCTTCGGGTACTCCGATTGCCGCTATCGTGGCAGAGAGCCTAGAGGCGTCGTCCTCGTTGGTAGCGGTACAGGGTGATAGCTTGGGACTAGTGTATCCCAGGCCTCTCTTGTCGGTGGGGTGCCTCGGGTGGTCGGACATCCTTTCCCAGTCTTTCTCGAGACGAGCTTGGGCTTCTGTCTTGGGTCTTCGAACTAATGAGGCTAGCTCTTCGGCGCGGATGCCTTTGGCTTCCACGAACTCGATCGGCGCTCGGACGGCAGCGGCGAGGTCGGATTCCTCGACGGCGCCTCGTCCGGCTAGAGCTTGCGCTCTTATTTCGTCAGCGGTTTCGAGCGTGACGTTGGACCATTTCTGGTCCCCGTTCACTCCGAATGATTGCCATTGTTGGCGCCGCTTCCGGAGAGTCGTCGGCGTCGTCGGACGTGGCGAGCTCGCGCGTGCCGGAGGCGGGGCGGTCCATGGAGAGAATGGGTCGTGGAAAGTAGACTCGGAGGCGTAGAGTGGCGTGTCGTTGTCGTAGTTATCGTGGGTTTCTTTTTGGTCTTCGTGGTTGTTTGTCTCGGGAGTAGCTGGACGGGAAACAACGGGGTCGGAAGAAACTTCACTAGATTCCCTCCCCCTCTCATAACGATGAAGAGCCGACCACGGCTCGTAGGCGGTAGCCTCGTTGAACTTAGTGAAGGCCGGTCCAATAGGCTGCGCCGCGCGCAAGCGAGTAGCTCCAACGCGGACAGTTTCTTCGTCGATGCCTGGTCTCCCTGTTGGCTCAAATATCGAAGAAGAACAGGCATCCAATGGATCGCCATCGCTCCAGCTACGCCGACGTAGGTGCGGCTGCGCAGAGCGCCACGGTGCGGTGAAGGAGACAGATTAGCCATGGCTGACTCACGGCCATCCACGACGCAGGTTGGCTGAAGGGGCGGCAGCCCTTTGGTGAGGTACAACCCGGTGGCTTTCTGGTGTCCAGTGCCGTGCTCCCATGGTTGGACGAATTGGGTCGGGGTCAACCCCCGACTAAACGGCGAGCTTCCGCATGCATCCGAGGGTTTTCAACCGCTACAAACGGAGCAGTGGCGGAGGCCATTGACTTGAAGACGCGGGCGGCCGACTCAAGAGCGGCACGACGTCCGGGTTCTTGTGAAAGCCATTGGCTACTGACGGCGGAGAGGTACGTGCAGGGCGGGTGGGCGATGACCAGGTCCCAACCTAGGTTTTGGACATGAAGCGCGTCGCCTTGGAAGTGGGGCACGTAATCAATCTCGGAAGGATACAAATCGCACGTAGCCACATCAGCTCCGGCGAGTAGGAACATCGAGGAGACGACGCCGCTCGTCTCGCGACGACGAGAACGCGTGGTGCGTGACAGCCAGACGTCAGCCCGTCTTGGACTCGTTGATTCATCTTCGTGAGCTCGGCGCAAAGCTCATCGAAATGCTTGGGTAGCGCGGCGGCAGGCGAGGCTAGGGTGCCATTGCGAGGCCGGCGAAGTTCTTGGGCTGCCTCCGTCAGGTGCCGAGGCAATACCACCGCAGAGCCGCTCGCTCGTGCACGAAGAGAGGCGAGAGCGTGGAGAGCGGGTGACGGGGTATCATCGCGGGTGCCGACATCGGAGTTGTTTTGAGAGGAATCGAAGGACTGGATCGCGGACGCATTGATCGCTGCCACGCGCATGATGGCGTTGGCAGTGGTATCGAGAGGCAGGCTGTGCTTGCAGGCTGCGACCGGTGGCCGCGGCGACGTAGGACGAATGGAAGTAGACTCGGATATCGACGACGTGGAGACAGGCTCGGAGGACGGGATGACGAACAAACTCGGAGAGGTGGGGTGTCGGATTGCGGCGATGGACGCCGCGGCCGCGAGACCACCGGTGAGAGACATGAAGGACATGGCTCAGAGACTCGGTTGGGCTGGCTCAATGGGCGTAGAAGCTCGGTTTGGGAGGCGGCCGTTCCTCGACGTGCAAGGGAGTTGTGGTCACTCTCCATGGTCACGTCGGGAGAGGAATCGGGCCAGGCATAGACTTCGTTGCAATCTGTCGTCGGCGGGGTCGGCGCCGGGAAAGAAGGGACTTGGCTGTCGAAGAAGCCGGCTGCGGGGAAGGCTGAGCCAGGGTGGTGGCTCTGCGGCAGCGGCTGGTGTGGGTGGTGGCCGAAGACGTTCTGCAATGCGAAGCATTCTTCGGAGGACTTGGCTCGGGCTAGCGGGTGCATGGACCGCTGAAATTACGGCGGATTCAGACTCGAATTCGGAAGACTCGGCGACTTGAGAGAGGCTAGGAGACGGCTGTGCCAGCTCTCCATGGCTCTTGACTGATGGGATGGCGTGGGAACGCCGGTGGTCGACCGCGGACTCCGCGGTGACGTTGATTTGTGCTCGGACTCGGACTCGTCGTTCCTAGCGTGCTGGACGCCAAAACAGGGCTAATTTTCGAAATGGGAACGGACGGGCCGCCAAAGGTGAAGCCCCTGGCGTCGCAACCGTCGATGAGGACGAAGCGGACGCTTGTGATGAAATAGGGGCACGGTGGCCAGCACCGGTTGCTCGGTGCGGCCGTAATCTCGGACTCGGTGAGGGCTTGATTACGCGGGCTCGGGATGCACTGTCTTGTGCAATTGGACTCGGACTCGGAACGGAAACGGAAGGGATCGGCTCGGCGGCGTGCAGCTTGCTGGAGTGGCAGGCCGGCTGCGGCGAGACTCGAAACGGTGGCTTGGACAAGGACACAGTGGTGTCGTCGAGGGCTTCGGCGTCAGTTGTGTTTGGACTCGATACGCGGTGGCTCGTGAAACGGGGCTCGGGTATGGTTGAATTCTGGACGTGACCGGAGTTCCAAATGACTCAGACTCGGGCGCGAGACCGAAGGTGAACACTCCCGGAAGGAGTGGTCGTCAGAGGCTCAGTGGGTGGCTGGAGCTCCGTTAATCCTGCGGTCGACCGCGTGGTAGGACTCGGTGACGTTGTAAACTCGGACTCGGACTCGGACTCGGATGCTCAGAACGGGTTTGCTCAAAACAGGCTTGGACTCGGACTCGAAAGAAAGTGGGAGGAACCGGAGAACTGCGCCTCCATCGTCGTAGCGATGGAGACTGGTGATACCGGTGATGACTGGACTGGGCTCAGACTCGTAGATGGCTCGCGGTGGCGTAGGACGAAGAGGGGTAATTCTGAACGTGACTTGGACTCGTACTCGTACTCGGAGACGTTTTGTGGCTCGGACATGCGAAATTTGATTTGAGAGATTGAAGGTTGGATTGGGCCTGCGGCGGCTGGATTTTCGCAGACCGTGAGGTCTTA
>CM030938.1:3143443-3162480 GCA_018136815.1 Isochrysis galbana | reverse complement strand
GAAGGCGAGAAGAGACCACTAGCTGGCAGCCTGCGCATGGATACCCCGATGTCGCCAAAGCGCCCGCGTGGAGACATCAGACATCCCCACGACCCGAGCCTCAGCATGTGAGCACGTGCCGTCAGCCGTAGACAGCACCGACGCAAACTGCTTGACACCACAAGACAAGCTGGCGAGCCAGCGAGCCAAGCTGCAGCTTGCACGTCGCCTCACACTCTCCCATAGCCATCCCTAGCACCAGCCGCACACCTCCCACAGGGAAGGCCTCAGGTCCGGGCCCCTACACCGTCGTGGTAAGCGGTACCGCCTTACACTCACGCTCCACGCGCGGGCGGGCCGACCCGACGACCTCAAAAGGTTGCTGGTTGCGACCTCAGGTTCGGTTATTTTTTTGACCGATACCGATACCTCCATGAACAAGGTATAACTTCTAGTGGAGAGCATTCCCCCCCCCCCCCCCCGTAAGAGGAAGGGGGCAACAAATCAGCATGGGGGGGGGGGGGGGGAGTCGCCCGATGGTGCAGAGGGAGAGGGGGCAAGGGCCGGGGGAGTGGGGGTGTAGTACGTAGTACGCTTGCTGCGGCTGAAAGTAGAAAGTAGTAGGTCCAGAGCCGCGTGTGCGGTAAGAATATTAGTAGTATAAAGTTTTTCAAGGATCTCTATCATGATTCTGACCCGTGGGGCTCCCTTACGTTTTGACGGGCAGCCCTCTAATTGCTAATTGAGCTCATCCCAGGCAAGCCACCCACGATCAAAATGAGTGGCACACGCTTTATTTACGACGTACATACGCCGAATTCAGCACCTGCGCACATCATGCCAATGCATGTGCAGCGTGCCCTTCGTGCGCAGCCTCGGGGCTTCTTGCATGGAGCTTTCTTGCGCACGGCGTGTCATCAGTGCACGACGTGCCAGTGAGCATGTCCTCGTCCCTCGCCCCATCCGCGCTCCAAGGCACCAACCCGAAAAGGACACGGCTGGATTGGGCACGCATCATCACAAGATACTCCTACTGGCATCGTCCACCCATGCCGCACGCTCGTCTTGCGTCACACCCAACCTCGCGGCTTGCCATTCTGCTGCGGAGTCCGGCGGCCAACGTCGCTTCGTACCGTGCAGTCGACTCGATAAGCTAGCCAGTGGGCGCATTGGCGAGCGCACACCGTACCAGTGTTCGATGCGTCAAGACTCTTTCTTGCTTTCGGGCTCACTTCCACGAAGTTTCACCTCGAGTTCGGCAAGTTGAACCTCGTCCAAGTTGGCCTGCACAGGGGGATATGAAGGGAAGTGGGCATAGTCGCATGGAAGAGATGCTGAGCACAAGACCCGATGCGCCGCCCAAGGAGCAGCGGCAACGGCAAGGTGCGAAAAATATCAACAACGAGGCAGGGTCGTCGTACCTGCTTGGAGCTGGCCACCTGATCGATGATGGTCAGAACAAAGAATAGGCAAAGGCATGCAATGAAACCATTCCAGAGGTTTCCGGGTGAGAGGAGCCCTCCTGAGCCTGGGTCGAGTGAGCCCAAGGACAGCCTTCCGTCGGTGCTCGAGACAGCCGCCGCAAGCTCGATCTGAGTCAGTCTTCCATCGCGGTCTGTGTCCAGTGCGGAGAAAACGCGTCGCACAACGGCCTCGACCTTCTTCAGAGCGTCCTCGTCACTCCACCGCCCGCCCTTGTGGACGCCACACTGCGTCGCGACAGCGCAATACTTACTGGTGAGCGCGCTCTCGCTCAAGCTCTTCATGTTGCCGAAGAGCTCATCGAGCGTGAGTCGATTTTGCATCTCGAACGTGCGCATGATTGTCTGCCGCACAACGGCGGCTTTGGCTCCCAGCCCGGCGCGCATGGGTACGGGTAGCAACGCCTCGACGTTCTCAAGCCCATGCACAATTGTCGAGAACGTGGACGGCGAGAAGAGCCAGATGCAGACCGCGGATTGCAGCGTCGTCTTTACGAGGGACTTGCCGAGCAGAGTAGCGCCAAAGAATGTCCAGAACGGCATCTCGAGCCAGCCGCACGCCATCCCACACATGTCGAAGGCGGCGTTTGGCCACGAAGCAAGCAGGAATATTCCGAGGAATCCATTGCGGCGCGTGAAGTCAATGGTCCACACCTTGACGCGCGAAATCAGGTCGCTTTTCGTCATGGCCTCCTCGAGCTCAGCATCAAACTCTCCCGCCCGCTTGCCAGCGCGCTTGGCGGCACGCGTGACGAAGTAGGGGGGGAGCTCGCCTATGGCGGTGCCTGCGCCCCAGACAATGACCGCAGGCCAAACGAGGAGCAACTTGTTGAAGAAGGTGTCAGTGCCGTCGCCGTGTGTCCCGTATGGCTCGAAGAGGCAGGGATGGTTGTAGATGGTGTTGAAACGTGTAGACTGGTGGACCTCTACCTCTGCGACGATGCGCATCACGAACGGCCAGAGGAACATGATCCCCGAGTGGAGCCCGGAGCCAAAGCCAATGGACGAGAGGATGCCGAGAATGAGCCACCACGCTAACTCATACGCATAGAGTGAGGGCAAGAAGAGGAAACCGCCTCCAGCGGCAGCGGTGGCGACTCCAGTGCCCGCAATGCACGTTGGCGGCACGTAAAGCTCCGGTGCCGCGAGGTGGGTGAACAGCCAGCCGAGCAATAGGGGATAGAGCAGGTAGAGCGCAGGCGGGCTGATGGCGAGCCTCGTGAGCGTTGTGAGTGCAAACTCGATGAGTGCGCGTCCAAAGAGCGAGAGTGTGCGGATCGGGCTGAGAAGGAGGCCAACTGATGCCTCGCGCTGCGCCGCCAGCTCTTTGCGCCGCGCGTCCAGCCTGGCGGCAAGCTGATCGTCAGTCACCACTGGCCGCCGCTCACGTGTGGGGCTCTGCTCTTGGCTGGGGCTGCGTGAGGGCATCGCGTGGGGGGAGGGGGGGGGGGGGGGGGGAGGGGGGGGGGCGGGGGGGAGAATGCGCACGCCGAGACGGAAGGGGAAGAGGGGGGAGGGAGGGGGGGAGAGGGAGAGAGAGAAAGAGAGAGCGAGAGAGCGGTAGGCGCGAGCCCGAGGCCCCGACCTCCCTTGGGGGCGCCCGGGGGGGGGCGGGGGCGATGAAGAGACGATGAAAGGAAGGGAAGGGAAGAAGAAAGAAAGGGAAAGATCACAGGGAAGAAAGGATGGGGGATGTTGAGAGGAACGCACGCGGGCGGGGCGGGGCGATGCCGGGGGGGGGGGGCGGGGCGGGGGGGGGGGGGGGGGGGGCGGAGCTGTCCCTGTAGCGAGGGAGATGCCGGGGGGGGAGGGGGCTAGTCTTGTAGAGCATCTCGTTGGCTAGAATGCTAGCCACATACTCATGACGTTCATCCGACGAGCCTAGATGGCGTATGCGTATACTGTGTATAATACACAGAGCCGTATACACGTGTATAATACACAGTATATACCCTGTATACACAGTATACACACAGTATACACAAGGCGCGCGCAGCGCGCCTCGTCATAGCCGCAGCAGCACGGCGGGCGGGAGCAGACCCACCGAAACCAGAAACACCACACAGCCATTGCCAGCCCTTATAGTTATCTAGATCTAGATCATCATGTGTGTGTAGGCCAACATGTTACATGCTCTCACATGTTGTAACTACAAACATCAAAAATGACATTAATAGCAGCTAACAATCAATAGCCCGCTCGTCCGCTCGTGCACACACACACTACAGTACACACACACACACACTGTCAAAGAGTCAAAGTCAAGCCAATAGTGCCAGGATGCCAGGATACTGGCCTCACTAGACACATCATGTGTGTTACTATATACTATATCTACATGAGAGGATGGCAGATGGCAGTGAAATACACCATTCAGGATTCAGGAAGGCGGGTGATGATGTGGGCGATGGGCTGACGATGGGTCCCTATGTCCCTATACATACATACAAAAATAGTCTATATAGTGCTGTATGTGTATGTATGTAAGTATATATATATAGCCTCCCCCCCTACCCCGTATGTGTATTATACAGCTGTGTATACAGTGTGTATACATGCCAGACCCGTATACACGCGTATAATACGTATACGCGGGCCTGTCGGTGTGTATACGCCATCTAGGCCGACGAGCCGCCATGCATCTACATGGGCATGGTAAACACGGTTTTACCGTCTTTGTACGGAGGCCGAAAACAGCCCGTTTTCACCGTGTTGCAAACGCCCTAGCCCTCCCTAGCAGCATGCCGTGTTTGCGACGTTCCCGTGTTTCTAGTTTCAGTTTATTCAGTTTCTAGAAAAGCCAATAAAAATAACTAAAAGCAGAGGCAGGCCGATTTCAGTTTCCATTTTCAATTTTTGCTGTGTTTAGAGGCCCCCCCTCCCGTGTGCCGTGTTTCACATCTAGCAGGGCCATGCACTAACCGCGCATACCCCCATCGCCATCGCGGGGTAGGGGCTCCGTTGACTCCGTTGCCGTCGAGGGCTATGGACTACGGACCCACAGCACTGCTAAGATTGTTTTACTCACACTCACACGCTAAACCAGCAACCAAATAAACCCATCCCCGCCACCTGGCCCGAGGTAGAGCACCTAGGCCCATCCCCAGACACTAAAGGAAAAGGAATGAGGGGGGGGGGGGGGGAAGAAGGGAGTTAGAGAGGGGATATAAGAAGGGCGTTGGAACTAGTGAGGTAGCAAGTGCCGTGCCCAACATAGGGGTTGGCGCCGAATCTTCATATTTTTGGTACCAAATGTCGGATGAAAAAGTCGAGAAGCTGTGCGCTCCCCTGGATTTGATGAAGACTCGAACGGATGCAAGCCAAAATTTGTGCGCAGCAATCTACCTGAACACGTCGCATGACTTTGGTGACGACACGACGTCACACTGGGCATTCCTTCCAATCCAGGTGGTCATCCCCGATCGTTTGGGAGGAGGTACGAAACCTCTTGAGCCGTGACTAGATACCCGCTGGCCTCAGCAGTGTTTGTATCTAGCGCGACGTCGAGTGATTTCCGATTAAGGCCGCGCTCCCTCGCAAGTAGCAATACGATCGAAGGCAAATCTGTGCGAGGCGAGCGGAGGTTTCTCAGTGCCCATGACCAAGACAGTGCATCGGGCACTTAGGTGCAACGTAGTTTGTTGGTTTGTGCGCTGACACCTTGGCGGTCTACAGGGCACTGAACGCGCGCACATATGGCATGCCCAAAGACGCAGAGCGTACGCCGCTCAGAATCCAACGATTGGGGTAGGTACCGTTGAGCGATGCTGTCAATCTCGTCGAGGGCACCTCTCGCGTAGCCATCAAGCAGCGTGCGGACAGTCTCGCCCTCAGCGTGGTAGTCGCGTAGCGGCGCGTAGCCCAGCTTGCGGAAGATGGCGCTACCTTCTGGTTGCATCGTGCCATCATAGAGCGCCTGGCTACGCACCAGTTTGATCTCACCTGAGCCGGCAGCCAGCTCGCCAAGCGCGAGCGTGGCAGTCTCGACGCAGCGGCCGGCAGCGGAGCAGATGACCAGCGGGGCAAGCGCGCCAATGCGGCGGAGGTAGGTAGAGCCGGCGAGGCGCGCATGCGCTCTACCCTTGTCTGAAAGCACGCGCGCGATGTCTGGCGTCGTGGGGGCCGTGCTCCCATGCCGGATGAAGGCGAGGTCCAGCCGAGACAGGCCGGCCCGCATCCTCATCCGCACCGCGCGGCCGACGGAAAGGAGCCTTCCGCGATTTAGACCGCGCCGTCGAGGTACGACTACTCTAGAGTATGGTTTCAAAGGTGGTTCCTCAGGCTCTGTCTGGTGTTGCAGGACTACTGTGTGTCTTGTGTCTTGTGCTGCCATGTCTGGGAGGGTGGTCCGTACCTCGACGGCTCCGCCACGAGATAATCCGATCACCTAGTGGCACAGGAGGAAGGAGGGAACCGAACCGCTAGGGGCTGGAGCACCCCGCCCAATCCAAGCACCCCCACAACCCGAGCCCCTACGTAGCGCACAAGGCTCATAGGTTTAAAAAAAAAGAAGCAATATAGAAACCGATAGCCCGATGGTACAGGAGGAAGGAGTGGAAAACCTATCGGGGATCGGTGCACACCGTCTGCTGCAGGAAACCCCATACACCCAGCCCCTAGGTAGCGCACGAGGGACGGGCCGCAAGGCAGGTGGAGGGGGGATGAGAGCGGCGGGCGAGGCTGCATGTGTTAGAGTGCAGAGTCGCGCGAGCATGTGTTAGAGTGCAGAGTCGCGCGAGCGGCGAGAATATTAAGAATTTTTTTTACGTAGCGCACAAGGTGAGGAGCCGCAAGGCAGATGTAGGAGGGAAAGTTTAGGGGGATAGGGCGTGGCTACACGGTACAGTCCTAGAGCCACGGGCGAGGCGTGAATATAAAAAGATTTTTTACTATGTGAATGTGAGGTAAAGGCATGTAATTGTCCAGGGCTAGCTCTAGCTACCAAGAGTAATGCAGAAATAGCAGCATTGTAGGCCGTTAGTGTTGGGGCGTCAGCGTTTCTATTCCAGGCGAGGTAGGATCAGACCCGAGGGATGACGTGTGGTATATGGTTGTGTTTTACCTAGGCGGAGAGGTTCATGGGTACCCATGATGGCGAAGGCAAGAAAAAAGCAAATCTAGCATTCCATCCCAAGGCCAGGCAACACGGAATACGTAGAGGAAATCTGGGCCATCACTTAGCAACTACAATTTGACCGCCGCTTTGGAGGGAGCCTAGCCATTGTGCGACGAGGGAGACCACTTGTTGGAGCTAGTCGTCGGGCCGCCACTGAGCTTTATCGCGATCGGCAAGAGTGCAACAGATTGCAGGCTTGGGCTAGGGCTATGCGGAGGGCGCTTATACAGAGGGCTTGCCCTCTTAGACATTTCGCAAGAGCTCACGCTGACCACCTAATCTTCAATCGCACCACCGGCCGTCGTAGAAGCACAGTCTTTCGCCACTTGCACATCTTGACGGCATCGATACCGATCCTGCACTTCCCTGGCTGCGGCTCTTGCATTCGACAGTTCGGCTAGCTGCACGTTGGAGTTGAAGAGTGCCTCGAGGAGGGTGCGCCGAGAAGGTGAGCCCAAACCGTTTCCTCGTTCGATCGTCGAGGTCGCGTGCGATGGTGGAATACGCTTGAGGACCACAGATGCTTCGAAAAGAGACTCTGGGCTACTCGAAAGCGGTGCGGCGTCGCAAGTCGCACCGACAATTCTGCCATACATGCGAGACCGCGTCGGAGTGGCAGGTGCGCACTGAGCGCAGGGCGTGCGCAACACGGGCCGCGCCGTATCAGCTGCTCTCCCCGCCGTCCCGCCGCCTACCTCCTTCATTGAGTGCTCCTTCCCGTCCCATGAGCTTTGTGGAGCGAAATCTCTGAGAGCAATGGTGTCACGTCTGACCGCCTCCTCGCCTTTCTCGTTTGTCGAAGCCTCCGGTGAAGCCGCCACCGCCATTGTATGCTCAGGGTACAGCACTGAGCCCCGAATATCGACCGACCTCACGGATTCCTCGCCGAGAGCATTCGCTTCTAACGAGGCGATCCTGGCCTTCTCAATGGCGCAGAGGTCTCTGAGCCCACGGTCAGCAGAGTGCCGCACAACGGCATAGCCGCAGTCCCGAGTGAGTGAGCCGTACTCAGCGCGCCCGGCTTTCAACCCCTCTTTTGGGGGAATCGAGTCCGTTCGAAGTATGGGTGCCGACGCCCATGCGCAACAGCATCTTCTTTCTCTTCCCATCAACAAATCCGCATGCTGCTTGCCGGATGGCGAGGTTTGAGCAGCCCCCGGGTGTGCCTCGTAAGATGACACAGTCGCTCGCACGAGATCGTTGACAGCAATGGTGGGTGCCGTGATGGACTTGGCGAAGGCCATCAAATCCGAGGCTAGAGCACGCCGTGCGTCCAAGCCATCCCGCTTGAGCCACGAGACCGACCGCTCCAGAGCCACTGCCCGCGACGTGGCAATCGCTCGATCTCGCACAGCAACGGCCAGCATTCCCTGCAGCGCCACTACCCCTGTCTCACGCGCCTCACCCAGTGCCTCATCTTGACGCCGCAGCAGCTTGCGAGCCTCTTGCAGACGGATTTCGGATTTGTTGAGCTCCCCTAGCAACCGAGCATTCTCGGACTCCATCGTAGCCATCCGTCGATTCACACCTCGCAGCTCACGTAAAGACGACTCAGCTGTCTCCAGCCGCAACTTCAGCCGTGAGACCTCACTCTCCGCAAGCGCCGCCTTCGCCTCCGCTGCCGCAACGAGCCCATCTGCGTGAGCCAACTCCAAAACCCAGCCCTCTGCGGGCATACCCTCTGCATCCCGCGATAATGCTGCCTCCCTCCCAACCTCCACTTCCCTCACCGCTAGTGCAGCACGACTGAGCGCGAGCTTCCGTGCCAAGTCATCCGACGCCCGCTTACGTGCCAGGTCATCCGCGAGAAGCCTTCGTGCTATGTCGCCAACTGCCTCGTAGGCTCGTGCTGCCTCAGAGGCCGAGCGCTCCAATTCGTCCCGCTCTATCAGCGTTGCGTCCTTAGCCTGTGCCGCACGCCGCCGCTCCACCTCAGCCATGCGCACCGCCGCTTTCAGCTGTCCCTCCATCTCGTTGAACTCTGCCGCGGCACATTGTGCCACCACCTCGACTTCTGCCTCTGCTGCAGAGCGCAATTGCGCAACCTCAGCGCGAGCTGCTCGCACCTCTGCCCTTAGCGTTGCGTGCTCAGCAGCCTTGCTCTCTGCCATCTCCGCCTCCGCCGCTAACTCCGCCGCCAAGTGGTTGTTCGCACCAGTCTGAAGTTCCGTCTCCCGTCGTCTCGCAGCACGCATTGCTGCCCCAAGATCGTCCTGTGCCTGACGCAAATCGCGCTCAAGCCTCCTCACATCTTCCTCTGCCGCGCCGACGACCCTCAAACGTTCTTTCGTGGCTTCAGCCCGCTCGGCGCTCAAGCGGGCTTCCAACCTCCATCGCTCATCCATAGCGTGGGCCGCCACGCGTGCCGCCTCGTCCGCCCCTTCACGTCGCGCGTTCGAGAGACAAGCGCGCAGCGTAGCAATCTCTGCTTGGGCCTGACTTCTCTCTGCCTGCGCAGCATCCTCAACACGGCGTACCGCAGCCTCCCCCGCACGAATCGCCTCGATGAGCGCTTCCTCACGCTCAATCAAACGCGAACGAAGCTGAGCGGCTTCGTAGGCTTGGGAGCTCAGTCGGCGCGTGACGGCACGGGCAAGACACTCCTCCTCGTCCATCATCCGCATCGACATGCCACTAGAAGGTGGCGCGGCCTCGGTTTCGGGCCTCTCAATTCTATCAATGCGCCTCAACTCGGGGTCAAGGGGCGACGTCGTGAGCAAATCGTCGGGTGGAAAACCATCGGACAACACTGGGCTGGTAGTCCTCGCGTCGGCCCGTCCGTCGCGAATTTGGTCATTAGGCATGCGATGTGTGTACTCAGGGGCAGCCTCGGCGCTGCTACCCCCAGAAGCTAACGTGGCGCACCTGGCAATGTTCTGGAATGCCTGCTGTCCACGGTCAACCGGAGAAGTGTGCGAGAGCAGCTCCTCCCGCCCGCAAATATGCGTGGGAGGTGTGCATGGAGATGAGCAGACGGCGACACCTCCGCTCTCCCAGACGGTCTCGGCCGTCCCGGTTGGCGAGCTGAGCACTAGCTCATCATCGCCACAGGCAGCCCCGAGCGTGTGGCTGAGGAAGCATTCCCACGCCGCCTCCGGCTCGTGTACGTCGGCCCACGCCTCAATAGTTAGTGCTTCAATAGTCGACTCCTCGACAATCGGAGATTCAGCCGCCGGAACCCCAGTAGCTCGAGGCTGGGCACCCTGAGTGGAGCGCAGCCGATGGTTGCGGCTCGGCCGCTGGCTCTGCGTGAGAGCCGCCAGCTCAGGGTGGCGGTGCCTCACCTTGCGCGCCGCGTCGGGCGCGAAGACTCGACGCGCGCATCGCCCACGTCCCCACTCCTCCCCACTGCCCTCGCTCGGCGCGCAGAGCGAGAGCGGCCGGTTGGTCTGCGGCATCCGCCCGCCGCGCCGCGCGGCGCCATTCAACAGACACGCCTCTGCCTCACCCGCGGGAGAAAGAGAGGGGCGCGGCGGCGCGCTCCATTAGGACCAAGTATAACCTTAGTAGTAGTGGAGGTCAGTCTTGAGTCTGTCTTGAGGGTGAGGGTGCTGATGTACTTCTAAGGGTAAGGGAGTTCAATTTGCAATTTGAGAGCAGAGAGAGATCCAGGATCGGGATATACAGTCCATGTTATCACGAATACAAATACAAAGCAGTAAGCGATAAGCGAGCTGCGTTTGCGTTTGCACGTGGGCACAAACGAATGTCGAATGTGGGCATTCCGAATCCGAATGCGAATGCAGCCGCGCGCGCGCGCACGCATATTGCATACTGCATATTGCTCACTTCAATAATATTCCTATAATGTGCGGGCCATCGGAGCGCACGAGCGCACGCATACACGTCCGTTGCGGAGCGCCACTCTTCATCTGTACAACTGCCATAGGATGCCCCCCTCCCCCTCCCCCCCAGGGGGTGCCGGGGGCCGGGGCCACGAAAGGTGGGGCTCAAAAGACAAAAGAGGCGCGATAGCGGCGTTCGGCGTTCCGTACGCCCTACGCTGTGCCTCACTGCGGTAGTCCTGGGTAACGTGGCTGCTAGCGGGTTGGCGCACATGGCTATAGATAGTGCTACTGCTGTGGCAACGTAGCAATAGTACGCGGCACGCGGCACGCGCGTCTAATTCTCACTAGAAAAAACGTTAGCAAAAGTGTCAAAGAAATACGAGACGTCCATTGACGATTGACCCCGATTCGCGCTCAAACCACAACACACAACACATAGGTGCCCTCGGAAGCGAACGCGAACGTCCAACACAAGATAACAAGCCACCCATCCGCCATCCGAGTCCACCTGCAGATAGCGAGAAGGATAAGGCGTGCCCCGAGCACCTAGAACCTATCAACCTATCCTCATGACGAGGCCCAAGGTAGCGCACCTGGGCCAAACCCCCGAAACCGAAGACAAAGGAATGAAAAGGGAATGGTAACGAGGGGAAGAGGAGGAGGTAGAAGGGGCTATGTGAACAGGGCGGTAGTGGCAGTAGATACTGGTGCCGACAATAGGTGCTAGCCTAGAATCTAGAATCTTTAGATCTTTTTTTTTGGCAGCAAGGGTCCCTGTATTCTCGAGCATACCTCCTCCACCCGTTCGACCACAGCAAAGTCTTATCATCGCCCTTACCCAACAGAAGATTCGTGGTCACTAGGACGGCATTGCTTGGTGGTTGGTGGCAGGCATTGGCCGTCAGTATATCTTGCAAAGGACATGTGCATCGTAGCATTGCCAGATAAGCAAGAAACACCACTCGGTATCAAGGAGACTACAGGCTCAATTTTGCGCATTGAAGACGCACTCGGCATACAAGTCTCACCGCATGGCCACCGCATACCTCCAATTTAGAAGGAGGCTCTTGTTCTTCCACTCAAACAAGAGCGTGTGCGGACTCAAAATCGGATCCGCCATGCCAACGTCATCCACGCGGGGAGTACCGACAACGGGCCTTTTATTGAAGTTCTTTTCATCGGCACACCAGCATCCATGTACCACCACTCACATCTCGAGTGCCGGGTACACATTCGTAGCTATTTATGAAGCTATGAATGTCATTCCATTACAAGATGCTGTGGGTCGACGAGACACGCTGCTTGCACTGCTGCGGGCGTGAGGGGTGCATTGAGTAGCAGCATTCGCGGGGCTCCTTCTACCTCAGCACGTGCCGCAAGTATGGCCGATCGTGCTGCAAGGAAGGCGGAGACTGCGAGGGCCATGGGGGGCTCCGCGCAAGCCTTGGAGTGAAGAGTGGCATTTGGTGCGGGATTTGGGGCGCGCGGCAAGAAGGTGATATTCAGCTCGAGCGGAATGTCGTGTACGGCCGGAATCTGATGGAAAAGAGGAAGAGGCATCCATGTCGTGTCGCATGATTTGGGAACACCCCCTAGAATGTCTGCTTGCGAGTGTTTTGGGAAGCTCTGAAGGCTGAAGGCATTACACATAGCTAGGGTAGGGAAGCTCACCTTGTACTCCCATGTGCCGATTGTCTTGTTGGAACCCGTTGGCGAATGTTCAATCGTTTCTGAGAAAAAAAGCCCAAGAGCCATGACGAAGCCGCCTTCCACCTGTACAGCAGGGCGGGACGAGCTTACGATGAAGCAGATTGGAACTGCGCGAGATATCAAGTCTCATTCAGGTATCGGCTGATCGAGTGATAGCGTGCATGCGGCCGCAGCCAGGGAAAGCTGCTCATGAATCTCGCACCTGGCCTAGATCGATCTCAGGGTTCAAAGGCGTGCCCTACCGGATGTAAGCACAGGGTGGGCCATCGGGTGTGTGAATAGGGTCATATCATCGGAACTCCAGCCCACTTCTTATCAAGCCGCCTTCAGATGGCACCAAGAAGAACGAATTTTGCAGCGCATGCATTGCTCTGGTTGGCATCATCTAGTGGGGCGAAAGGGGGCATTCCCCTCCCTCCCGATACCTGCCCCCTGATTTGCCCTCCTTCAGTTACCTGATCCATTAGTAGGTCGGCCCTCCTCACAGCAACTTCTCCTGACAAGCAGTCTACCTCAACCTCGCAGCACGCCACACCCTGAGTAGCGTAGTCGTAGCCAACTCCTGGCCCAGCGGAAGCGCCGCCGAACCATCCGCTTGCTTGCAGCGACGTCCCGGCTGCCGCAGCAGCTGCCACTGCCGCCGTCCACTCGGAAGCACAAGGCGGCTCCGGCAAGTCCATGGTAATCTTGTTCGAGGGGGAGGCCGATGTGGCAGCACTCGTGATTGCGCTAGGAACATTTGTTCCACAAGCGGGAGTCGCAAGAGATTCCTTGCTTTCCCATGGCGACTTGGGCGGCTTGCGGTAGGGGTCAATCAAGGCGCAGAGCTTGACAGCGGCATCAAGGACCGCCTTGACAACGCACTCCGAGGTCGCCGAGCCTCCGGTTCCAAGGGAGCCCGGAGACGACAGACTTGAGGTGTCTGCGACATTAACGAAGGAGAGCGGGCAGCGGAGACCGAATGCAGCAGCCTGTGCCACGCAAGATCGGGGGTAGATGTTGAAGGCTCAGAAAGTAACTCGGGCAAGTGTGCTAGGGATAGGACCTAGTTTTATCATCGCCCCTCCGCCCAATGGACCGCAAGCTTAAACAGCCGCGAGTTGCCCCTTACTCGTGGCGCAATCACCTGTGCAGCTTTCGTGTGGATCCCTTGCCCAACCTCGCACCCACCATGAGTGAGCAAAACAGATCCATCTGGCATGACGCTGAGGTTGCACGCCTCGTGATAGTCCGTTCCCGAGACACTGATGCCGTATTTCGTCGGGATGAGCGAAATACCGCGTTTGCGCCACCGATTAGAACGATTGAACTCAGCAACGGCGGCTCGGCGTTTATCAACCTCCCATCGAGTGCGTGCGGCATCCCACATGGCGGGAAGATTCCAGTTGTAACCACGCTCACCAATCACGACGCCGCGCAGCGCGCGTTCACCCTTTTGGTAAAAGTTGAGTCTGCGCAAAATATCAGGTTGGATGTCTGCCGTTTCAGCCGCCACTTCCATTGCCATCTCGTGGAGAGGTATGGATTGGATCACTCCGGGAGCCCGACAGGCAGTATTGCCAGGGAGCGATGAATTCGTGAATGTTCCATGTGCCGCAAAGTCGGCAGCGGAGTAAGCGTTGTCAGACCATGCAACTCCCATGGACATGTCACCAGAGCCACCGTCCGTGACTCCCGAATCCCACGACATGTGCAAGGAGAGCGAGGAAACTAGGCCAGAAGGCGCCACGGCAAGTTTGAACTGGGACATTTAGGGCGAGAGGTTAGTGGGCGAATGAGCGCAAAAGTCAATGGCCTCGAGGTGGCAGTAAGCTTTCTATCACGAGCTCCCAACGCCCTTCAAGCGGTGCTTTTCCTCAGCCATATGCAGTCATGAATGGCAAGAGCCCGGGGCTGAGGATCCTTGCGTTAGAGCCCTACAGCAATTAAATGCAGCTGCAGCTGCAACACGGCCACTAGCGTCAAGGTTGCGTAAGGCGTACCTCTCCATTCATTGGAGCGCGTCCTCCAGTAGCAGTCATATCGTCAACGCGTTCGTTGTGCATCAGGACGGGCCTCTTGTGCTTCGCCGCGGCGAGAGCGGCGGCGACAGCCGTTGGCAAGTGGGCTTGGAGCTTGCCGCCGTAGGCACCCCCCACTCGGCGCATACGAACGTCGACTTTGGCTGCGGGTATGCATAGGGCGGCGGCCACCGTAGCCTGATGTGAAGGGGGATTGCAATTTGGACGTCAGCAATCCTCCTTGATGATCGGCAATCGCCATGAGCTCAGAAGTCTGGTCACCTGTGTAAGCGTCGGATTCTGATGTCCGCATGTTATCTGCATCCCGCCACCTTCGACGGGCACCGCATTGGCTGTGTTGGTCTCGAGATAGAAGTGGCGCTGACCACCGATGGAGAAGGTGCCTTCCACCGCAATCTTGCCCTCGGATCGGGCAGCGGGCCACCACGCCGAAACGGGCCTGCCTATCACGATACTGTTGTGTGCAGTGTTGTCAGGATTTAGATGGTCCTTCTCTCCTCCGGGAGGGTCCGAGCGGAGGAGTGAGTCCCCTTTTGAATTGACATTGGTGGCGTGAGACATGTCGAGCTTGGCCGGATTACCTCGCAGCGCGGATGCCATGTTATCTTTATAAGCACTCGGCTTGACGTCTGACTTGGCAAAGTGTTGGTTGGCCTGTGCAGTCTCACGCAAGATGTCGTCCACGTTGAGACCATTGCGCTTTGCAAACCCGCGCGAGGCGAGACGCCGTAGCGCTGCGCGGGCGCGGTCAGCACTAGCTTGTACACGGACAAGTGATAATTTGGGTTGGTCAGGGCCGAGAGAGCCTGCAGTAAAGAACAGCCTCGCAAGTTGAGCTCCACGTCTCGCGTGGGGCAGGGAATCGGCGACCACGACAGCCACGTAGGCGCCTACATTGGCGCAGGTTTGACCCACGGGCAGCAGGTAGAAGGGTGAGGTGTCTGAGTCGTTAGCTGCGGTTGCATTGAATGAGGCATTGGGAAAATCCGATGACGTCACAACGTCGATCACGCCGGGGGAAGAAAGCGACCTGGAGGGCAAGAGCGCGACATGCGTCATACGAGGCCACTCTGCTCTTTGAAAGAAGCAAGAGTGAGGGGAGCATGGTGGTCAGCCCGGAGGGGGGCAAGAGGTCAGTGATACTAGATGCAAACACAGCTACTGGCTCCGGGACGTCAACTCACAAGCTATAATCAGTCGCGGCGAGTATTTGGCTAGCGGTCCCATCTGGGGCGAGCACAAAGGCGGCATATAGCTGGTTCGAGGCGGCAAGTGTGTCGGACGAATACATCGCTTCGCCTGACGCCTGGTGAGAAGGACATGGCGGTCGTGATGGAGGTTTGTGATGAGAGATCGGGCCAAGTCAGACACGAAGCGCCGCTAGGCCAAGGTGCAGCCGGAGCACTTCTCAACGACCCGAGCTGGACTACTTGAGCCCTTGACCTTGTGTGGCCCTCCCTATATCAAGTGTGGTGCGGTCCCTAATTTTGCCCACCCAGTATAGCACCTGCAGAAGCGATGACAACTTGGGCATTGGCAGCGAAATCGGTTCTAGTGATGAGTCGCTCACTCCGATTGCCTGCACACCGCTGCTAACCGGACGGTCATCCGCGGCTCCAAGAGAATCCGCTACAGCAGACACCAGCCTCGGGGCTATAGCTCCGCCACCCGCTTCGTGGAGAGCTCCAAGCACCGCCTTGTAAGCGAAAGCGGCAGCTAAGCGCACTCGCTGCTCGCGGGGTGCTAGATGAGACTTTGCTGATGCGGAGCCCATGTCTGCATCGACGGCGGCGGCGGCGGCGGCAGTGAGGACCGACACAAACGCACGTGTCGCTGCTGGCTCGCCAAGTTTGGCACCAAGAATCGGCGCAAACACCACGGGGGGTATGGTCCACGTGCCCGTCGAGACGAGTCCGCCGAGAGCACCTTGCGCCGCTGTAACACTTCCCGCTTTTCCACCGCCGGTGCCACCGTCGACCATGATGCGTAGCGCAATCAGGGCATTCAAATGAGCGTGCGCATTGGCATGGCGAGACGAAACCTTGTCCGCAAAGCAGAAGGTCCACGGCCGCGCCGTTGCGCATGCGCTCCGAGCAACGCCGTTCGGGGGCGGATTCTGCCCGGCGCCTCCACCGCTTGGACCGGAAGCTGGGGCTTCTGCTCCACCAAATGCTAGCGGCAGGCGCAGAGCGAGGATGACGATTGGAGCAGAGGCACGTGATGGGGGTGGAGTAATCTGGTTGGAAGATATGAGCACGGCATTTCCACTTTCACCGCCACCAGCAGCCTCATTCGGGGAGTATTGGAGAATCGATGCGTGGGCCCCAGCCGAGAGGTAGGAATCGACAGGGACTACAGCTGTGGCAGTGGGCTGCCAAAGGTGGAGCTGAGCACGGCAGCCCACCAAAAGCGTGGCGATGTCGGATGGAAGCGCTGGGTGCGACCGTGCAAGTGCAAGGTTTCCCGCCCACGACCCGACAGACCGGACCTGTTGGAAGTGCGATCAAAGAATTGGATAGATCAGCCGAGGCATGGCAAGCAGCTCTCGATGGAGAGCATTCCCTGAACCACGAGAGCATGATCACGTGCCCGGCCAGCAAAAGGGCAGTCTCCACAGGGTCTTCCAAGCTCACCTGAGTGCTAGCCACCCGCCCTAGGTGCCTCTCGAGGGCGAGCGCCATAGGTGCGGCAGGAGGAGAGGCCGCAGCAGCTGCAGCCAAAGCGGTGCGAAGGGCGTCGATCGAAGTAGCAGCGCCGGCCGTGAGAACGTTTGTCTCTCCGTCAAAGGAGGGAACGGCTGACATGAAGGCAGGGAGCGGGGTGGATAATTGTTTCAGTAATGGGGCTCTGCTCAAAAAGGTTGGAGGCGAGGGATTGCCATTTGTGCGTCGGGATGTAAGACAGGCACGCATGTGGTGACATGCAATGCATTGGCGCATGCGCAATGAGGTTTCGGGGGAGATTCGGTAGTACAAAGCTGCTCCACGAGCACACCTGCAATCTCCGGGACCACCGAGACGTCAATGATGTCCGCGTCAGCCTGTGGCGGCAGACCTCCAGCAGTTGGGCCGTCTTCGGTGTAGTACTTCGCCACACCCATCCCGGTGTTTGCACAAACAAGCGATGCGCTAGGTGCCTCATTCAGCGCCGAGGCCATACTGGCGAGCGAGGAAGGCCGATAGTACCGCACACCATTCGATTCGTATCGAAGGGTGGTGCGTGCGCGGGCTCGGTCAGCAATTGCTGGGGGAGCATCGACCGCTTGGAGAGCTTGTGCCGCAGCGTCACGTGGTGTGGCCGAAGCTGTGTCGGAAGCGGCGGAGGCAGAGGCGGACGACGAGGCAGCTGGAAGTGCATACTTGGCCATGGCGGCCGTAGCGGCTGCGCGCCTCTTACCCTTCCACTCCTCCAGCTTGGCCTCACATAGCCTTCCGCACGGAGCGCCTGTCCGAACATCATGGCATGCACAGTCGGCCTCGATGTCCATAATCCGTGTCGTCTGTGCTCGCCCCACAGACGCATCATCTCCTTGCGATGAGTGCGCGCCATAGAAGCCGCCGCCGCAGTCGTGAGCGCCGGGCGGGGCGTCGCTCTCAGACGAAAAGGCCTCCTTGAACGCCTGGAGAATGGGCCGGTAGCCTGTGCACCGGCACAGGTTGCCATCCAAGGCGCGCTCTATCTCCTTGGGGGTCAGGTCGCGACCAGTGGCCTTCTTCTCGTGTGCTGCAAGGAGCGCGGTCATCGCTGTCACCCATCCGGGCGTGCAGAAGCCGCATTGCGATCCCTGACCGTGAGCGATGGCACTCATGGCAGGCGAGTACCCCTTGGCCTGCGAACCCAAGCCCTCGACCGTCGTTATGGCCAGCCCGTCGCATGCACACAACAACCGGAGACACGCATTGATGGCACGCGGTTCGCCATCAGCGCCAACGGCAATGACGGTGCAGGCGCCACATCCACCCTCGCCGCAGCCGACTTTGGTCCCCGTAAGCCCCTGCGCACGTAGCCAGTCGGAGAGCACGAGCGAGGGCGATGGGTTCTCGAGCGTGAAGACTTGCCCATTAACACTGAGCATGAGCTGGGAGACAAGTGCCACAGGCACAGGCGGCGGCGCGAGGCGGGCCTCGACGAGGGGCGCAGCAACCATGTAGACCTCGGTGGCTTGTGGCACCTCCTCTTGCACCCTGCTTCCACGCCCAAGCGCCGAGAGCAGCCAGAACACGAGGATGAGCAGCAACGCAGTCGTGGAGGCAGCGAGTGCATGCTGTGTGCCCACGCTCTCACTAAGCTGGGCACGCGAGGCGAGGAGACCGAGACCGAGCCCAAGCGCGAGAAGGATAGGCTCGTACTGCCGCGCTCGTGCCTCGCGCCCCTCCCGCCATGTGGGCGAGGCGGGCGTATAGGCTGAGAGCAGAGGCTCCTGCAGTCCCGCGCGCGCGCCCCTCATCCCGCGGACGGCCCCCCCGCCCCCCCCCCGCCCCCCCCCGCCCCCCCCCGCCCCCCCCCGCCCCCCCCCGCCCCCCCCCCGCCCCCCCCCGCCCCCCCGCCGTCCGCCCCGCGAAGGCTGCCCCCCCGCCCCTCTCGCCAGGTTCAACCTATTGTTAAAATAGAGGATCTAGGTGGAGTAGGGGTTGTTACGTTGTTACGAGTGTGCCAAAATGTGCATATGTACTACGTAAAGTGGCGTTCCGTCAAAAGAGGGCCAGGTTCTTTTTCGTATCAGTGTTTTCTTTTTGGGTAGCCACGGTAATATTATTATTACAAAGCTAATCACGCTCCCACTCTCTACAGACGCGGTAACCCCCAGCTACGCGGGCTGAGTTTTCATCTTCTTCGTCTTTTTTTCACATCCCTCTTCCTCAATGTCGTTCTGCTGGCAGGCGACGATGTCGCTTGGCTGATCTTGGGTGGCGAGGTCCGTGACGCGTGCGAGGACGGCCTT
>CM030938.1:3129969-3143343 GCA_018136815.1 Isochrysis galbana | reverse complement strand
CTTGTTCTCCATGTAGAGTTTGCCAGCTGCTCGGTTCACTTGCACCATGGGATCCGTTTCAGCGTACGCGAGCGCCGTGATGTATTCCATGCAGAGGTACGCGACGGCGGCCTCGTCTCCAATGTACTTGGTCTTGGGGATCCTGTGGTACTCGTCGGAGTAGTCGCCGACGAGCATGAGGGTTGCCTTGCACCAACGGCCCATGTATGGCTTGATGAGTGCCCACATCGACGGGTAGCGTTCCTTGGCCAGATCCACGCGAAAGTCTCCACATCCACGGCCCATGCCAAAGGCTGTGACGAGCAGCATCGCCAAGATGGCGCCGCTCATGCCCTCCTCCATGTGTTCGCAGAACTTGAAGGCTGGGGCGCGGATCTCCTCGTAGGTGCGGTGACCGAGTCGCTTGGCGATGAAGCCAAAGTACTGGCCCATGGTGAAGGAGCGAAGCTTGAGGAGGAGGAGAGTGAAGCGGGGTGTAGGTGGTGGATGCCTGGGGGGAAGACTCTGGATTTTCGCCAGATGCGTGTGTGCACGCCGTGCGCATGATGAGTGGCAATCACATCCCGTGCGTGGGAAGTTTCGTCAAGCGCACGCCGTGCAATCCCCCGCGGGGACTCTGTGCGTGCGCATGGAAGTTTCCGCACGCCGTCACCGATGCGCAGAAAAGTGTTTCGTTATGCGTCTCGGGCTCCCCCCACCCCACATCCGCCAGGCGGTGCTAAGCTGAACCATGCGCGGGCGCGGCGGGGGCCACATACCCGCTGGTCCTCCCACCGGCCGCACGGGTCCTGCAGGTGTCCTCCACAGCCACCAGGCCTCATGGCAGCAGGAGGAGCCAGACAGCCGCGCGCCCGCGCGACCCCCCCCATCCGTGCACCCGCCACCTTAACCTACCACTACCTGATATAAATATTTCCGACTCTGACTTAGAGTAAGTGCGACACGTCTGGACGACCAAAGAGGCAAGCGCGAGAAGAAGACACAAGCACCTTCGACGCATACGAATACAATCATAATAAAATCGAGAGGCAAGATTTTGTGCAAATGTGCTCAGCTTGTTAAAGACGTAGCAGTGATGGTGACGATGACCATGCTCGCTGCTCGTAGGGCGATGGCATCATGCATGTGCACGCAAATTAGCTTCTCCAAGGTGAATCAGAAGGCGGCTCAAAGAATTCCAAATACGAGGCTATCTCCGCGTCGTCTGCTCCATCATTGGGGCGAGCGAACTGCAATATCACATTGTCGCATCCCCATCGCTTCTCGTTGGAGCCGATGGCCCCAACGACCATCTCAAATGTCCACTTGCCGCAGGGTATGAGCCGCCGCTCCCACTTTGCACCGATCACCTTGACAGCCGTTACGGCGATCAGTCTGTCTTCAGGAGCAATGATGCCCTGCCGCTCTGCGGCTCCACCCTCTACAAGGTATTCTACCATGACGCCGCCACCCTCGCGTTCTATGAACGCAATGCCGAGCGGCGTCGTCAGCTTGGTTTCATAAACCCCCTTTGGCAGCCGAAACATCTCAGGGTACGTCTCACGGTCTTCATCTGGGAACGGCTCCATCCATTTGTCGAACCCGTTGTAGAAGCGAAATTGGCCCTTGCCGTAGTCGAGCCCAGAGTTCCAGATACCACTCATGCTTACAAGCCGAATTGCTCCACGATCTCTGTGCGCTGAGCCGGCAGGTGTGCATACGAGCAGGGCGTGTACGCCCAGCACCGCCTCGAGCCATAGCAACAAACGGAGCATTCTGAGAGGGCAATAGGGAAGAACGGTGCACGCGCGGGGGGGTGGGGGCAAGGAAGGGGGGCGGGAGGGGAAGCAGGGAGGAGGGGGACGGGGCGACAGAGGACGGCCGGCAACCCCCGTGGAATTAAACCGCTGCCTCGTCTTCCTCTCTCAGTGAATACGCACATTTAGAGTAGAAATATCCGAGACCTTTCTACATTTAATTCTACTAAACTCTACTCCTACTCTAAAGGAAATGTCAGGCTAGATACTCCTAGCCCTCTTCTACATGAGCTTATCGCTGCCAACCGCTGCACAACTGAAAGTACTTGTAGTGGTGCGCTGTGGCAAAACGCCATTCGATCGGCGTTCTGTACTCATCTCATGGCCCCTCCTTTCTTTAGGTAGTAGGTAACAGCAACAGCTGCAGTTGCAGTTGCAGTGTTGCAGTAGCACTAGCACTAGTACCGTGCAGTAGTCCTTTGCACTCATCTCTCGCGGCCCCTTCGTTCACGTTCATGTATCATGAAGCGCAGAAGTAGAGTGTTACAGATGGCCCCCCATCGGTCTCTTACATGTCTCCCTCTCTTTGCTCTTTGCTCTTTGTCTCCTACTAAAGTAGGTAGGGGTAGGGATCCTCTTCCCTCTTCGCCCCCGGTGTCAGTGACTCCCACGGCTGGCGGCCCCACTCTCCCTCGAACGAGGTAGAGGTAGCAGTGGTGGACTCGTCGTCACTGAGGGCGCTCTGTTGTATTCCTGCCCATCTGAAGGCTGTAGGCATGAATATTCGTGTAAGGTGCGCGCTCACAATTACAATTGAACAGTTCCCCGTGTTGCCACTGACGCACAAGACACACAGATTCGGATTCCCCATGGTCTCAAGTCCAGGTTTGCAGGTTTTGGTCTCGAAATTTGCGATTCGAATTTTGTTTTTGCTGTTACTATAATTGTTGGCTCGTTTAAGGTAATAAACCGGCATGACTTCGACTTCTCGTTCTGCAGTCGCTCTGCGAGACTCTCTCTCTCTCTCTCTCTCCGTCCGCCTCTCCTCGGCCGACGGCAAGAAGATTCGTCCAAAACATTCTCCGGTCCCAAGATATCTCGTGGGGGGTCTCTCCGCGCTCCGCGAGGGAAAGGACGCGATCTCGCTCCGAGATCGGCCTCGCGCCCTCCCACGCTGCCCCGCCGTGCCCTCGGTCCCTCGCCCCCCCCCGCGGCAGGTTCTTTCCCTCGGCGTGCCGTCCGTCGCCTCCGGCCGTTATATTAATCCCCCCCCGCGCGAGGTTCTCTTCTCCCCCGCGCGCGGTTCGTTTCCTCCGGCCGTCGTTGTTCCCCCCTCGCTTCGATTCCTCTCGCGGTTCCTTCGATGATTGCCTCCATCTCGTCCGTTCTTCTTCGCGATCCTCGCGGAGGGGGCACCGACGTTTAATGTTAGTTTCGTCGCGGTTTCGATGAAAGAAAGGAAGAACGAATGGCACGCGCCTCGCGCCTCGCGTCTTGTTTCGTCGCCCCTTGCTCGTCGCTTGTCTAGAAGGTCTCTCCGCACATCGCCTTCTCCCCCCGCGCGAGTTTGGATCTCTCCTCGACCCTCCGCGTTGGCTTCAGCGGACGAGTTCCACTTTAACGATAGTTCGAACCCTTCGGTGGCGTAGTTATGCGCTCTCTTTCCGTATATCTTCGCGCATGACGAGCGATCGCGACTTCAGCCTTCGCCGCGCGGGGAGGGGTTTGTTTATCGTATGATTCCGGAGTGTTTACGTTAGTTTTCTGAGCCCAAGGACTTTGGTTTTTGGTTTCTTGTGAGTGATTTTTGTAGCAACTTCGTCGAGTCCCACCGTGTTCCCAAGCGAGTCCCCCCGAGTTCCCGAGTCTATACCCCGAGTCAACGAGTCAATACAAGTCAAGCACGCGCCTGAGCCACCCCCAGTCGCCTGCCACCACCTCCCACAAGCCTCCTTCCGCACTTCCGCGCCCACCGTGCTCCGTGCGTGCGTCGTGCGTCGTGCGTCGATCACCATGCCCGTAGTCAACCCCGAGGAAAGCTCCATGAGCTCCCCACAAGAACCGCGTTCCGCGCTAGCTGCCGGCGCGCCCTCGCAGGCAATCTCCAAGAGTGAGATCAGCCTTGCTCTGACAAGCACAAAATCTTCGCTCGCGCCTTCGGCTCCGGTCGCCATGTCGAGTTCTCCCATTGAGAAATCTTCATTGTCCCCGCGTCATGAGCCCGTCTCTTCTTTTTCGGTTCTCGAATCGTACGGGTCGAAGTCCCCCGGGGAAGAGAGCCTCGTGGGTCCCCTCCCTTCTTCAAAAGAGAGTCTTTCCGAGCCAGTTCTCCCCTCCTCTCGCCTCTCCGCGCCGACGGTCGAAGTTCCGCCGCCTCCGCGGGCCTCTACTCACACCCCGTCAACTGGAGCTGGAATGGGTCCTCTCGCCTCGTCCGTTGCTCCACCGGCGGCCTTTCCTCTCCTTTCTTTTGCTGATCCTTTGCCAAGTATTCCTTCCTCTCTCAATCCCTCTGTGGTTGGTGCTGAAGATGATGTGGGTTCCGTCCGGTCCCTCCCTCCTTTCGAGCCCCCACCATATGAAGAGTTTGTTCCACCCCCGTCGTCGACGTACTCGTACCCCAAACGTAACTTCGTTCCACCTCCGACCGCCACCGTCGGCGCCGCCCAAATCATGGACCAACAAGTCCAGATTGAGGCTCTCCGCGGCGCTGTCGACCGCCTCGAGTCCTCTACCCTCCAAGCCGCCCAACGCCACGAAGAATTTCAACGGGAGGTGGGGTCTACCTTCAACACGATACTCAACATTCTACAAGGCCAAGCGGGCACTACGACTTCGTCTCGAGTCGAAACCTCGCCACCGCTTGTGGAAGAAGGAGACAACTCCATTGGTGCCCCTCCGGCCTCGGTTAAGTTCCCTTCTCAACCTTTGCCCGCCGCGCCGTTCTCCGTTCCGCCGAATTCGATTTCCGATCCCGGACCCAATACGCCTGTTCCTGTCCCGTCTGCCAAGCCTGTTTCTGATCCCCAACCTCCACCCACCGTCGCGGGCCTCCGCTCGCTTCCAAATCCGGCGGCTCGGCGCCATCCCGTCGATCCAAGCCTCGCCGGTGATGCTTCTGAGCGAGAGGTCATCCTAGCCTCGTGGGGCCAACTGTTTGAGGATGCCGCCTACGAGGTAGCCTCTCTCTACAGGAAGTCCAACGATTTCGAGCTCATCCACGCCATTCTCAACGGCGGCCTCTCTCGAGCCGGCAATGTTTGGCACTACCGCGTGTTTTTCGAGAAGGAGCACGTGACCAAGTGGGCTCGGAGCCGCTTCTTCCTCGACCGCACCCTCCATCACCAAGTCCGAATGGGCAAAGAGCTTTCCGAGATCAAGTTCCCGAAGGGCCTGGCCTCGGACAACGTCCAGACAGCGGCCACCTCCTGGAATGATTTTCGTCTGTCCTTCATCAAGCCGCTCGAGCGCGCCCTCTCGCTCGGCTGCGACCACCGTGAAATCTTTACATCCTTGCTAGCGGCCGCCAACTTGTGCACCACCGGCAACCAAAGGATCTACGCCTTCCTCCTCGATCTCGCCGAAGACCCGGTCCTCTCTCTCAACCCCGCGCTGGCCTGCGACGTGCTTCTCCGCAAGTGCGACGCCACCTTCGCGGCCAACGTGCCCGGCTTCGCCAAAGACTCCGCCTCCATGGAGTGGGACAGGCTCGTAGCCCGTGAAGCCGGCTCCGATCTCTTAGAGTTATCCAAGAATTTGGTGCGCGCGTACGTCCGCAAGATGGGTGACGCGAAGGTGGATGCCACGACGGTCTGGGACCACCCAAACATGTCGCACGATATCAATCAACGATTCGAGTCCATCATCCGGAACGACAAGGTCGACGCGGCTCGCGGCGTGGATAACGCGACCAAGTTCGGCGAGTGTCTTGCAAAGACTCGCTTCCGCGTCGAGAACCACGAGCTCCCTCGTTCGGCCCTTTCGTGCGTCAACCTCTGCCAGCGCTACCTGAGCCCGTACGAACAAGCCCGCGCTGGCCAACAACAAGCGTCGGTCACCACGGTCGCCGCCGTGACGCCGCCGGCGACTACTTCCAAGCCCACCAAGACCGCCAAGGTTGCTAAGGCTGCCTCTAACCCCGTGGACACTACGGCTTCGATGGTCGCCGCCGTCCAAGCGGCGGTGGCCGAGGCATTAAAATCGCAAAACAACAACTCGAACCGCAAGACGACTGGCGCTGACAATCGTCGGGCTCCTCCTCCACCTACGAATTACTCCGCATCGTCTCCGCTACCGGACGCACTTCTTGACCGTCCCCTCGGCAAAAGCACGTCTTCTCGTCGCCAATGTGAGCCCCCTCCGAACGGCCTTGGGCTTCCGGCCGATTCGGGCCTCTCGGAATGGGATCCAGGTAGCTGGTCTCGAGCGCGAGCCCGCTTCTGGCAAATTTCTCGTTACGCGGGTCACCCGGCCCTTCGCGCTGCGCTCACGCGCTGCCGCCCCTCCGATGCCACCATGACGGCGCCGCGTCTCGACGACTTAGACCGCGACGTCAAGGAGTGGACCGACGCCAACGGCTGCGCGTACTGCGCCTTTCGTCCCCGGGCTCCATCTGGTACGCCCGAGGCAGACCTGTGGAAGTATGGCACGGGCGACGGAGCTCATAACCCCGTCGTTTGCCAACCGTACATTCGTTTTCTCTGCGAAGGCGGCAGTGGCGAGTGTGGTAACGACCCAGAAGTCCACCGCCGCCTCCGCACGATGGTTGTTCTCCGTCCGGCCCAGTAGGTCGCCGGCGGGGCCCACGTCCGCGCTGTTACCCCACTACCAGTCCAGGGTAGTGGGCCTGAACGCCACCCACCAAAAGATCGTATTACGCTACGGCCGAGTACTTCTACGGCCCCCAACCGGTACCCCAAGATTCCCCAAGTTCCAGACAAGCCCTGCCACCTCCATCCCCCTCTTTCTCCTGCCTCCTCGCCGATTGCCCCTATTTCTCCCAATGCCGATAATTCCATCCTGATTCTCGATATCACGCACGAGTCCTCAAAACCAAGTCAACCGTCACCGCCTCTCTATCAACTCAAGCCGCTCAACCGCTATCCCACGCCACTCCCCAAGCATCAACAGTCCAAGACCTCACGGTCTGCGAAAATCCAGCCGCCGCAGGCCCAATCCAACCTTCAATCTCTCAAATCAAATTTCGCATGTCCGAGCCACAAAACGTCTCCCGAGTACGAGTACGAGTCCAAGTCACGTTCAGAATTACCCTCTTCGTCCTACGCCACCGCGAGCCCATCTACGAGTCTGAGCCCAGTCCAGTCATCACCGGTATCACCAGTCTCCATCGCTACGACGATGGAGGCGCAGTTCTCCGGTTCCTCCCCACTTTCTTTCGAGTCCGAGTCCAAGCCTGTTTTGAGCAAACCCCGTTCTGAGCCATCCGAGTCCGAGTCCGAGTCCGAGTTTACAACGTCACCGAGTCCTACCACGCGGTCGACCGCAGGATTAACGGAGCTCCAGCCACCCACTGAGCCTCTGACGACCACTCCTTCCGCGGGAGTGTTCACCTTCGGTCCTCCGCGCCCCGAGTCTGAGTCATTTGGAAACTCCGGTCACGTCCAGAATTCCAACCATACCCGAGCCCCGTTTCACGAGCCACCGCGTATCGAGTCCAAACACAAGCTGACGCCGAAGCCCTCGACGACAGCCACTGTGTCCTTGTCCAAGCCACCGTTTCGAGTCTCGCCGCAGCCGGCCTGCCACTCCAGCAAGCTGCACGCCGCCGAGCCGATCCCTTCCGTTTCCGTTCCGAGTCCGAGTCCAATTGCACAAGACAGTGCATCCCGAGCCCGCGTAATCAAGCCCGTCACCGAGTCCGAGATTACGGCCGCACCGAGCCAACCGGTGCTGGCCACCGTGCCCCTATTGTCATCACAAGCGTCCGCTTCGTCCTCATCGACGGTTGCGACGCCAGGGGGCTTCACCTTTGGGCCGGCCCCGTCCGTTCCCATTTCGAAAATTAGCCCTGTTTTTGGCGTCCAGCACGCTAGGAACGACGAGTCCGAGTCCGAGCACAAATCAACGTCACCGCGGAGTCCGCGGTCGACCACCGGCGTTCCCACGCCATCCCATCAGTCAAGAGCCATGGAGGAGCTGGCACAGCCGTCTCCTAGCCTCTCTCAAGTCGCCGAGTCTTCCGAATTCGAGTCTGAATCCGCCGTAATTTCAGCGGTCCATGCACCCGCTAGCCCGAGCCAAGTCCTCCGAAGAATGCTTCGCATTGCAGAACGTCTTCGGCCACCACCCACACCAGCCGCTGCCGCAGAGCCACCACCCTGGCCTCAGCCTTCCCCGCAGCCGGCTTCTTCGACAGCCAAGTCCCTTCTTTCGCCGGCGCCGACCCCGCCGACGACAGATTGCAACGAAGTCTATGCCTGGCCCGATTCCTCTCCCGACGTGACCATGGAGAGTGACCACAACTCCCTTGCACGTCGAGGAACGGCCGCCTCCCAAACCGAGCTTCTACGCCCATTGAGCCAGCCCAACCGAGTCTCTGAGCCATGTCCTTCATGTCTCTCACCGGTGGTCTCGCGGCCGCGGCGTCCATCGCCGCAATCCGACACCCCACCTCTCCGAGTTTGTTCGTCAATCCCGTCCTCCGAGCCTGTCTCCACGTCGTCGATATCCGAGTCTACTTCCATTCGTCCTACGTCGCCGCGGCCACCGGTCGCAGCCTGCAAGCACAGCCTGCCTCTCGATACCACTGCCAACGCCATCATGCGCGTGGCAGCGATCAATGCGTCCGCGATCCAGTCCTTCGATTCCTCTCAAAACAACTCCGATGTCGGCACCCGCGATGATACCCCGTCACCCGCTCTCCACGCTCTCGCCTCTCTTCGTGCACGAGCGAGCGGCTCTGCGGTGGTATTGCCTCGGCACCTGACGGAGGCAGCCCAAGAACTTCGCCGGCCTCGCAATGGCACCCTAGCCTCGCCTGCCGCCGCGCTACCCAAGCATTTCGATGAGCTTTGCGCCGAGCTCACGAAGATGAATCAACGAGTCCAAGACGGGCTGACGTCTGGCTGTCACGCACCACGCGTTCTCGTCGTCGGCGAGACGAGCGGCGTCGTCTCCTCGATGTTCCTACTCGCCGGAGCTGATGTGGCTACGTGCGATTTGTATCCTTCCGAGATTGATTACGTGCCCCACTTCCAAGGCGACGCGCTTCATGTCCAAAACCTAGGTTGGGACCTGGTCATCGCCCACCCGCCCTGCACGTACCTCTCCGCCGTCAGTAGCCAATGGCTTTCACAAGAACCCGGACGTCGTGCCGCTCTTGAGTCGGCCGCCCGCGTCTTCAAGTCAATGGCCTCCGCCACTGCTCCGTTTGTAGCGGTTGAAAACCCTCGGATGCATGCGGAAGCTCGCCGTTTAGTCGGGGGGTTGACCCCGACCCAATTCGTCCAACCATGGGAGCACGGCACTGGACACCAGAAAGCCACCGGGTTGTACCTCACCAAAGGGCTGCCGCCCCTTCAGCCAACCTGCGTCGTGGATGGCCGTGAGTCAGCCATGGCTAATCTGTCTCCTTCACCGCACCGTGGCGCTCTGCGCAGCCGCACCTACGTCGGCGTAGCTGGAGCGATGGCGATCCATTGGATGCCTGTTCTTCTTCGATATTTGAGCCAACAGGGAGACCAGGCATCGACGAAGAAACTGTCCGCGTTGGAGCTACTCGCTTGCGCGCGGCGCAGCCTATTGGACCGGCCTTCACTAAGTTCAACCGAGGCTACCGCCTACGAGCCGTGGTCGGCTCTTCATCGTTATGAGAGGGGGAGGGAATCTAGTGAAGTTTCTTCCGACCCCGTTGTTTCCCGTCCAGCTACTCCCGAGACAAACAACCACGAAGACCAAAAAGAAACCCACGATAACTACGACAACGACACGCCACTCTACGCCTCCGAGTCTACTTTCCACGACCCATTCTCTCCATGGACCGCCCCGCCTCCGGCACGCGCGAGCTCGCCACGTCCGACGACGCCGACGACTCTCCGGAAGCGGCGCCAACAATGGCAATCATTCGGAGTGAACGGGGACCAGAAATGGTCCAACGTCACGCTCGAAACCGCTGACGAAATAAGAGCGCAAGCTCTAGCCGGACGAGGCGCCGTCGAGGAATCCGACCTCGCCGCTGCCGTCCGAGCGCCGATCGAGTTCGTGGAAGCCAAAGGCATCCGCGCCGAAGAGCTAGCCTCATTAGTTCGAAGACCCAAGACAGAAGCCCAAGCTCGTCTCGAGAAAGACTGGGAAAGGATGTCCGACCACCCGAGGCACCCCACCGACAAGAGAGGCCTGGGATACACTAGTCCCAAGCTATCACCCTGTACCGCTACCAACGAGGACGACGCCTCTAGGCTCTCTGCCACGATAGCGGCAATCGGAGTACCCGAAGAGACGACGACTACTTTGACGACGAATTCACCCGAGCAACCACGCTGTCGACCAACCCCGTCCCCGTCCGACACCATCGCACACGTGACCACGCACCGACCGGAGAGCGTCGTGGATACCCTACCATCTGCCTACCCAAGGCATTGCCTATATGTTCGAGACCTGATGGTCTGCCGCTCCGGCGAGGCTACCGGCAAAGAAGGAGTAATCTTGGCCGACTCCGCTCTCACGGTCAACAGCACCCTCGCTGACACCGGAGCTGGCCCGTCGGTCGTGACCACTTCCCTCTTGTCCAGCCTACCCAACGACGCATGCGTCGAGCGGCTGCCGCAAGCCGTAGTGACACCGCTCCATGGCCCAGACGGCCTACCTCTTATCACGCGAGGCAAGGCTCGGATCGTTTTCTCCGTCGGTGGATTTCTCTTTCGTCATACGTTCATGGTGATTGAAGGCAACCCGATGCTGCTGCTCGGGAACGACTTCTTAGCTACGCACGCCGCTTCGATTCAGCTCGCCTCCGACAGCACGGACGGCTCTATCACCCTCGGTGCTCCATCCACGGTGGCTCCTCTTGAGGTTAATGGCAGTCCAAGCCCCGACGCTCCGCCGATCTTTCGCGTCTCGACGTCACCGATAGCGGTGGTCCCTGTCAGCATGACTTGTGCACAGGTCTGTCCGACCTCCGCGAACCCAATCACGACTGACTTCTTCCGAGGGCCGCAGGCCACGACAACCAGCTAGTCACCGAGCCTCTCTTCAGCACGGCCGATGAGTTTGCCGCCAAAGCGCCGGCATCATGTGGCTCCGAGTACCTCCTATACACCCACGAACCTATCACGATCCCGGCCTATCATCGGGCAACGTTTCACGTCCGAATTCCACTAGCTCTTCGAGAACACGAAGATTGCGCCATGCTCGTGGACCGACTACCTACGCGTGAAACGATCGATAGCTCTCCTCTCGTCATCCCTCAAGTAGAGAGGCCGAACTCCAACCACACCATCGCGATTACGGTGGTCAATACTGACCCCAAACCTCTACATCTTCCGTCGTTCCATCCTGTAGCTTCGTTACAGGTTCGATTCAAGATTCACGCTGGAACTTATCGCCGCGTCGGTGACGTTAACTCGCCGGATGTGATTGAGTCGCTCGACGAGGACCAATGTAAGCTCCTCGAGGCAGCCAAGATCGACCCCGAAGGCCGTCTCTCGATGCCCCAACGTGAACAAGTTCGTCGTCTACTAGCCCGACGTATCGCTGCTTTCGCAATTGACCCGACCAACCCGAATCACACTCACGTGATGGAGGTAGAGCTACCGCTCAACCCCGGAGCCGAAGCTCACCGCCACGCACCGTCTAGAGTTGGACGAGAGGGTGAGAAGATCATAGAGGACGAAGTTTGCAAGATGGAGTCCGCGGGTATCATCAGGAAATCAAACTCGTCGTGGGCCTCTCGAGTCGTGCTAGTCACTAAGAAGGATGGCTCCGTACGTTTCTGCGTAGATTATCGCGACGTCAACTCCAAGCTTCGTCTAGAGGACAGCCCTCTTCCCCTCACGGTAGAAGCCATCGACCGATTGTCGTCCGGCCAAGGCAACCTCGATTCTCTATTCCTTTGCACCCTGGACCTAGCATCTGGTTTTTGGGGTATACCGATCAAAGAGTCCGATAAACATATCACCGCGTTCACTACTCATCGCGGCAAGTACGAGTTCAATTACTTGCCTTTTGGTGTTCAATCCGGTCCCTCGTATATGTGCCGCCTCATGGACGCCGTTCTCGGTGGGCTGGCATGGGAGATTTGTATGCCATACTTGGATGATGTCGGCGCCTGGTCGACAGGCGTAGGTGACTCGCTGCAGGCCAGGGAAGAGTCGTCATTCCAACAAATGTTACACCGTCTTGATCTTGTCTTGGAACGTCTCATCTGGGCGGGCCTCACTTGCAAGATGTCGAAATGCGTTTTCTTTGCCACCTCGGCTGAATATCTCGGCCACGTTGTTTCGCGTGAAGGTCTTCGGATGGATCCCAAGAAAGTGGAAGCCGTCTCAAAAATCGACCCTACCCAAATCAACTCGATCGAAGCCGTCCGTTCTTTCCTTGGGCTGTGCTCGTACTACCGCCGTTTTATACGTCGTTTTGCGATCCGTGCAGCGCCGTTAACCGCTCTCACGCGGAAAGGGTGCGATGTCCCGGTCGAGTCGCAAACAGAAGCCTGTCGCCAGGCTATCGAAGATCTCAAGCAAGCTATCTGTGAAGAACCCGTACTCGCACCTCCTCGAGACGACCGTCCTTTCCTCGTTAAGACCGACGGTGCTAGCAAGCTCGGCATCGCCGGCGTCCTTGCTCAGAAAGACGACGAAGGGAGAGAGCGCGTTGTTGCATACTACGGTCGTAGTTTGAGTCCGGCTGAGCGCCATTGGACAGTTACTGAAATCGAACTTCTAGCAGCGCTAGAATCGATCCGAAATTGGAGGCCGTATCTTTGGGGTCGCCACTTCACCCTCGTCGTAGACCATTCAGCTTTGCGCTGGCTTCACACGATGAAAGATCAAGTCACCGGTGGTCCAGCCTCGCGCCTCATGCGATGGGTCCTAAAGCTAGCCGAATATCGATTCGACGTCGTGCACAAACCTGGAGTCACTCACTGGGACGCCGACGGCTTGTCCCGCTTAGTTGCTCTCGAGCCCGACCACGATCCTCTCCACCACGAGGAGAGTGAGGTCCATTCTTTCGATTCTTTGAAATTAACGACATAGTTGCCGCCGCGGTTACTTCATCCACCCTCACTGCTCGCCGCCAACAAGCAAACGATAGGCTCGCTCGTCAAGCATCGGAATCTTCGGAGTCGATTACCTCCTCGTATCTCGATGTGGGCGTGCCTCATGCCGACGAATTGCGTCAAGCGCTCTCTACCGACGAGTTCGCTAGCTCGATCATTTCTGAACTCGAGTCGATCCTTCCGAAAGCTTCCTCTTCGATCGACTCTAGCTCGTCGTCGAAGAAAAGGTCCGATTCCTGCTTCGCGATGGCCTACTCTACTACCGCTCCTCA
Organism: Isochrysis galbana; assembly: GCA_018136815.1. Taxonomy (NCBI): domain Eukaryota; phylum Haptophyta; order Isochrysidales; family Isochrysidaceae; genus Isochrysis; species Isochrysis galbana. Next base: position 3,130,099 of record CM030938.1, on the reverse strand, counting down.
GAGGCGGAAGAGGCTCCTCTTCGTTTATACATTCGGAGTCCCTTCGTGACACGTACCTCCGCGCCTACCATGACCACCTTGGTCACCCAGGTGCGACAAGGATGACTACCCTACTTCGTTCTCGAGTTTA